>VYXF01009495.1:235-27781 GCA_013397295.1 Polioptila caerulea
TGAGTCCCTGCCCCTGCCCTGGGGATGCCAAGAATGTCCCCTGCTCCTGTATCTGGGAATTCCAAGCCTCCAAGGAGATCTGACTCTGACCCACCCTTTATTTGGCTCCTCTGAGTCCCTGCCCCTGCCCTGGGGATGCCAAGAATGTCCCCTGCTCCTGTATCTGGGAATTCCAAGCCTCCAAGGAGATCTGACTCTGACCCACCCTTTATTTGGCTCCTCTGAGTCCCTGCCCCTGCCCTGGGGATGCCAAGAATGTCCCCTGCTCCTGTATCTGGGAATTCCAAGCCTCCAAGGAGATCTGACTCTGACCCACCCTTTATTTGGCTCCTCTGAGTCCCTGCCCCTGCCCTGGGGATGCCAAGAATGTCCCCTGCTCCTGTATCTGGGAATTCCAAGCCTCCAAGGAGATCTGACTCTGACCCACCCTTTATTTGGCTCCTCTGAGTCCCTGCCCCTGCCCTGGGGATGCCAAGAATGTCCCCTGCTCCTGTATCTGGGAATTCCAAGCCTCCAAGGAGATCTGACTCTGACCCACCCTTTATTTGGCTCCTCTGAGTCCCTGCCCCTGCCCTGGGGATGCCAAGAATGTCCCCTGCTCCTGTATCTGGGAATTCCAAGCCTCCAAGGAGATCTGACTCTGACCCACCCTTTATTTGGCTCCTCTGAGTCCCTGCCCCTGCCCTGGGGATGCCAAGAATGTCCCCTGCTCCTGTATCTGGGAATTCCAAGCCTCCAAGGAGATCTGACTCTGACCCACCCTTTATTTGGCTCCTCTGAGTCCCTGCCCCTGCCCTGGGGATGCCAAGAATGTCCCCTGCTCCTGTATCTGGGAATTCCAAGCCTCCAAGGAGATCTGACTCTGACCCACCCTTTATTTGGCTCCTCTGAGTCCCTGCCCCTGCCCTGGGGATGCCAAGAATGTCCCCTGCTCCTGTATCTGGGAATTCCAAGCCTCCAAGGAGATCTGACTCTGACCCACCCTTTATTTGGCTCCTCTGAGTCCCTGCCCCTGCCCTGGGGATGCCAAGAATGTCCCCTGCTCCTGTATCTGGGAATTCCAAGCCTCCAAGGAGATCTGACTCTGACCCACCCTTTATTTGGCTCCTCTGAGTCCCTGCCCCTGCCCTGGGGATGCCAAGAATGTCCCCTGCTCCTGTATCTGGGAATTCCAAGCCTCCAAGGAGATCTGACTCTGACCCACCCTTTATTTGGCTCCTCTGAGTCCCTGCCCCTGCCCTGGGGATGCCAAGAATGTCCCCTGCTCCTGTATCTGGGAATTCCAAGCCTCCAAGGAGATCTGACTCTGACCCACCCTTTATTTGGCTCCTCTGAGTCCCTGCCCCTGCCCTGGGGATGCCAAGAATGTCCCCTGCTCCTGTATCTGGGAATTCCAAGCCTCCAAGGAGATCTGACTCTGACCCACCCTTTATTTGGCTCCTCTGAGTCCCTGCCCCTGCCCTGGGGATGCCAAGAATGTCCCCTGCTCCTGTATCTGGGAATTCCAAGCCTCCAAGGAGATCTGACTCTGACCCACCCTTTATTTGGCTCCTCTGAGTCCCTGCCCCTGCCCTGGGGATGCCAAGAATGTCCCCTGCTCCTGTATCTGGGAATTCCAAGCCTCCAAGGAGATCTGACTCTGACCCACCCTTTATTTGGCTCCTCTGAGTCCCTGCCCCTGCCCTGGGGATGCCAAGAATGTCCCCTGCTCCTGTATCTGGGAATTCCAAGCCTCCAAGGAGATCTGACTCTGACCCACCCTTTATTTGGCTCCTCTGAGTCCCTGCCCCTGCCCTGGGGATGCCAAGAATGTCCCCTGCTCCTGTATCTGGGAATTCCAAGCCTCCAAGGAGATCTGACTCTGACCCACCCTTTATTTGGCTCCTCTGAGTCCCTGCCCCTGCCCTGGGGATGCCAAGAATGTCCCCTGCTCCTGTATCTGAGAATCCCAAGCTTCCAAGGAGAACTGACTCTGACTCACCCTTTATTTGGCTCCTCTGAGTCCCTGCCCCTGCCCTGGGGATGCCAAGAATGTCCCCTGCTCCTGTATCTGAGAATCCCAAGCTTCCAAGGAGAACTGACTCTGACTCACCCTTTATTTGGCTCCTCTGAGTCCCTGCCCCTGCCCTGGGGATGCCAAGAATGTCCCCTGCTCCTGTATCTGAGAATCCCAAGCTTCCAAGGAGAACTGACTCTGACTCACCCTTTATTTGGCTCCTCTGAGTCCCTGCCCCTGCCCTGGGGATGCCAAGAATGTCCCCTGCTCCTGTATCTGGGAATTTCAGGTCTCCAAGGAGATCTGACCCTGACCCACCCTTGATCTGGCTCCCAGTTGTGCCTGGCTCCCCAACCTAAACCCCCCAGCCTAGCATTATGCTGGCAATGTCATTTTGCCCATTGTTTTCCATGGTTTTATCCCACCCCACAGCAAGACCAGGCTGTTCTTATCCCAGCTGTGTGGGGGCATTTCCCTGGCCAAAGCCAAAGGCCTGATGAAGATTATCCTGCAAATGTGCCCCAGAAATGCAGGAGTCAGGGATCAAAGGGCAGAGGAAGGAGGGAAGGGAGGCTCACCAGTCCCAGGCATGGTGCTGTGCACTGGATTGACGGAGAGGGGCCCCAAGGACCCTGAGGTAGAGACCTAGGCAGGAGCAGAGGCAGGCAGTGAGCATTTGGCACTGAGAGAGGATAAATCACAGCCTGCCACTCCTCTCACAGCCCCTGAGGAGTGTGCTGGCTGCCAGGCACACACCACCCACATCTGGGGCTCTCCTGGGCATTCCCATTCTTATTCCAGGGTAGAAACACCATTCCCATACCCAAGGCCATGGGAAGAAATCAGAATTAGTGTTGCAGTGCCTGACCCTCTCCACATCCATCTAAATTTATAGATCAGCTATGGAATAGCTTGAAATGGTCACATTTTCTGGAAGTCTCAAGGTAAGCTTGTAGGATCCTTTTGGATCTCAGCCTGAAACTTCCCAGCTCTCTCTGGTTTTGGGCACAAAAAAATCCCAATTTCCTTTAGGGATCTTAATTTTCAGGTGACAATTGGCAATTTGGGAGCTGCCATCCAAATTAACATTTATTCCTGAAGGCAGCACTTTGTCCAGGGAGCCTGATGAGCAAGGGCACACTTTGGAGAGCAGTCCCAGGGGAATTATTCACCCAAGCTCCTGCTGTGGGAATCCAAATGTTTATTTTGGGGACCAAACTTCCTGTTTCTGTCTGATGGAGAAATCCAAAAGCCAGGAGGTTTCGAGATAAATTTCAGACTCTGCCTCCCCCTCCTGTGCTGCAGCACTGAGGAGGTTCCTGCCACTTTTAATTGGCAAAGTCACCAAGCAACTCTTAAATGAAGCAGCAAAAATGCAGCTCAATTAATATCAGTGTGTGTAATCCTCATGGCCCATTAATTTTGGAAAGATGTTCTTTATCAATCTCAGGGGGAAAAGCTTTGGGACAGCACCATAAATTGAATACATCATCCTACAATTAAACTAATCAATCCCTCCTAGGAAATTTGTCTTTCTCCTGTCTTCAATAAATAGAATTATCGCTTAATTAATTATCATTTAGTTGATTTTTTTTTTGGATGAGTGGAATAATAATAAATGTTCTGGGTCAGGTTCCATTCAGGTGGCTGAATCCCAAGCCCCTCACCAGTCTGGAGTTGTAGATGGGTGATTTGATGGGGGATGGCATTGGGCAGCTGATCCGCTTTTCCTTCTGGCGCCGGTTGCAGAACCAGACCCGAACCACTTCCTTTTCCATGGAGAGCTGCTCTGCTATCAAGGAGATCTCCTCTGAACTGGGCTTGGGGTTCTGCTGAGAGAGGCACGAGGTTAAAAAAGCCCCAGAAAGCAAAAGGAGATCTCTGAACTGGGCCTGGGGCTCTGCTGAGAGAGGCAAGAGGTTAAAAAGCTCCAAAAAGCACAAGAAAATCTCTGAACTGGGACCCCTCTGCTTGGGGCTCTGCTGAGAGAAGCAGGAGGTTAAAAAGCCCCAAAAAGCAAAAGGAGATCTCTGAACTGGGCCTGGGGATCTGATGAGAGAGGCAGGAGGTTAAAAAGCTCCAAAAAGCACAAGAAAATCTCTGAACTGGGATCCCTGGACCTGGGGCTCTGCTGAGAGAGGGAGGAGGTTAAAAAAGCCCCAAAAAGCAAAAGGAGATCTCTGAACTGGGCCTGGGGATCTGATGAGAGAGGCAGGAGGTTAAAAAAGCCCCCAAAAGCACAAGAAGATCTCTAATTTGGGCTTGAGGCTCTGTTGAGAGAGGCAGGAGGTTAAAAAGCCCCAGAATGCACAAGATTTCTGAAATGGCATCTCTGAACTGGGATCTCTGGGCCTGGGGCTCTGCTGAGGGAGGCAGGAGGTTACAAAGTCCCAGAAAGCACAAGGAGATCTCTACACTGGGATCCCTGAACTGGGATCTCTGAACTGGGCCTGGGGCTCTACTGAGAGAAGCAGGAGGTTAAAAAAGCCCCAAAAAGCACAAGGAGATCTCTACACTGGGATCCCTGAACTGGGATCTCTGAACTGGGACCCCTGTGCTTGGGGCTCTGCTGAGGGAGGCAGGAGGTTACAAAGTCCCAGGAAGCACAAGGAGATCTCTGAACTGGGCCTGGGGCTCTACTGAGAGAAGCAGGAGGTTAAAAAAGCCCCAAAGATCATCCCGGGCTGCTGGGAGGACAAGGGTGGGGCTGGCTGTGAGCTGGGGAGGGGCTGAAAGCTCTGTCTGAGCCGAGGGTAAATATTTGGGTGAGAGATTATGTTCTGTAAAGCACAAAGTGCCTCTGGTTGCCCATCAGCTCTCCCAGAGTCAGGGGGGGATGAATCAGAGCTCCCAGCCCTGTTACTGCACAAATCACTTCCCTCTTTGACCCAAACAGCCCCAAAATCACAGCTGGGGTCACCTAAAGCTGGTGGCCTTGTCACTGTCCAGGGGACAGGAGCTCAGGGTGCTGCTCTCAGAAATGCCACTGCCTCTTTCTTTCCTCCCTGAGAAAGGGAAATAACAGAGCCCACTCTGCCCCCTGAGTCATTTATTTTCATTCCTTTCAGCTCTGTGGGGTTTGCCCAGAGTTGAAGCTCAGAAATGTCAAAGATACCTGGCACAGAGGTGCCAAGATAATATTCCCATTACAGAGAATGCCTTCTACCAGCTAAAAATGAGCTGCTCAAATGATCTGATGATGACTGAGCAAGTTTTGATACGAGGGAGAAACCAAGAAAAAACAAGCTCAGAAACAGTTTTGGTTTGAGAAATTTCCAATGCACAGTTTAGTCCTATTGATTAAAGCTGTGTTTGATGTCTGCAGTGATTTTTTCTTGAAATTCTTGGAGCTAAAAAGTAGAAGGGCTCCACTTCTGAATGGGTTCAGGAAAAATATTTGGAGCAAAAAGTTCTGGGGTCTCAAAAGAGCTGCTAAAATGAGGCATCGTGGCCACAGAGCTCCTGTGACACATCTGCAACTCAAAAAGAAAAATAGTTGGGTGCAAAGATCAGCTTAGGCCCAGTGGGTGATAACGGGGAAATGTGGTGCTGAAATCATAACTCCCTTAGAACAACATTCAACAAGGGAAAAAAAGGGAATTTCTTTGGGTTTCACACTTTTCCTGTTAAATCCTCCAAGCATTTTTTAACCCACTGTCAAATAATTGGGAATTTCTTTGCGTTTCACACTTTTCCTGTTAAATCCTCCAAGCATTTTTTAACCCACTGTCAAATAATTGGGAATTTCTTTGCGTTTCACACTTTTCCTGCTGCTTCTTCAAGCGTTTTCTAACCTGCTGTCAAATAAACACCCCCAAAAAAACCTCTTTTCTTGAGAGGACTCAGTGCTACAGGCTTGTAAATGCCAGGTTGAGGGAGAGTTCCCAGGAGACAGAAAGATTTTCCCCTCACATCTTGGAATCTCTTCTCCAGTGTGGAGCGGATGTTGGTCTCGATGCTGGTCCTCTTCTTCCTTTTCCGTCCAAACATCTCGTTCACTGAGGGGTAGGAATTGGGGGTGCTCATGGAGGAATCCAGAGGAGCAGATTCTGGGGGAAGAGGGGAGGGGGAAAAAAGAGATATCCAAGAAGATAATGAGTTCTTTTCATTCCCAGACACTTTCTGTGAAGAAGAAACACAGAAATTATCTATTCTGAAATAGAGAAGTTGTTCCTACAGTGTGGATCCTCCCTCTGGTGATGATTAAAATCTCTCCAGTTCCATCCATGAGCTTGTCCAAATCAAAGAAGGAAAGGGTTTTAACCCACACACCATTTTTCCTTTGTGGGCCTGATTTCCAGCCTGCTCTGATGGGCACCAGGAGTGTTCCAATAATTGAATTTCACTCCGAAAAGGATGCTGACCAAAGCATTTGGGTCAGGGTTTGATGTGATCAGTGGCTCAGACATCCTGAAGGGCTGGGTGAGGCACGAGGCTGACGTGGGGTCAGCACAGGACACCAGGACCTCCCCTCTCCGTGAAATCCTTCCCTTCCCACCTGCACCTCCCGGGCTCGGCCCTGAGCACCCCAGCAGCCCCTCCCCTTCTTTTCCAGCTGCAATTTCTGCCTCGGTGCCACCCACCTGCGTCACTGAGCCACTTCTCCAGCAGGGGCTTGAGCTTGCACATGTTCTTGAAGCTGAGGTTGAGAGCCTCGAAGCGGGAGATCGTGGTCTGGCTGAAGTCATTGCCGTAGAGCTTCCCCATGGCCAGGCCAACGTCACCCTGCCAGGGGACACCCAAACCCCAGCGTGAGCCCAGGGAAAGCCCTCCCAGCTGGAGCAGCCCCACTCGGGAGCACAGAGACTCAGAATGAACCAGGATGGAAAAGGCCTTTGGAGTCAAGTCCAACCTGTGACCCGACACCTCATCAGCCAAAGCATGGCACTGATGCCTTAAGTCCTTGAGCTTTCATATTTTTTAGGTTCTGGGCTGTTTCTGGGTAGTTTTAGGTTTCATATTCAGTGCTACTGAGTTCTCTTCACAGAATAGGGAGACAAAACAATTCCTGCTCCAGCTCAGCACCAAGGACAACTTTCAGCCAAAGAACAAAACCAAGGGTGAAGGGAGAAGGGAAAACCAGGAGGATGGAGCTGCATAACCTGGAGCTGTAATTGGACATTAACTGCAATGTGTTAATGGACCAGAACTTATCAAAGTTTGGGACCTCATGGCTGATTGTCCATTTTGGGTTCATTTGGGTGCAGCCCAACTGGGCTCTGGTACTGCCCAGGTGTGCCCAGTGAGGGATTTTAACAAATCCCTGCTTTATCCTTCTGCTCCAGGTCAGCCTCTAGAAGGCATCAGCACTGAGTGCCACATCCAGGCTTTTTTCCAAACAGTGACTCCACCACCTCCTTGGGCAGACCATTCCAGTGCCCAGTCACTCTTTCAGTGAAGAATTTATTCCTAATGTAGCCTAAACTTCCCCTCAGGCTGCTTCCAGGACAGCTGCAGTCTTGTTTCCATGACCAGGAATCTGCCCCCACTCCTGAATACTGGAGAAGGTGCAGATATCGAGGTTATGGTGAGGTCTCTTTGTGTATTTGGAAGGGAATGCTGCAAAATAACCCAAACCAACCTCATCCAGCCTTTCCTTCATGCACCCCTCTGCCCCAAACTCGCTCCCTCTCACCTGTGTGAAGCCCAGCTTGATCCTCCTTTGTTTGAAGGTCTTGGCGAACTTCTCCAGCTCCTCCAGGTCGCTGGGCTCCTCAGCAGCTCCTGCTGGGGTCAGGTGCTTTGCCACTTGCAAGTGCTGGGGGACGTCCAGGTGGGGCTCAACCGAGGAGCCAGGGAGGCCAGAGCGCCCCACAGCCTGTCCAAACCACCCCAAAAAAGATGCTCAGAGTCACCAAAACCAGAAACCCAGATGGTTTCCTGTGCCCTCTGCCCTCCCTAAAGCAAGGTGGGGTTCACCACACTCTCAGGTGTGTCCCTACCTGGGAGGCCAGGCTGGGTCCGGGCTGGGAGAGGAGGAGGCTGCCCTGTTGCTGAGGGAAGGAGAGCAGGTTTGGCTGCAAAGCTGAGGAGAAAAAAAGAAGAGACCCACAAATCTGGTCAGTGAACACCCCCGGGAAAGCTCGGGGTGGGAAGCTGCAGTTGTTATTTCTTGCCCAAAATACAAGAATTTCAGCTGTTAGGAACGTGTCTGGCTCTGAGTTGGGTTATCAGAAAGAAAAGGTTCTTCTCGTGGTTTTTAGCCTGCAAGGGATTATTGCAATAATGACAGAAGTGAAAGATCTCATTTGCTGATCCCTGTGTTTCACTCATCACGCTCAGGCATTTTAGACACATCTAATCTTGATTTTAGGTGTCAAGCTGCAGAGAATTTCCTACATCCTTCATGGGGATCTCTCTCAGTGCTTAATCATTGTAGCTCTTGGGAAAATGGACATCTTATTTCCAATTTAAGCCCTTGTGACTCCAACTTTCAGCCACTTGATCTTGTTAAAAAAAACCCCTGATCCTCCAGTTAATCTTGTGAGCCCTCCCACTCTGCTCTCAATTCTACATTTCATTTCCAAATGTCATTTGGAAGCCATCTGACCCTTTCATTCCTACCCTACTGTATTTCAAATAAATTGAATTTCTTTCAGAACGTCGGAGCTGACACGGAATGATGAAAGGAAAAAAAAGAAGGGAAATCCATAAACCCAACAAAAACTGGGATTTATGGACTCTGTGTAATTGTTTAGTTGACAAACTGCCAAGTACAAGCCTATATCTCTTAGAGGGAATGTCCTACAGGATTAGGTTGTGTAGTTCCCTGGAAATTTAGCTGGTATCAAGTCCATTGTGAGTGAAACCTATAGAATTTAGTGAGGATTTATAGCCTTGCTCAGAGCAGTCAATACATTTAATTGATTATAACTGACAATTATAGGGAAATACATAGAAATTTATTCACTTCTGCTAATAAAAGGGAAAACAGATAATCTCCAGAATCAATCACTCCCCCCCTTTCTCTCTTTCTGCCTTTTCTTATTTAATTTAGATCTGATGTGCAAATCCCATTTATTAACTTAGGCTGGGGTTGGAATAAGCCTTCCCTAACGCTGGAACAACTCAGAATTTCAAATCTGGGCTGGTAATGAGGTGCACATTTTTACCAGTGCAGGTAATTAATCACTGCAATGGCTTTGCCTTGGGACATGGCAGATGCTCTGTCATTTGGAGTCTTTAAAATCATGATTGAACACCTCAGCTCCAGCTCTGAGGGAAATGAAGGGCTGGATTCAGGAATCACCGGTCTGACAGCTGAGATGAAGATTTCAGCAGCAATATTTCTACTGACAGGATTCCCAAAATCTCCGTGCCTGTTCATTCCCACCTTTACAGAGCTCAGGGGTGTCAGCGTTTGGGCTGCACAGGGAATGAGGAATAAGACCTGGGAATTTATCTGACAGCTTCAAAACACAACCAAACTAAAATTCATGTCCTTGTTGGGAAGGTTGAGCCCCTTTGGCCATGAAATTCGTTTATAGACCCACAGTCCAAAATCAGGAGACACTCAGGGCATTCCCACATGGCCCCAGGGATATTTCTGGAATATTTGCTTCCTGCCTTCAGGAGGAAGAAAACTCCACTTGAACCAAATTCCACAAAGCCAAGCTGAGCCTTCATTTTCACTGCCCACTGGCTGTGAATGCAGTGGCCAAAACATCATCAAAACCTGGCAATCACCCATGGGAAATGGAAATGTCCTGCACAAAAATCCAGCTCCTGGCCACAATATCCAGTCCTGGTCAAGCCTGGGACTGGAAAGGGTGACAACCACACAAAGCTGCCAAAAAAAGTCACTGAAGAGATAAATTCTCATCCATCAAAGGCAGCAAGTTCTGCTTCGCAGTAAAAGATGTTTATTATTCATGAATAAAAGCAGGCAGCAAGGAATGGATTGTCCTGACCATATATCAAACAAACTAATTCCAAATTATTTGTAAATATGCATCAAGTGTCTTTATCCATCACTCAGCACCATTTGGCAGAGAGGAGAATTTATATATTGTCAGGAAGAAATAAATTCCCCACTTGCTTTTGGAGTGTGTGAACCAGTGAGTTCAAGCCGCAGAGATTTAAGGTTATAATCCTGAGTTTTATTTCATGTGGAGGGAAGCTCTGTGCTGGGATAAATCAAGAGCACAAGCAAAGGACCCAAGCCCCCCTGGATCTGCCAGGTTTATGAATTAAAGCCTAAAACCTCCTCCAGCCACATCCCCGGGGTGGGAGAAATGCTGGAAAAACACTGGGGGGGGGTAAAAACAGAATTCCAGGCACTTTCTCAAGCTCTGAGTGAGCCCTCAGCACTTTCCTGGAGCTGATTTCTCCGTGTTCCAGGAGCAGGGAGACCCTTCCTACCCTGTGGAATATCCAAACCTGTCGCTCTCATCCCTGGCTAAGTTCTGCCCCTCCCCGGGATTTCCCTTCCCTCCAAACCATCAGCCCGACCCCTGATGGGCTCTCTGGGATTAATGAGGAGCGGGAGGGAGCCCGGGCAGGCTGGCTCTGCTCGCCCAGGAGCAGCTCCCGGGCTGGAAGAGCTGGAGCTGTCCCGAATTCCCGGCTGGGATCGCTGCCTGGCCCCAAGGTGGCACTGCTGGAGCGCACAAGGCTCCGGTGCCAGCAGCATCCGCAGCCCGGCTGCTCCCACACGGACCCGGGATCGTCCCCAGAGTGGGAACATCGGGCTGGGAAAACCCGACATCCACGAGAAAAGAGGTTTTCCCTAAATATTTATCCATCTCTGATGCGTTAGGATTTCAGCTTTTCTATTTTCCATCTGTTTGTGACCCTGCAGTTCTTTAGTGTGTAACTCCAAACTCCACACTCAGTGGGAGCTGCTGCTTTCCCATTTTGCTCAGACACAACAAATCCTCTCCAGGCCTGGCAATCAAGGACACCTCACTGCCTCAGACCCCAGAGATGGAAACAAAAGTGACTTGGGGGGAGCAAACTTGGGATAAATTCATTACCTGAAGCCATAATTGGGAGATTAACCCCCAAAATGCAAATGGACCAAACTTATCCAAGTGTGAAACCTGTGACCCACTGTCCATTTTGGGTGCAGCCCCTGGGTGGGTTTTGTCTGTCCTAAATGTACCTGAAGGCCCTTCAATAAATATTTTTATTTCTTTTTATTCCCTTAATTCTGCCTGGCCTCTGTTTTCAGGTAAGCCCAAAAAAAAAGACATAATCTCAGCTTTTCTTTCTCTTACCTTGTTGTCCTGCCTGAGACTGGGACAGAAGGAACTGGGGGACTGACTGCATGTGCCCAGGAAGCAGCACCAGCTGCTGCAGGGTGTGGAGGGAGCTCATGTCCTACAGAAAAAAAAGCAAAGGGAACAATAAAACTCAAGAATTTATGCTCCTCACGCAGCTTCACCTCACAAATCCACGCTGAATTTGTGTCCTTTGGGGGCTCCAAAATTTTCAGGTGTGGGAGAAGATTCTGCGCATGCAGAGACATCCATGTGGAGAACTGTTTGCTTTTCCTGGAAAAGTTAGCTCTTGATGATATTTTTGAGCTGCAGATCCAAAGGTTTCAGGTGTAGGAGAAGAATTCTCACTGAATTTGGGGAAATTTGAGGGCTGGAGAGCTGTAGGTCCAAAAGTTTTAAGTATAGGAGCAGAATTTAGTGCGTGCAGAGATATCCATGGGGAGAACTGTCTGCTTTTCCCTGGAAAATGTAACTCTTGATAAAGACATTTTTGAGGCAATCAGACTCTGGTTGTGATAACAGTGAAACCTCTTGGATTTCAGTTTCTTCAGATAAAGTTGTTTCCAGAGTGACCTGCCTAAAATCACACAGCAAATTGCAGCAGGCTGTCCCAGCTCTCCAACACCACTTCCCACAGGACTGTTCTGAGGATTGGGGGAAGTTGAAGAATCCCTAAATTGTCTAATGGATCTGAATATCCCATAAAAGAATGAGGGAAGGGATTCCTGAGCACCTGTGTGGCCACCTGGCATCCAACTAGAATTTACCAAGAGTTAAGTGCTGAACTCCAAATTTTTTCACCTTGGGAAAAAAAAAATTCCCTCAAGGAATTAATTTCTTCCCTGGTGTAAGACAATTTGAGGCAACAACAGGCTCAGATTAGGAGTTAATCTGGTCTAGAACCCAATCTCAACAATGGCATTAACCAGACACTCATGAATGAGGAAGAGCAGGGCAAACCTTATCAAACACTTCCCCACGGTGCTGTCTCAGCCTCCAATTATTTCCAGTCCGAGGGATTTCCTGACCATGGGTGGTTTCCCTGCTTAGCAAACCCTCGGAGGAAATCTCATCCCACACGTGTCCAGTCCACCCTCGAAGCCAGGAGGAAAAGCCGAGCAGGAAGATGAGGATTCACTCCTCCAGTTCAGTTGTTCCTCAGGCTCCTTTTTGCCCAAGGAATTTGGGGAACTCTGGAGTTGCTGGGGGCAGCCAGGCCACTCACCCCTGCGATTTGGCTCCCTGGCATCATGGATGATCCCTGCACGAGGTGACCCGACCGAGGGGGGATGGCAGACTGCAAGGAGTCGCTGAGGTCCTCGGTTTTAATCTGCAAAAGAGCAAAGGAGTTGTGGAATCAGGGAGCAGGGATGAGAGATGAGCAGGAGCAGTGGGCAGCTGGGATCCAGGAGGCTGGAAAAGGCTCCTTTCAGGGAATTTTCTGCTGTTTTCCATCGCTGGAAATCGGGGTCATTCCACGCTCCTGCTCTCCACTCTATCCCACAGTTTCCCTGCTCTGCCAAGCCCAGGGCAGGCTGGCTCTTTGCTCAATTAAAACACTTCAGGAAACAACCAATTTAAACAGCTTTTCAAAGTTTAAAGCCTTTGGTGGAGTTCTAATGAAGACAAGAAGCAATTCCCCTTTCCAGATCCCAACCCAAGTCCCGATAAGGAGGGCTGGACATGGAAAACTTCTCATTTTTCCCTGCACAAAACAGAGAATGGTACAAGGGGATGGGAAAGGACAGGTCATGGAGTAAAAGACCTCAAAAAATCAGAGCAATCTCCAAGACTTAAAAATGCAGCACTCCAGGCACCAAATTAATTTGTTCCATTTCTACCAAAAAGCAACAAGAAATTGCAAGGAAAATCTCCTTCCTCAGTTACAAGCTGTGGAAAAATAACTGGAAAACTTCACAGGGGTCCAGTGGTCTTTTTTGAGCTACTTCAATGCTCAAGCAAAGTTCTTGTCCACTAGAAAATAATGATTTTTAAATCTACATTCTTAGAAAAAAATGCACCCAGGGACCAGAACTGAATCCTTGTTTCTGGTTTATTCCACAATCTCCATGTTCATTTCTAACATTGCTAATATATTTT
Organism: Polioptila caerulea; assembly: GCA_013397295.1. Lineage (NCBI taxonomy): Eukaryota > Metazoa > Chordata > Aves > Passeriformes > Certhiidae > Polioptila > Polioptila caerulea. The sequence goes on from VYXF01009495.1 coordinate 13,553, forward strand.
TTTTAAATATTAAAAAATAATAAAAATTTGTTCCAATTATTGTCGTAGGTGAAATATTTTGGTAGTGCTGACTGGGACAGGAGGGAGGGGAGGATTTTGGAAGATTTTAGATTAATTCCTGAAAGGTGAGTGAAGAGTGTCCATGCACAGAGGACAGGTAAATCACACAAAACTCTTCCCCAAGAAAAGATCGAACAGAACATTTCCTCAGCACAACACCCTGAACAAAGATTATTCCTCATCACAGCCAGAAGTCTCCCTAATTCCCCAAAACTGCAAAAACTAGGAGGACTCTACAAAGGACTTTGGTTTGAATCCCCTGAGGATTCACCCTGACTCAGGACAGAACATCCCCAGGTGCCACCAGAGCCCTTCCAAACCCCACATCCCCCAAAGATGAGGAGGGTCTTGGCCCCACTGATGGGGCCTCGAGGCCCTGTGACCTCCTGCCAGCAGAGGGGGACAAGAAATCCAGCTCGACAAACACCATCCCAAACGAGTATTTTGGGGTTGAAACAGCTTTTCTGCCCATTTGACCGAAGCAAAGAAATAAATTCGGTTGGAAGAGACCTCTACAATCATAGAGTCCAATCTTTGACGGATCTCCATGGAAGGGGAAAAGGGGAAAAACGGGATCCCAAGAGGCTCAGCAGCTCCAGAACAGGGAGCTGCAACGTTCCCCTGTGCATTTTGGAAGGTGCTGCTCGGAGGGAAGGTGATTACAACACCCCCTCTCATTCTGGACACCGCCGAAACTCGTTTTGCAATAATCCCAGCTCCTTGCAACAAGAGGTAGACATGCTATGAATTCCAGCTCTTTCCTACCTTTCAGGTTGGCATGATCATCCCTCTTAGCCTGGCAGGGCAAAAAAAAAAAAAAGAAATCCAAAAAAAAACAAAAAAATCAGGTGGAAAGATCTTGGCGATCGCTATCGACAGCGGTAAGTCAGTAAATGCCAGGCAAAAAGGCTCAGGAGGACACCCCGTTACCCCTGAGCCACCCAGTCACTCCAGGCACGTGGATTTATGGATGTTCTCTGCATGAAAAAGAATCCATCGGCGGCAAAAAAAAAAAAAAAAAAGAAAAAATAATGTTAAAAAAAAAAATTAACGTTTGTCTGCTTCATCCAAGGCTGAGCAGTCGCAAGAAATTCAAGTTTTTGGCGTCTCAGAGAGCCGGGCTGTGGGTGCTGCCCGAGCTGTGATCCCGCCAGGAGCGGGGTGCTGAAGAGGCACGAGCCATTTCCAAACTGAAATCAATTTTTCCAGCTGCCAAGCGGGACGAGCTGGCGTTGCTCCAGGGAGAAAGGGGTGTGTAGCTGCATCCCGGCATGGCTGGATGTGAGAACGGGAGGTGGGTTTGGCAAAGCACCGGCTCCCGATTTAAAAACAACAACATCTCCCACTGCTCCTTCCCCCGGCCCCGGGAATTCTCCCTCCTGCGCAGTGGGCGGGATCCTGGGGTTTGTTCTTGACAAATCCTTCTCCCCCTCACACCCATTTCCATCGGGTTTAGGCTCAAATTTACCTCGCCCTCCTCTCCCTCTCCCCAACAGGCCTGCAGCTGGCTAATTGTCCATTAGCAGGAGTTCGGGATCTATCCCAAACTTTGGGGATGGTTTATGCAAATCCCGCTCCTTCGTTTTTTCCCTGGCTAAACCGGCAATATTGCCAAGTGTACATTAAAAAAAAAACCCACCCAAACCCAAAAAAACCCCAAAAAACCACACACATTGTGGGCGAGGCCATTCAATATCATGAGACTCCCTTAAAATAATGTAAATTTCAAATTAATAAAACGAGGGGAGGAGTTGCCTCCTCCTTTCCCAGTGCATCTGCCTCGGATATTTGCAGAAAATTCCTGCAAATATGGGAAGAGTTTTCCTTGAGGAATCAAAAAGAAAAAAAAAAAAGAAAATAAAAGAGTTGAAATTATGAAATCCTCAGAGAATTACCTCGTATGGGAGCTCTGCAAGTGAGAAACAGTGATTTGGGAAAAACCAGGAGCAGATCCCACTGGGATTGCTCAGGATCTTGATTTTATAGGATGATCACGGATGGGGAAAGGGGAACGAGAAGTCACAGAGAGACTTTGTTCCCACTGAACTTTACTCAGAAAAATTACCAGTATTTAAGGAAAGTAACCTGGTCTGGTGGAAGCTCCACTACCCATGGCAAGGGCTTGGAATTGGATGATCTTCCAACCCAACTCATCCCATGGCAAAACGAGCAGGGCAAAGAGCAGATCCTGCAAATCCCCCCGGCTGTGGTGAGCTGTGGGGGCTCTTGGCTGTGAATTTGCAGCACCTTCCTCCCCTGGGGCCCGGGGGGGAGGCCCAGGGCAGGGCTGGGAGCAGGTAACGGCAGCTGCAGGCACGGGAGCTCCTCTGGGCCAGGGCAGGGATCACACTTGCAAATCCCAAGTGGATGTTTGGATGTTTTCACAGCCTTGAAACAGGGTCAGCCCCCGAGCAAGCCAGGTGAAAAACACAGGAAGGGTGACTGGGTGGAAAAGAGAGAGTCCCTTCCATAGTTGGCTTCAACAGCTGCAAGGATGGATGGTTTCTTACCTATCTCTGGCCTAAACACGAAAACAAAAAGCAAAACAAACTAAGAAACACATTGAGGGTGATGGAAAATGATCAAAGCTCCGGAGCCTGCTTGCGTAACTGATTTGTGGAAGGTGTTTCATAAACATTTCATAAGAAGGAGAATTATGAAGAAAACATCTCCCAACCTGCCTGCAATTACTGCACAAACTCTTCCTTACCAGTAGGAAGGAGAGAGGGAAAAAAAAAAAAAAAAAAAAAAAAAAAANACAAACCCTTCCCTTACAAAAGGGAAGGAAAAGGGAAAAAAAAAAAAAAAAAAAAAAAAAAAAAAAGGTACATCTGTTTTGTAACTGATCTGTGAACTTCTGGCAAAGGCTCGGCTCATGAAAACATCCTGCAGACATCTTACAGAGATGTGGAAAGCTGGGAAATTGGGAAGATTCTCCTGATTCTCTGCCTGCTGCTCTTCCCTCCAGACTGACCAGTGTTGGTTTCTGATGGTTGGACCCCGCTGGTTGGGCTGGAGCCCTCCATGGGTAACCCCAGTTTAGGGATAACCTCAATGCCTTCCCCATCTCTCAGACCCCGAAGCAGCCCCGGAATCCCCCTTGGGATGAGTTCCTGGTGTGACACACGCAGTGCTCCATCATCCTCCTCTCTCAGGCACCAATTCAGAGCCTCCAATCCTCCTCCCAAACCCAGCTCTGCATCTCTCCCATGCAAGCCCTGCCAGCCCTCTCCAGCACCAGTTATCAGGCACGAACCACATTAGTGGGAGATGGAAGACAACCCTATTTGTTGTGAAGCTCCCATTTAGCCAGTGACCTCTTTGAAACACATTTATCTGCCTCCACATCTGCCTTATCTCACAGGCAGAGCTGAGTTTAAGAGTTTGACTCACTCCCAGCCCTCCACAGCAGAGGGAAAGGGAGGATACAGGTGCACAAGGGGGTCTGGAGCACCTGGAAAGCACCAGCGCAGCTCTGAGTCACCCCAAAACGCTTTGAGTCACCCCAGAGTGCTCTTCAGCACAGCAGAGCTGCCTCAAGCTGCCCCAAAACCCTTTGCCTCGAGCCCAGGGAGGAGGTTTTAAGCTGGATCCAAGGCTCTTCCAGCTCCCTGAGCATTCCCACCTTGCCATGGCGTAAGCTCTCCGCCGTGAATTACCCGCACACGTGGGCCCCATAAAATAAAAAACACTCTAATAATAAATTATGGCAATAATAATAATAATGGGCTTGCAATTACTATTTCCACATGTACTATCCTGCACGTACAGCAGGGCTTAACAGACACCTGGAAAGAAGGCAGAAAACCTTGATGTCAATGCCACAATATTCACCCTGTAACATTTATATCCCACTGAAGGCTGGGAATTTTTGGGAGCTGTCAATGTGACAGAAGGGAATTCAGCACGGGATTAACTCCTGAACAGGCTCTGTTCTAAAGCTCAGCCATGGAAGCACCCTGGAAAATTCTAATGCAATCCCAAACCTCAGCACACCTGCATCACCCTACACGAGGCCTTTGAGTTTATTAATTGAGGTCTGATCTGATAGGGTTTATCCTCTGCTTCAGCTTGGGATGTAAATGGTTGTGCTGGAGTCAAAATAGGGGTGGGAAGTCAAAACTTTAGGAGCAAGCAAGCTGCATGCTCGACAGGAGAAAACAAACAGAACCACACGCAGCTTTTGTGGGCTCTCTGACAGCTCTTCCCTGGAATTTTTGCTTCCAAACAAACAGGGAAGAGAGAGAAGTCCCCCCCGCCTTGCTGTGCTGAACCTCAAATGATCTCCTGTGGCACAGGAGCTGGCCAAGGGCGAGGAGAAGCCAAGGCAGAGGTGGGAAGAGCACCTGCCCTGCCTGGCCACGCTCAGGGCGACACCTGCCCAGGTGGGAGGGTCCTGGCCAGGGCTGCTCCCACACCTGGGCAGCACAGGGCCTGCTGAGAGCTCTCAGGGGGCACAGAACTGCCGAAAAGATACTGAAAAAAGCAACTTACAGCACCCTCCCTCTTCCCAGCACATGGTACCTTCCCTGGCGAGGCCTGTGGGCATCCCAAACTGGGAGCAGTTGAGCAGCAGGCAGGGAGAGTCAGAGTGGCCAGAACCCCCACTCAGAGCATGGCAAATGGTTTCCCCACCATCAAAGCTGTGATTTCTGCCCTGTCTCCCTCCCAGGACTCTCCCTGCCCCTNGGGGGAGATGTCATTTGCCCGGTCAGAGTGGCCAGAAGCTCCACTCAGAGCATGGCAAATGGCTTCCCCACCATCAAGGCTGTGATTTCTGCCCTGTCTCCCTCCCAGGACTCTCCCTGCCCCTTCCTCACCCCCTGCCCCAGCCTCCCCATGGGTTGCAGCACTGCTGCCTGCACTTCTCTCTCTCTCTCTCTCTCTCTCTCCATTTCACTTGCCCAACTCCCAAACCTCTCCAGAACTCCACCTCTGCCTACACCTCCGTGCTTATCTGCTCTGCTCCCACCCTGGGCTGCATCCCTGCCCCTTTCCTTATCACCCTGATTTCACACACACCACTCCACAGCTTCTCCCCTGCCCTCCTGCAAGCTCACACAGGTCCCCTGGAGCCCGAGCACGTTCCTGTTCCACTCCAAAGTTGCCTTATTGGGATTTTGTGGGCCGAGAATCTGCCCTGCATGAAAAATGTCCTTTTATTTTTTTTTTTCCCCACACACCCCTTGCCTATGGGGAGGAACCTCTGTTTGTTCAGGACTCTCTGTGCCTTCTGGCAGTGACAAATGCCACTGTGTGGGTATCCCTGGGTTAGTCATCCACGGGGAGAGCGTCCACAGAGCTCAGCAGCCCTTGGTTGGGACGCACTTCCCACCACACCCCGTTTTTAGGAGGAATTAACTCGGAATCAGGCTGGGGCTGGCTCCATCCCAGCTCCACAGGCCTCTCCTGTCGGTCCCTGGCACTTTTGGCAGTGGCTGCAATGCCCCAGGGAGCTGGGACACAGCAGAGCAGCTGGAGGGATTGCATTGAACACAGCAGGATGGAAAGAGAAAGGGAGAGCAAGGAAGATGGGAGAGCATCACCCAGGGTTTCATTTTGGGTGGGAGGATGAAGCCCAAGGCTTGGGGGAGCTCAGAGCCAGCACTCTGCTCCCAAGCCATGGGTTGGGGAAGCAGGCAGGAGGGTGAATCCCTGCTGGATAAACCCACAGGGAACAGCTCAGCACCTCTGGGGAGGGAGAAAGTGCCCTCTGATGTCCAAAATTAAAGGCCTTGCTTGGAACCCATCGCCCTCCCCACTGTGTGCAGGGAGCTGCCCTCGTGCAGGACGGGTGCAGGGCCCCACCCTGGCTGGGTGGTGCAGGTTTGGGGTGAATTCTTGGAGCTCAGCAGATGAAAGGCCTGCGAGGACTCGGAGTCCTCTCCTCATTAGTGGTGACTCCCTGAGAGTCACATCCAGGCGCAGCAGTTCGTGCCACTCAGCCCTCAGAAAGGTGCTGGGCCACCTGGCTTGTGGCTGGCCACTGAGAGCCGTGCCTTGGGCTGAGTTCCTGCTGTGGAAAACAAGTTTGGTGACCCTTCAGACCCATCTGTGAAACTGGGGCTCGTCCCTTGTGAGCACAGAAAGCGTTTCCTGAAGGATGAGCAGGGGGTTGCACACAGGTCTCTGTCTCTCCCTCAGAGAGAGGGAGATCTCTGTTTCTCCCTGAAACAGCTGTACAGGTATTTTGCCAAGGAAACAGGTGTAGGAATCATGTTATAAATGGGGTTTGCCCTTTAAAAGCAGGAGGGCAGGAGTTTGGGAATGGACTGCCGCTGGATGTTAAGGAACAGATAAAATCCAGCCAACTCTGGGCTGTTGTCAACAAATTAATTCAGTGGTTTCGGTCCACCTCTTGAGAAAAACAATTAAAAAGGCCAAATCCTTGCTCCTAATTGCATCCCCCTTTCCCTCACAAGTTCTCCTGGCCTGTTTTGGAGTTCATTCCCAGCAAGCTCACCCGAGGTGCCAGAACAAACCCAGCCTGAAGAAGGGGTTCCTCTGCATATCTGTCCTAAGCAAAGCAGGGCCAGATTTAGACACAGAGGACTTTCCCTGGAGCCAGGGCTTTCTCTGATGCTTTCCCAAAGGGCTGCATTTCAATGAGGAGCCTGCACACAAACAAATTTATGCAATCAGCCCTGTCCCTAGGACAGAGCAGGGAGACTTCAAAAGGGAAAGGCCAGGGCAGAGCTGAGCTTAGATCCAGTGTCAGGTGAGGCAGGTACAAGGCCAGCCCTGATTTCCAGCCAGGGGAGGCTCAAGAGATGAAAAGCAGATGCAAGACTTAGGCTGATGCCCTGGGGCAATAGGGAGAAGAGAGAGTGAAATCTGAATTGATCCCCGGAGGGGAGAAGGAAGCAGGATGTGAACCTCCCCTTGAGAGGAGGGCAAAACAGGACTGGGATGGAAATCTGGAGGGCAGACTGAAACCTGAGCTACCCACGGGGAAAAGCCAAGCAGGAACAGCAATGACATCCAGGAGCACATGAGATTAGGGGGAGGTGGGAATGAAAATCTATGAGAGAGATCCCCGGGGGGAGGGAAGCCCTGGTGGAGCGAAATTAAATGTGCAGGGAGTTTTGCATCCCAGATATTAATAACAAACTCCCCAGAGAGCTGGGCCCTTCTCTGCACCTTCAAAAGGATGGAGGGGAGGAAGAACTTGTCTGTGGTTGAGCACAAGACGATGAATCAGAGAATGGGAGTCCATAACCCAGCTCTGCCAGGGAGCAGGCCCCTGGATTTCAATACACCCCGATGTCCACGGGCAACTGGCCCATGAAGCATCCCCTGATCCCAGCTACAATCACAGAGCTCAGCATCTTTGGGAAAAGCCAGGGAGCCAGGCTGTGTCTGCAAGACACCTCCCCACCTTCCAGAGGCACCAAGGGATGCTAAATCCATTAGCAAGGAGCCCTCAGACGTGTGGGTGGAAGGTACCAAACAAGGTCAGGGAGTTTATTAATGGCACTGAAAAGGAGCCACCAGGGATTTCACATCTCAGGTGCAGTTTGCCCATTTTGAATTTCTCACATCATGTGCCTACAGGACATCAGCTGTGGAGCCCTGAGATAACTCACCCTGATACCTCAAAGCAACTGCTGGAAATCCCACACTAATCTCCAAAATTAAAGTTTCTTTGGGCAAGGACTGTCAGATATGAACAGAGCTGGGAGAGGAGTTAGACCAGGAGGTCCTGAGGGAAGGGAACCCCTTCAGCACCTCTGTAAGAGAGCAGGGCAGTGACACACAGGATGCTTGACCTGGTTTTAGAAAGGAGGAATTTTTCAACAGACCCAGCTGAAAAGGCTTTCTAGGAAGCCTGCTGGAAATCCAGATCCTTCCTACATCCCCTGGTTGGTGCAAAGCAGAGCCAGCAAAGAACAGGAATAAAGAGCCAACAGTAAAACTGAAGCTGGGCCCTGCTCGGGCAGCTCAGTGCCTGCCTGTCTGTCGTAAACTTTGTCAAATCTCCCAGCCACATCACCTTCAGATGGATGTGACTGATGCTAATGACAGGTCTGATAAACAAATGACAGCCTGTCCTGCAAGGGTCAGCCTTTTGCTGGCTCCAACAGTGCCTGGCACATTTGGATAGGGAGCAGAGGCAGATCCTGCCCAGCTCCACTCACACAAAAACCTGCCAGCTTTATTTCAGGAGTGACATTTTCCCTCCCAGCTCTGGGGAGCAGGGAGGGCTTGGAGAGGAGCTCTCATTCCCTGCTCTGGAAGGAGGGGAGCTGATCCTGCATTCCTCCCTGCACCAACAAGGTCCTGCCATCACTTCCCTGCTGGAAAAGCACTCCTGCCTTCAGCAGCTGTGCATTCTCCTCCTGCAGCTGGGGATGGATGCACATCACCGTGAGCTGGGCTCAGCCCTCACACCCCTCACACCAGGCCTGAAGGAACCCCAAACCATCAGCCCTCCATCCATGTGTGCATTGCAGCAGGCAGCATTATCCCAGGGCTTAGCTCCAGACACCTGGCTCTCCAGAGCAGCTACAAAAACAAACAATCCAGCATTTCCTAAAGGCTGAACGGGGAATTAAACCCAACCAGACCCGGGGAGACCGCAGCACCTGGGCAGCATCCCCACATGGCAGCCAGGAAAAGCTCCCATTCCAGCACTCCCAGCCCTTGTCCCGCTCCCATTTGAGGCAAACTGGGTTTGAATTTTGCCAGGAAAAGGCAAGAGTCACCCAGATCTGTCCCTGCCACGCTCTGGCCACCATCCCAGCCCGTCAGGAGGCAGATGTCTCTGTGCAGGCTGCCAGCACCGAAGGTGAAAGTTTATTACTGTGCCTTTGCATTTCCCTCGCCATAAACAGGAAACAACCAGCATTAGACTCACTAAATAAAAAAGCCAAACCAGATAGGCAAGGCTGAAGATGCTGCTTTTTCCATCCACACCCTTTCCCCTCTCATTCACATACAAATTACTGTTGCATCCAGGTGGGAGGAGAGTTTGAAGAGGGGAGGGAAAAGGGGGGAGAGAAGAAATGTTTGCCAAATAGGCTGAGGGATCAGAGGCAGCTTTCTCATAAAGCACAGGGCTGACCCACAAACTGCTAGAAAACCTCAAACTCCGCAAGAGTTTCCCTCCCTCGCCGTTTGCAGGGTGAGAGCAGCCCCAGCAGGGAATTGGGAGGCAGGGATGGGGTCTAACCAGGTCACTCCACCCTTCCCATCCCGCCTGGAGCACAACAGGGCAGGCAGGGAGGGAAGCAGACCTGAAATGTAGGCCATCTACAAAGGCTGGGGGAGAGGCTTAAACGATGTGAGATTTATGATCTTCAAAGTGATTAGAGCCCAGCACTCCAAATAAAGGCAAAGAGAGCTCCTGCAGTCAGTTTGGAGTTGGGTTTCAAACCATCCTGCCCTGGCTTCGGTTTGAAAACTTGAATTGCAAGCTAACGAAAAAAAAAAGAAAAAAAAAAAAAAGACACCCCANAAAAAAAAAAAAAAAAAAAAAAAAGACACCCCAAACCAACCTCAAACCCCAAACCAAATTAAAAAACCCACCAACCTCCACCCCTAATGAAGGAGCACAGCACCTGATTTTACATGAAAACACTTTGATATTTCCAGCTCCCCTCTCTTCCTTTTTTCTCGTCATTTGAAATCTATTTGCTGAATTGAGGATGAATTCACCAACAGCTGAGGTCAACCCTAAATGTGAGTGTGGAGCCCGTGTGTGTTCAGGCTCCTGCTCATTTAAGAGAATAATTTAAAATAATTATTATTATTTTAAATAACAATACTTTCAAATAGTAATTATTATTTTAAATAATAATGATTTTAAATCGCTCTACCCATGGCCTTGGGAGGGCCAAGAGAGGGAGACAAAGAGCCACTAGCACAGGCCTGTGTCCACTCAGGGATTGTTACATCCCCATCCCTGGCATCCCTGCAAATCCCTTTGCTAGACTCTGGGCAATCAGAGCAGATCAGAAATAAAATTAAACAATAAAATGAGCTCGTTCACAGTCTTTTGCTTTTTAAACCTCTCTAAATCCCCAGCTAAGTTGGCTATTCAGCTACACAGACAAGCTGGAATAAATGAATTGGGGTTTGCGGTGCCATTTTGGCGGCAGGAGGACAATAAAAGTGGAAATGTGGCGAAAAATAAAACCATAAAACTACCATTTCTTTTTAGGAGTAGGATATTTCCACTGGCTGCCCCCACAACTTCCCCAGCATCACTCAGAGGATCCTCAGAGGGTCAGATCAGCAGTGTAAATCCAGCAGCTCTCCTCGATTAACCCAGCCCAGCTCCAACACCTTTGTGGTGTTGCCACAGGAGAAGTTTGCAGCGGGTAAGGATCTCGTGCCCATTTCTATCTGCCAGGAATTTCCTTTTATCGCCCCTGGTGAGCAGATTGGATTCTTCTGCGGGCGTGGGGAGAGCGAGCCCGTGCTCTGGGCTGGCTGGAGACACACAGGGCTTTTTGTTTGCAGCTGGGGATTCCAGAACCCTGGAAGATGGCTGAGCGTGTTAAGACACCTTTGATAGGAAAGGCAGACCCACCCAAAGCTGGAGCAGCCAAAGCAAACAAACAAACAGCAGCGGGGCTGACATTTGTCACCAAGGGAAGCTCCAGGGACAAAAAGCCACGTGGAGAAGGTGCAGCTGCCCGGTGCTGCTCTCAAGGAGCCTCGGGAAAGGGCTGGAGCCCTTGGATTTGGGGAAGGCACACTGGCAGTGGGTTGGCTGCTGTGCCAATATCGGCCTCAAGTCTGTGCATGGAGTTACAGCCCCTTCTGCATTCCTGGCTGCAGCTCCCACCCAGCCCCTGGAATCCTGCAGCAGGGCAGTGCTTGGCTCTCCAGACTCCTCTTTGCCTGCCCAGGGCTCAGTCCAGCTCTGCTGGCCACAGGAGGCCTCAGCTCTGGCCTCAGAGAGCACTTTCCTAAAATCTCAGAGTGGTTTGGGCTGGAAGGAACCTTAAAGCTCATCTCATCCCACCCCTGCCATGGCAGGGACAGCTTCCACTGTCCCAGGCTGCTCCAAGCCCTGTCCAGCCTGGCCTTGGGCACTGCCAGGGACCCAGGGGTGGCCACAGCTGCTCTGGGCACCCTGGGCCTCCCCACCCTGTCAGCAGAGCTCCTGTGCCTGCACAGATCCAGGCACTCCAGAGGGCTGTCACCTCCTGATGTGACACTCAGGGATTTTTGGAGCCACACAGGGACATCTGCAGGCCCTCATTGAGCCAGGGAATGCTTTCAGCTGGACAAAGCAGGGAAAGCAGGAAAAGCTCACACAGCAAGGATGGGGTCCCTCAGCTGCTCGTCTGCAATCGGGGTTTGCTTGCCCCAGATCTTTCCCTGCTGTCCCCTTCCCTGCTGCCTTGCAGACAGAAATTTGACCTGTGCACTCCAGGACCTCAAACCACCTCATTTTTAGTTCTGGCTGACACTCCTGAGTCAGCCCACAGTGCTGCCAGTGTCACAGCACTGGGGCTTTGGGGAGGGATTTGTACCCTTGCCACCAATAACTGAGGTGCTTTTTGTTTCTAAATGATGATATAAAAAAATGGTAAAAGCCAGAAAACCCCTCAAGCAAATGGTCATTGAAAGGAAATCTATAATTAGCTGAACTTCTGTGAATTAGGGAGAGGGAAACCAGAGGTGTAATCTGTCATTGTGTCCCACAAGGGGAACTGAGGAGTTCTGTGGTCTGTTTAATGGCAGCTTCTGACCTAACAGTTTTTATCTCTTCACAGGAGCTGCAGCATGATGAGCAAGTACAAAACAGCCATTCCAGAAAGGAGGAGAATACCTGGGAAGCCAGGGAGCCTCTTACCTGCCTGTTAAAGTCCAGCCCATTCTGTTCATTCCCTACAAAAAAAAACAAAGAGAAAAACGTCTCAGTATTAATGACAGTCAGCACTGGTGGGAGCTTTGCAGAACTTGGAACACACATAACCAAAAAAACTGGCCCTGGGAGAGCAAGGAGAGGAGGAGGAAGGTGCAGAAATGGAAGGATGAAGGCTTCTGCAGCCTTTAGGTGGTGCCAGCCTTTGCTGAGGGATAATGAAAGAGTTCCTGCCTGGGAGATACCTGGCCAAGGGTGGGGGAGATCTCGCTGGGCGCGGGGGAGATTCCAGCAGAGGTGAGCTGGAGGACATCACAAATCTCCAGGGAAATGCAGGGCTAACAGTGGGCAAGGCCAGCAAACAGGTGGCCAGGGCTGCTCACCCGGGCTCTTCAGGAACTCGGTGGCACTGGCTAATTAGGGATATCTGGAGGAACACAGGGTGCCGTGGGGTTGTGCTCAAGAGGCGTCTCCTTGATTCCAAAAGAGATTGGCAGGCACAGGGGGAAAAATCAGACAGGTTTCAGCCTGAAGGTACCGCACAGGCCCTCACTCATTCCCCTTTGATGATAAACATCCCCCCCCCCTCCACATCACACCTGCCAAATTCATCAAGAACATCACAGAGCAAAGGTTGTGCTCCCCACAGATCTGAATGCTTTAAGGGATTCCACGAAGCTCTCGAGCTGCAGAGGCAACCCCAAGACACCCCTTCCCTTTGCAACACTTTCCCCAAGCCATTCCCTGCCAGTCCAGCCTGATAAAGAGCCTGGAATTGTTCACATCCCACCGGCAGCAGCCCCCAGGCCTCCTGCTCCTGCTGCTTTTTCCAGGATAACGTTCCCTGTGAAGCAGAGCCCGTGCCCTGTGATCTGATCAAGCTCCAGCACATCGTGTTTTTCAGCAGTTCAGGGCTCCTGCAAAGAGCTGCAAAGAGCTTGGGAGAGGCTGTGCAGGCAGGAGGGCAAATCCAGCTCTCCCATGGACTGAACAAGCCTTTATCCTATCCCAGCACTTATTTTTTCCATGCACAGAGTATTCCCAGGTGAATCAGCGTGAATCCTGAGGGGGAGTGTGCTTGGTACAATTATCCATGGATGGCAAAACATTGGAGAGTCAGGGATAACAGAGCTTCGTGGCTGCTCTCTGCTGTCTAGAAACAGCCCTGGAGATTTAATCTGTGACATTTAAAAAGCACTGACTGTGGAAATGGAGCTGTGGGGCTGTGCAACCCAGCAGGGCCATGGCAGAATCAGCTGCTGCCCCCTCAATCTGACATCTCCTCACCCTCTGCACCCCAACCAGCTCTGAGCTNTGCAAATAGCTGGGGGGAGGCTGTGCAGGCAGGAGGGCAAATCCAGCTCTCCCATGGACTGAACAAGCCTTTATCCTATCCCAGCACTTATTTTTTCCATGCACAGAGTATTCCCAGGTGAATCAGCGTGAATCCTGAGGGGGAGTGTGCTTGGTACAATTATCCACGGATGGCAAAACATTGGAGAGTCAGGGATAACAGAGTCAGGGATAACAGGGATAACAGTGGCTGGCCCAGGGATTTCAACAACAGCCCTGGAGATTTAATCTGTGACATTTAAAAAGCACTGACTGTGGAAATGGAGCTGTGGGGCTGTGCAACCCAGCAGGGCCATGGCAGAATCAGCTGCTGCCCCCTCAATCTGACATCTCCTCACCCTCTGCACCCCAACCAGCTCTGAGCTGCCCCCCTAATCTGAAATCTCCATCTCTTCACTCTCTGCACCCCAACCAGCTCTGAGCTGCCCCCCCAATCTGAAATCTCCATCTCCTCACCCTCTGCATCCCAACCAGCTCTGAGCTTCCCCCTCAATTTGAGATCTCCTCANCCCCCTCTGCATCCCACCCAGCTCTGAGCTTCCCCCTCAATTTGAGATCTCCTCACCATCCACACCCCAACCAGCTCTGAGGTGCCTCCCCAATTCTATAATCTCCTCCATCTCCTCATCCCCTGCACCCCAACCAGCTCAGAGCTTCCCCCCCAATTTGAGATCTCACCATCCACACCCCAACCAGCTCTGAACTGCCCCCTCAATTTGAAACCTCCATCTCCTCACCCCCTGCATCCCAACCAGCTCTGAGCCCTCTCTCCCAGCCTGGCTGCATTTCTGCCCTTCTTCTCCTGCCTTCCTCCCAGCCTGCTGTCTCCCAACATTTTCCCTCCCCAATCTCAGCCCTTTCTCTCTTTTCCCCGTGTAATTCCCTCGCTCCAGCCCCCTCTGCTCCCTGTCCAGCTCTCTCCAGCTGCTCCCTGCCCAGGAATGGGGTTCATTCATTGCGTTCCAGCTCCCTTCCAGCCCCAAAAGCCAAGCAGG
>VYXF01009495.1:28077-48196 GCA_013397295.1 Polioptila caerulea
CCCAATCTGAAATCTCCATCTCCTCACTCTCTGCACTTCAACCAGCTCTGAGCTGCTCCCTCAGTTTGAAATCTCCATCTCTTCACCCTCTGCATCCCAACCAGCTCTGAGCTTCCCCCTCAATTTGAGATCTCCTCACCATCCACACCCCAACCAGCTCTGAGGTGCCTCCCCAATTCTATAATCTCCTCCATCTCCTCATCCCCTGCACCCCAACCAGCTCAGAGCTTCCCCCCCAATTTGAGATCTCACCATCCACACCCCAACCAGCTCTGAACTGCCCCCTCAATTTGAAACCTCCATCTCCTCACCCCCTGCATCCCAACCAGCTCTGAGCCCTCTCTCCCAGCCTGGCTGCATTTCTGCCCTTCTTCTCCTGCCTTCCTCCCAGCCTGCTGTCTCCCAACATTTTCCCTCCCCAATCTCAGCCCTTTCTCTCTTTTCCCCGTGTAATTCCCTCGCTCCAGCCCCCTCTGCTCCCTGTCCAGCTCTCTCCAGCTGCTCCCTGCCCAGGAATGGGGTTCATTCATTGCGTTCCAGCTCCCTTCCAGCCCCAAAAGCCAAGCAGGGCACATCCAGCGATGGGAACGCTGATAGCGTTAATGGATGATCACAATCAGCATCCACACACCTGAGCAGGACCGCAGCAGCATCTTCAAGGCCTGCAGTTTCTACCTTTGGAACCCCCACGGGGTGTGTGGGGGGGTGTTTGATGCGATCTGGAGGCAGCAGCTGAAGGGAGGCAAAGCCAGGAGGGAAGGAGGAAATAAAAGTTCGCAGCTGCTAAAATAGAACAGGAAGGAAAAGGTAATCTCCTGGTTCCTTGGAGACAGGAGTTTCACTCACGTTCGGGCGCAGCGTGGTGATGAGGCAAGACCCAAAGAGCTGCAGGGGAATCCCTGGGTCCCAGTGATGATGGCTGAGTCACCACCACTCACCCCAAAACTTGGAACCCGAGAGGCGCAGCTGGAACAGCTTCCCCGACAGCCCCACATCCTCCAGCACAGCCCTTCCCCTCCTCTCCCCATCTCTTGCTCTCCCCACAGGCACGTGCAGCTGGCACACTTGGACATTCCCTCTGTCCCTTCCTCTCCAACAAAGCATCCTCCAAGTCCCTGCAGATCGACAGGGGGGGATTTGGGAGCACTCCAGCCAGGAATTCTGTGCCAGCTGAGCCAATGTTCTGGAGCCTGGCACTAAGTGGGGTGGCTAAGTCTGAGGGAGCTGCCTGGGCACACAGAAGAGCAGCAGGCACCTCCAGAGGCCATCCCTGCGCCCATCTGAGCCGCCCATCTCCCGGGCATGAACGGCCCTCTGGAGATGACTGTTCCTCCTGACTGACTCCAAAGGGACCCAGGGGCAACCAGTTCAGCCTCAGATGTCCAAGAGGGAGAGATTTAAAACTGGGAGGGGTGATTTCTGCTCCCAGTGGTTATGTAAATGGGAGCTGGTTACACAAATCTCTGCAGGACCGACGAGTGTTCGGGCACAGATTTATTTGCAAACAAATCTGGCCCTTCTTTTTTCTGTTTCACTAAATGTAAGAATTCAAGTGATTGCAGCTGCGAGCCAAGGCTTGGGTGTGATAGGGATAACAACTCTCCTCTGTCAGTTGAACTGTAACTTTCCTACAAATGCTTTATAAAAATAGCCTCAGTTTCCTCCCAGTTTCTGTCAACATCAGGACTCACACTGCAGTAGTCATTTCTCTCCTTAAAGGAATGAGCTCTTCAAACAATCTGCACTTAAGATTTAATCTTTTCTAGCTCCAGGAGATAAAAAGAAAGAAAAGTGTAAGTGGCAGCAGATTCTGTCTCCTGCTGCAAACTGCCAGAACTCCACTTATTTTAATGGAGCTTCAGCCCAGCCAACAACTTGATTTTTGCCGCACGAGCCAGACACGACGGGATCCAGAACCTCCAGAATCTGCTCGATCAGCCCTCCCCTTCCTGAAATTCCACGGGGCTGGGGAAGCCCAGGGATTTCAACGGGGAAAGGGTGCTTGGAGCCCCTACAATTCCCAGGAGCTCTCCCATCAGCAAGGCTTCACCCTGCCGTTCCGGGCTGTTTGGGAAAGCAGTGATAAGCCCAGCTGGCTCCCCGAGCCCGGCAGGCCGGGGTTGTGCTGCTCTCCCTGGTTCACCTGGCAGCTGTTTTGCATAGCCCTGGCATCAGCTCTGGTGCGAGTTTGCCTGGGGAGGTTTCTCTGGGGATGGGAGCAGCGCAGCAGTTCCGGGCAGTTCCCCCCACCCGCTGCCATTCCCCCCCTGGAAAACCCAAAGGCTTGGGATCCATGGGGAGCAGAGCTGCAGAGCCAGTCCGGCCCTGCAGGATAAAAGCACCCTAATGGGGGAAAAGTAAAATCAGGGTGGCCTTCATCTTCACACGGGCAGCCACAGGCAGGTGTCACCTGCAGGGAGTGACACTTCTCCCCTGGCCACACCAGCAGGGCTCATCCCTCTTCCCAGGCAGCTCCACTCGGAGCTGCCCCCACGCTCTGGGGGCACAGGGGGATGAGGAGGTGATCCCAGCCTTCAGCAGGTGCTGGGGAATTCCCACATGGAATCAGTTTGCTGCTGCATTTTTGGGGGGGAAATGGGGAACAGCGCCAGGCAGGGGCTTCGGCTGCCTGGGCTGAGAGGTCTGAAACTTGGGGGTGCCTCACTGGCAGCCAATTGCTCCAGGCTCCCTTTCCAGCCATGCAGAGGAAGCAGGAGCTTCCAGAGGGCAATTCCTCCCGAGATAGATGGCACAGGGATGAATCAGCCTCTGGAGATCCCTGTTCCCATCACGGACTGCCTGGGGGGAGCAGGTCAGGCTGCAGCCTCAGAGGATCGAATATCTAAAATTAAGATTAATCTCACCTATCCTGGAGATTTTAGCACTGCATCTGACAATGCCACAGGAGATTGGCTGGGTGCAGGGTGCCTTTCAGGGGGCATTTCTGATAAATTCCCTCGTTCAAGCCTCTCACCTCAAACAAGGTGTGAAGTTAAGCGATTGCCCAAGTGCTGCTAGAGAAAAGTGTCGCAATTACTGTAACTATAACCAGTACTTGTCCCACAAGCTGTGAATGAAGCCAAATGCTCACCCGCACTGAAGGAATAAGCAAACCAAAATATTCAGCATGGAATACTCCTCAGGATTTCCACTGACTTTGGAAATTCAGGCAAAAACCAAAGCACAGCCTTCATGCTGCTGTTCCCAGCAGCCACGCCAGCAACTTCCCCAGGGCCAGCAGGAGGCCCTGAATGCTGGGAGCTCTCTTAAATCGCCTTTTCCCCATGGAGTGGCCACACCTGATTCCCCCCAGCTGGTCCCCCCAGCACAGGGGGGAGCAGGAGCTGCAGCTGAGCAGGCACCAGTCAATTCCCTGGACTCGCACAGGCCCTGCTGGGATGCTTGATGCTCCCAAGGCACTTAAAAAGTGCTTTTTAAAGTGTGAGCAGGACGGGGAGTTTTTAAGGCAGCCAGGTAGGGAACTCTTCACTCCAAAGACACAAAACCCCCAAACCATCAGAGCATCTCCATGGGAAAGCCAAGGCTGGCAAGCAAAAGTGAATCTTGTGCTGACTAAGACAGCTCCAGACTCCAGGGGAAGCTTTCACTGAACACTCAAGTGCTTCATTTGGCTGGAAAGCCCTGGGTTATAAAAATGCCATCCCTTTGTCAGCAGTGCCTCAGAGAAACCCTGTCCCTGTCCTCGGGTCCCTCTGCAGCCCCTTTGTGTGGGGCAGGGCAAGGGGGAGAGCAGGACAGCCCGTGTGGGAGATCTGGGCACCTTCCAGAAGGAAACCCGAGGGCAGCAGTTGTTCCCACGGAAAACACTTCACCTGCAGGTGCTGGGAGAGGGCAAGTCTCTTCTCCTAGACCAGAGGCAAGAGGCAGATCAGACCAGCTCTTCCTTTGCCCCTCTAATTCAAGTCAAACCAGCCTTTTGTTCCCCTTTCCCCTCCCCATCCTTTTTTATCCTCTTCCATAATGGGATGTTTAAGAAAAAAAAAAAAATAAAATAAAATAAAATAACCTGCTCTCAAACCCTAATCACCTTCATTTGAATTTCAAATATCCCCCTCCTGGCCTCCCCCACGCCCCAACTGACTCGGAGCTGGGAATATGGAAATTTCTCCTGCTTGCCTTAAATGTGGCTGTGCTATGAAAATCATCAGCCTTATGCAAATCCCGAGCAGCCCCAATTGCCATAGCAACCAGCTGTTTCCAGCCCAAGTGCTGCAGCTTTCATTTACCCGGGACTTGTCCTGGGGCTGTGCATGGCTGCAGGGGGAAGAGACCAGAGAAATCCTGGAGGCTTTGAGGAAAGTTTCACGAGGGAGAGCCAGCCTTGGGGAGCAAAGGCGTAGCCCAGGACTGAGCTCAGCGTGGGGCCAGGAGAGGCCAAGTTTCCTCAAAAGACTTTGGCCTGGCAAGCTGCTGCCAGCCCGAGCTGAGGAGGGAGCAACAAAAGGCAGAAGGAGGAGAAAAAGCTCCCAGAAAAAAAGGGGGAAAAAAAAGGTGGGAGGCAGCACAGGCTGAGCACCCCTCAGCCCAATCTGCCATCCCTTACCTGTGCTGGATCCTTTCACCTGAGTTAGGGGCTGACACAGAGGCCAGAACCTCCAAGCCTTATCGCAGCATGATCCATCATGCTGTCCCAAGGGACTCTACCCCACAGAATGCCACAAAGAGCCGCCTGCAGAGCCCAGCTGAGGCCAGGGCTCTGTCCTGCCCAGCCCGGGCAGAGCAGCACCTGCAGGCAGCTCACACCCTGCGGGAGGTGCGAGAGGAGAGCAGGACTCTCACCTGGGAGCTGAGGGCTTCATTCCGATTGTGGCAGAGGCAGACTGAGGCCAAGTCTCTGCTTTTCCATCTGCCCCGACACGGATTTAATGCAAAATGCACTGGCACTGGGAGGGGATTTGGCTGGGGTGGAAGCCGTGGTGTCCAGTTTCAGAGGTGCCCTGGCTCTGTGCTGCTCTGCCAGGGGACCCGAGGTGTCCTGGGGCAGCAGCACGGGAGGGTGGGGATGAAGGGCAGGAATGGCATCCACAGGGATGGGTGGCACGGCAGGGGCTCCTCAGAAGGGACACTTGGGAGCATCAGAGCCCCTCAGGGCTTGACCTTCTGGAGGTTTAAAGGGAAGAATCTTTGTTACTCCCAGAGAGAAGAGAGGGCAGGATGGAGAGAAGCAGGAAGAAGAGGACAGGACAGGAAGGATGGAAGGAGGGCCAGGCAGGATGGAGGGATGCAGGGAGGATGGGGCACTAAGCTGTCTGGAGGTTTGGGATGGATCTCAGGGAAAGGTTCTTCCCCCAGAGGGTGCTGGGCACTGCTCAGGCTCCCCAAGGAATGGGCACAGCCCCGCGGCTGCCAGAGCTCTGGGAGCCTTTGGACAGCACTGCCAGGGATTTTGGGGTGTCTGTGCAGGGCGAGGAGCTGCACTGGATGATCCTGTGGGTCCCTCCCAGCTCAGGACATTCTGTGATCTTAAAGCACTCAGAAAAGTCACCCAAGGGTGAGATAACCCTGTTCCCTTGGCCACCAAGAGCCCAGAGCTCCACCAACCCCCCAGCCACCCTTCTGTTCCCATCCCTTCCAGCTCCCAGCCATAGAATCACAGAATTCCCAGGTTGGAAGAGACCTCCAGGACCATCGAGTCCAACCCCCGCCCTAACACCTAAACCCTGGCACCCAGTGCCACATCCAACCCTTTTTTCAACACATCCAGGGGTAGTGACTCCCCCACCTCCCCGGGCAGAACATTCCAGTACTTTTATCACTCTTCCAGTAAAAAACTTTTTCCTGCCATCCAACCCAAACTCCCCTTGGCGCAGCCAATGCCCCCATCCCAGGAGCCACCCAAACCCTCCCCAAAGGGCTGCAGGGCTGTCCCACAGGGCACCCCACATCCCCCCAGAGCTGTGCCCAGCACACCCCAGCCCGGGCTGCTGGCAGGGCCCGGGTTACAGGGTGGGGAGGGAAGATGCTGGGGCTGCCTGCAGCTATTCCCTTCCCCGTGGTTGTGTTTGAAGCGCTTCCCTATCGCCCTTTTTGTAAAAGCTTTGGCTTCCCCCCCCATAGCCTCAACAGATGAAATCAAAGGGAAGTAGCTCTGCTTGGTGTAACCTGTTTTGATGGAGGAGATAACCGGGGAACAAGTGTCTGACACAAACAAACAGACAGACAGGGGCAAGTCCCACCTCAGCGTTCTGTTGCATCAGATACCGAGGGCTTAGATAAACCACAAGAAGGGGGAGATCTCTGCCCCCGGGGCTGCAGGACCAGGGGCGACACTCGGCACTGCCAAGCCCCCACAGTTCCCATCAAAAAAATCAGCGCGGAGCTCGCTGGCATGGCTTTCATCAGTTGGAAAAAAGATGAAAAGAGCTCCGAGCCAAGCAGAAAACTCGCTGCTCTTCATTACCCCCCATGGAGGCTCGCCTGGGAGCCCAGCCCCGATGCCAAGGCTTGGAATCACGCAGGGAAAGGGGAAAAGGACCCTCAAACCAGAGGGATAATCCCTGATCAGCCTGCCCTGCATCCCCGGGGTGATGGGGAAGGCAAACCCACCCTCGTGGGAGCAACTGGTGCCTGTCCCCCCTCACAGACAGGATTAAAAAAATTCAGAGCTGAAGTAAAGGATTAATATTTGCATGGCTGGGCAGTGAGAACCCTTAGAAATTATATGTTTTTAAAGAATAGTTTGGAAAATGGCATGATTTCACTGCAACCAGTAGATTTGGGATCCAAAACCCCACAAGTTTCCAGAGAATATCTATTTTTTTAAAAGCTCTAAAACATTTTCTACGAAATTGGTGTGGATGGAATGAAAAGGAAAAAAAAAAAAGAAAAGCACCGAGCTCTCCAAACCTCCTACGAGAGGTGAACGATTTTAACAATTTTCTCAAAAAAGAAAACTCCCCACAATTATTTCAAACACTTTCAAAGTAAAACAATGCCCCAAATTACCCCTTTTCCCCCCTCCTCTTCTAAGCCTGGAATTGGCGGGGATATGAAAGGATGAGATTATTCTTCTGCTACTGACACTTCCCATCAGATCTTTAGGCATCAGTTTTAGATCAAGGGCTTGGTTTACAAAAGCATTTTGGTACTTAATTCCCTCATTTTTCTTTTTTTTTTTTTTTTTTTTTTTTTTTTCTTTCCAAGTTCTTGGAGCCAGCCCGCATTTTTTGGCGATGAAAAACCTTTAGATACCCATCCCCACACCTAAGAGGATTTCTAGGTCTAATGTTGTTAATTTGGTAAGAGACCTCTCCTTTTTTGGGGGGGAAACGAGGTTCTTGGATTGGCCTAATCCAGTAGGAAATGGGAAATTCAATTAATGAGTCATTAGAAAACACAGGGAGCCTTTTCCCACATGAAGCAGGTAACCAAAACACGCCGCTATTAGGAGCTGCAGTAAATATTCCTCTAACAATGCCTGCGAAGGAGCACAAAAACTTCCCGGGAAGCTGGGCACAAAGAGAGCTTTGTTGTTTATAAACAGAAAGGGCTGAAAGAAGCGAGCAAACCACGCGGGGAAGGCGCGGAGAGGGTTCGGGGGAAGAACGCGGGAGCTGCACCTTGGCCAGGTGAGCTGAGGGGGTGATGCCACCCCCCGAGGGTCCCACAAGGTGTCCCCAAAGGTGACACCCTCAGCAAGGGCTGTGCCTGCTGCTATTCCCCCCCAAGGAGCTCCCAACCCTCTGCAGGGTCTCCTTTATCAAAAAAACCCGAACAGACCAAAAAAATCCCCGGGACAGCCGCAAGAAAAAAAAAAAAAAAAAGGCGATTTTAAACAGGTTCTTTGTGCCACTCTTTGCAAATGAAGGCGGTTTGCTCGTCCTGATTTCCCTGCTTGATTTGAAGGCTCCCAACGCTGCCTCGAACATTTTTTTGTTATTTTCAAACAAATTGACTTCGCTGCTCTGCTTTCTTTTCTCAATTACCACTAAAAAGAGGCGCTGCAGCTCACGCTAATGGCTGTCTGGGATGCTTAAGCTGAAAAAAAACCTCGTATTTTATCCAACCAAATGTGCTGCCAGCTTCTGGTTTAACACTTCTGACTCCAGCAGCAGCCAGAGCCTCCCACTACATTTAATAACAGCCAATACCAGAATTAAATCCTCATTTCCCTTGATCTTGATTAATCCTGTCACCTGTCAATGAGCACCAAATATTTCAGGGGGTTCCAGTTCCCAAGTTAAGGCCCTGTGACAGCTCCCAGGGTTTTTTGGAGGAGCTCGGGGAGTTGGGGATGTGATTGTTGCTCGTTTATCCCAAACCCCAATTTGGGGTGATTTGAGAGCCCCGAGCAGGAGCTGAGCTGGCCAAAGTCAGTCAGAGTTCATGGATGTGAATAGAACCAGATTTTATCTCTATTTTGGATTATGTCACCCCAGTTTAACAGCCAAGAGCACAGAAGATTTCTAAACCAAGGGGTGAATTTAGTCCCTTTAAAACCTGGAGTTCTCTTATTTACCCAAAATCTCGGGTTTTTTCTAAGTTATCTCAAATTTTATAAGAGGAAAATCATTCCATGCAAAATTTTCACCTGCTTTTACACACCCCTTTGGCCCAAGCTTAGGGCTCTTCCTTACTCAGAGAATATTTGATTCTTCTACATTTTCTCCATCAGTTTTTGTTTAGAAAGGTGTTGATTTCTAGGCCTACAGCACGGCTTTGAATAATCTTAATTTGCTGTACCTAGTGGGTGCTAAAATGATTTCTTATTGCAGCTCATTTGCCTAAAAAGGGATGTGACCATGGCCCTTTGGGAAATTACAGGGCTCAGGCCTTATCTTCCAATCTCACTTCAGGCAGCCCGAAAACACAAAACCTGATTTTTCAGGTGCCTCTTCCACCTCGTGGTGGGCAAACCTGGCAGAAATCAGCAATGGCATCTCCAGAGGATGGCACAGGAGGAGCTGGAGCCTGCACAGCGCCAGGTGCGAGGTGACAAACCCAACCACGCCTCTCCATCCTTTTTTCTGCTGGGACTCCCGAACTGGATTTGGTTAAAGTCCCTCCCATTTTCGCACACACACGCACAGAGCCCAGAAAGGGCTGATTTCCCTGCGGAAAAGCGAGGCAGAGCTAAGCTGGGTGCACCAGGACTGAGCCCAAGCCACTCGTGCTGTGGCAGAGGCGGGAGCCGATTTCCATGTCAAACCCGCTGAGGACATCAGGGAGGCACTCCGGGACTCGCTGCTGTCACACAGGAGGGATCTTGCATCGCCCATCAAGATACCAACGCAATCCTAGCCCAGAGCACATTCCTGATCAACTCCCAGGCTGCAAGAGCAGCAACAGGAGCCGAGAAAAAGCACGGGGAGAAACTTCCAGCGCCCACATTCCGCTTATTTTTTTTTTTTTTTTTTTCCCCCTCTTTGTCCTGCCCCTGCCACCCCAGACCCTCCTTACCTGGCTCCACCTGGTCAGGTTCGTGCCGGGTGTCTGTGGAATCTGCAGCATCCCCGCTCATCTTGATCTCTGGAAAAGGAGGCACAACTGATTTTAATAACAGGTCACAGTCCCAGGCAACAGGCACATGTGGCTTCCACTAAACAGCACAAATGAATGTGTGTAATTATAATAAACCATCAGACTTTCAAATTTCTGATTCCTCAACATCCAGGCACTAGAATATTCATCAGCTCTGAGGATGCACTTTCCCTCCTGTTGCTCTTTGCAGCCCCCCCTGACTCCTGTCCCCCCTCCCCATTTTGCTGGGGGGGTTTCACCCTTCTCATCCCTCCTCACCCACGGGATAAANAACCATCAGACTTTCAAATTTCTGATTCCTCAACATCCAGGCACTAGAATATTCATCAGCTCTGAGGATGCACTTTCCCTCCTGTTGCTCTTTGCAGCCCCCCCCTGACTCCTGTCCCCCCTCCCCAGTTTGCTGGGGGGGTTTCACCCTTCTCATCCCTCCTCACCCACGGGATAAAGGGGTGGCAGCTGCCCAGCCCTGCTCAGGCTTCCCAAACCTGCGGTGGTGGTCTGGCTGTGACACCACCCTCCCACACCTGCAGACATGGGGATCCCTCCAGCTTTCTCCAAAATCCTTTCCCTGGCCTTCAAGACGGCTCAAACTCAACTTGGTTTTTCCCACTGCCTCTATCTGCAACTTTCTTTCTCCTCTTTTCTGTCACTGGCAGGTGCTCACACCCCTCAAAAACCACCCAAGATCTGCCTGGTCCCAAAATGTTGTCCCCAGCCCTCCCATCCTCACCCACGCCAAGAAATTTGCCATTTACCCTTGAAGTGATGACTGCCACCACACCCGGGGCCACTTTCTCCTTCGGGGACAGCTGCAAGAAAAGGTGGGAATGGTCAACTTCACACCGGGCTGCTCATCCCCTCCTTAAAAGAGGCCAAGGACACAGAGGTGGGAGAAGAGGGGATAGCTATTCAAATTCAGATGGACACCCCTCAGCTTTTCCACCCTCTCCATGGGAATTTTAACCGTTTCCAGACTCGCTGTGAGGGCCAAAAAAAAAAAAAAAAAGCTAAAAAATGAGATAATTTTTTATTATTTGAGTGATTTGCATGTGTTTCCTGCAGCCAATCCCGGCCACAGACTCTTCCCATTTGCATGGGGGAATAACAACAGCGGGGAAGCTGGGCCAGTGTTTGCTGTGGTTTTGCCGGGGTAGGGAAGGCAGGTGGAAGCCACCTAAAAGCATCATGCAAACCCTTTTCCTCTTCCCCATATCCACCTTTTGTTATTCCCAAACGGATGAGAGCAGCCCCGTTGGATTTTTATCCCCGTTTCCCTCTTCTGCACACACCAAAACAGGCAGGGCTTTGTGTGTGTGCAGGTTTTCTTTTCCCATATTCAAAATTTCCCTCGTGTGCAAACAGCAGATAATCTGCTTTTTTGGCCAAGATTTCACAGCTTTGATCAAGTTGAAAGTCTGAAACTCTCTCCAGCAAATGAATAAAGGTAGAAAAAAAATATCAGGATTTTATACCAGAGTGCAGAAACTTTCACATACTTCAGAAACTTCCTCTCCTCAAATTATATTAAGGAGTGAGGGGAGGGGGGGAAAGGAGGGAGAAAACAGTTGTGGGATTTTTTTTTCCCCCTTCAAAAAACCCTCTGCAATTAAGACATGAACGTTTAGTGGGGCTTCTAAGCATTTCTACTGCAGGAAGAGTAATTACCATCAGCTATAAACATCTTCTTGTCTTGTACCACTGCCAAGGGACCCTAACTTAGGCAATCTACAAAGCACAAAGTTTTGCTGGCTGCCAAGAAGTATTAAAAAAAAAAAAAAAGGCAAGTTCTCATAAAATAGAGGAAGAAAAAAAATCTAAAAGCCTGCAGAAGTTTGGTGCTTGCTTTGGTGAGAAAGCTTGAAAGCTTGTAAAAAAAGTAAAAATTAGGGAAAGAAAATATCTAATTCCCAAGAAAGAGAGGGAGAGCTGGAACAGTTCAGAGAGAGCTGAGGAAGGACAGACAGAAGCAGAGCATGAAAAGCTCTGTCCCTCCTGCAGGAGTGACCTCCACACGCCTCTGCCACTAAAAACTGGGGTGGGTGTGGAGGGAAGGAGGAATTGCTGCTGCAACTTGATTGCATATCACATGTTATCCATCAGGTAAATCCCCTCCTCCTGCAGCCCGGAGATAAGGACATGCCCTGGGATTCCCATGCACGGGAATTTTATTTGCAGCGAGATTCTAATCCCCCCCTACAAATGTGAACAAGTTATTACAGTCTGGATATCTTGTAGGGGGGGAAAAAAGGAGGAAAAATAAGCAGGAAGGGAAGGAAAACTCTGCCTGCTGATCTGAGAGGTTTAAGGTTTAGGACAGGTTTTGTATCCCTATGGACAACAGTGCACCCTCCAAGGGATCCTTGGGAACAAGGAGCAGGCACACAGAGCAATTCCTTTCTAATTTAATTGTAGCAAACACCTTTTTATGGACACTCAAGACCCTTCCAGTACAACCAGAGTGATGCAAACGCAGCTTTGACCCCTGCTCCATCCCAAAAAACACCTTCAGACAGGGCAGGATGAGAGTCCAGCTCCTTCCACACAGCTTTGCCAGCTTAGCAATACACACAGGATAATCAGGCTTGGAAAAAAAAACCCAACCAAAACCAAACCAAACCTCTCTGGGAAAAATAATCCAGCTTAGGACTGCCTAACTCTTAACCACAGCCCTATTAGGAGCCGCCGCTGTGGCCTGGGCCATATTAAAAATGTGCTGCTCTGCCCCAGCTCCCAAACAGGGCTGGGGTAGGGGCAGGCTGGGTGGTTCAGCCAGACCAAAGGAGCTCTGCCAGTGCAGACACTTCTCCGGGGATATATCTGCATCTCTATTTTTGCTGAAACAAACGGTGTCAGCAAATAAAGCCTTTCCCAAGCCCTCGTTCCCCCGTAGCTGTTCGGGCATGGGCGAAGGGTGAGCCAGCCCCATGGCTTCCAAAGTGGAATCCGATCGTGGAGGAGGGGGAGCTCGGCTTGGCTGGGAGCATCACCGGGAGTTTTCTGGGCTTTAGGTGCCTGAGCCCCTCTGGAGGCTGCAGGGAGGTGAAATATCCAAAATGCCCGGGGAGGGGGTGGTGGCAGCCATCAGCAGAGAGGAGGGTGTGTGGAGCCTGGGCAGCCCCCCTGAGGGTTGTGTCTTCTCCTAAAATCATTAAAGTTGGGAAAAGACCTCCGGGATAAAAACTGGGGTTTAACAGCTCTGCAAGCAGCTTGGTACAGACGGGCCTCAAAGCTGCTCAGGGACCCCAAAACTGAGCAGCTTCTGTACAGGGCTGAAAAAAACCCCTCCCAGCAGCACTGGGCTCCTTTCCCTGCAAAAAGGCTCCTCAAAGCTTTGTGACAGCACGGGGGGGATGCTTTGGGGCAGTGGAAGCGCCGCACGCACCCCCGGCTCCAAATCCAGCCTGGGGGCGATGCCACCGGCTCTGACAGAGGGCACGGTATCGATGTGGATCTGGGAATCTGATCGTGAGGAAAGAGTCGCCCACAAGCCCAAGGTGGATGGGCGGATGGGCGGATTGGAGCCTGCGGGGGACGCGTCCCCAAGAGACACCAACACAAGCACACCCAGGGCAGGTGCTCCGACCAGTCGGGCTCACACCCCGAGCCAAGACCACGAGCCTCCCTCCTTGGCAACCTCTCCTCGTGGCTCCCCAGCCCGCTCAGGCTGGCCACGGAGGCATCCCAGAGCCGTGGAGAGGATGGGATACAGCTGTGGAGCTTTGGCCGCCTCTGCCACGCCGCTGACACTGGGTGAGGTGGTGGCACCGCTGCACCTTGCCCTGCAGGGCTGTCTGCGAGCCCTCGGGCAGGCAGGGCTTGTGGAGGGGCTACCAGCCCTGGGCACAGCCCCCCAGGTGTCCCCCGAAGAGCAGGACTCCCACAGGGATGCCCCAGGGAATGGGATAGAATCCCGGCACAGACTGATGGATGCATCCTCCCCTCCCTCCAGCAGAGCGGTTCGTGCTGCACAAAGCCCAGGACCGAAGTCACTAACGGGGCACGTGAGGGGCTCCTGTATCCCAAAATCCCAGTGCCTGCCCCAGCCAGGACGGGGCTGGCGGGGTCTGGCTGCCACCGCGCTGCTCCGGTCCCAGCGTCACCCTCAGCTCCGTGTGCCCAGGGATGTGCTCCTGCCCCGGGACTGAGCTGGGGCGGCTCTGGCAGGGAGAGCCGGGGCTCAGCACAGCTCCAGGGGATTCGGCAGGGATCGCTCTGGTTCCCAGCTCGCTCACAGCGGGTGTGAGAGCGCCCGAGCTGCGCCTCAGGCTCAGACCCCTGGAAGGAGATCCTGAGGATCGCTGTTCATTCATTCCTGACTCAACCCAGCCTCCCTCAGCTCCCTCCTCATTCACTTCTCCCTCCTTTTCACTCTTTGTCGTGAACTTTTCTCCTTTCAGCCCGTGTCCCATCTCTCTTTCACACACCTCCCTCCACCTTTGCCGCATCCCTCCGAGGATTTATCCCTTCTCTCTCCTCCCAGCTTTATCCCAGTGACAGGACGCACAGGTCAGGCATTAAATACTCATTTTCCAGGCACCCAAGAACCCTGTGCGCTGCTCCCTGACCCCGGCCAGGGCTGGCAGCGGCAGCGCTGCTCCCACATTGTGGGCATGGCTTGGCAGCCCCCTAAACGGATCGGGGCAGCATCCATCCCCCGGCAGGAACGTGGGCGCTTCACCAGGCGCCCCAGCGGGAGAAAAGAGGAGGGAAAGCAGCGAGGAAAGGTCACGGGAACCCGAGCAAGCCCATTTCCTGCCCGAGCCCACGGTGCCGGCTCCGCGGTGCGCTCCGTGCCCTTTACCTGCGTGCACGGACTCCAGGTTCACCATCCTGCCGGCGGGGGGAAATCCGCGGTGTGCCCAGCCTCCTGCCGTCAGCCCCAGGTTGCCAGGGGCTGCCAGTTTGCCCTCCCTCCTCTGCCACCCGCTGCCTCTCGAAGCGGCCGTGGGTCCGCTGCCGAAGGGACCTAGAGCTCCATTGCCTGTTGCCATGCAGGGCCAGGTGAGCATGCGGCGCGGTGCCACGCCTCGCCCCACCTCCGGCTCCCTCGGGTGCCCTGACACCCAGCAGCTTGGCGTCAGGCCCATGCAAACGCTGCCATTTGCATATTAGTAACTCGGGAATGGATGAGTCCCTGCAGCGCTGCCAGGCTGCGGGGTGGGGTGGGAAGGAGGGCAGGAAGGAAGGCGCTGAGCTCCGCCCGCCCTCGGCCGCGCTCGGGCAGCACCCGCAGCACCTGCCCCGCAGCCCTGCTGTGCCCCCCGAGCACCTCCGGCCGGGCAGCGGCCCGAGGGACGGTGTTGGAGCGAAGGAACGGCGCTTTTTGGTGGCTCTGATAGCCGCTGGCGAGCCGCTGTGGCTTTGGGGCTGTGTCCTCTCAGCCTGGGCTGAACCTCGGTGCTGAGTCAAACAGCACGAAAAGGAAAGTGGAAAGCATCGAAGAAACCTGTCTTGGCTGGCGATAAAGAGCGGGGTTAGGGCTGGCACATGGACACGCGGCTCTCCTGGCATGTGCTCCCTCTCTGTCCCCTAAGGAGACGAGAGAAGTGGCAGCCAGCCTCTCCCGCCTCATCCCTGCTGTTTCAAGCTGCATTATTTACCAACTTCCAGGGAAGCCAGGCAAGGAAAAAAATCCCCTAACGTTGGCTTCTGCAGAAAGCAGCCAGAGGCCAGAGCCTCAGCCCACGCTCCGTGCTGCGACAGGGACCGAGCCACCCCGACGGAGCCGGGCCTGTCCCTGTCCCCGCCGGGTGCCACCCCGGTGACCCCAGCGGCCCCGGGGACACCCGTGTGACAGGGCCGAGCTCCAGCGCTGCTCCAAGCCCTGCTGAAAGCGTTAACGCTCAATTAGTAGCTGCCAGGTACAAGCTATCACACATTCATCTCTCCCTGGGTAATTCACGTTCCAGGGCTCTCGGCTTTCCCACATGCCGCTCTCCCTCCCTGGAAAGACAGGTTTCTCCGAAGGGATGGGTGGGCGGGCAGGATCTCCAGCCTCACCTCCAACCCAGTCCGGAGCGGCGGCGCTGGAGCTGCCCGCGGCATGGTCAGGGAGGACATCCCCGGGAGGCGGCGGGACAGGGCGGAGGAGCTCGACGAAACTCGAACAAGGAAAAAGTGGAGGGAAGCTGGGGGTTCCCGGGCCAGGCTGGCATTGATTTCCAGGGCAGGGGAGATTTCAGCCTCCAGGAAGCAGCGAGGCGGCACCGGCACGGGGTGCTTGGCACGGGCAGCTCCCGTGGAGCTCCTGGAGGGGCTGGACTCCTGCCACCGAGCCCCAGCCACTCAGGCCCGGAGCCCTGCGGCGTTCCTGGGCAGCTGCCGCCCTCTTTTCGAGTGTTTTTCTCTGGGTTTTCCCCATCCTGAAGGCTGACGTGATCGGCTGTCTTCACTGCGTCAAACAGGAATTTATTTGCTGGTGGCTCCCAGCCAGCTTGAAAGGCTGGCGACCACGGGAGCTCTGCTTCCCCCACATCAGAGCACCTTTTGTTCACCAACCAGGAGTTTCTCTTCTCTCTCTGCTCTTCCTGGCGCTTTTCCCGTTCTCCAGAGTCGACCAGGAAGGCGGCTCTGCCGGGTGGCATCTCCAGCCGGACAGGAATCCCGGACATCCTCTGGGCAAGGGATGCTGTCCCGGCCACGGGCAGGGCACCAGTGCCCTCTCCTGGCCCCAGACACAGCTAGGAATGTCTTTTTCTGGCTGTTATTTGATGCTCAGTGAAACAGCGGGAAAATTTGAATATGAAAATTATCCTGCCCAGATAGCTGCGGCAGCCGAGCTCATCCCCTTGGGTGCCCTGAGCTTTGGTGATGTGCAGGAGAGAACACACTCTTCTTCTGAAAAACAGGGGATGGATCACAGCATCACCACTTCTTTCTGTGGAAATGAGATTATCAGGCAAGGCAGGAGTGCTTTTACTCTGATCACCGCTAAAATCACTCCCAGACACCACCAAACGCGCTGGTTTTGTTTTTTTTTTTTCGCCCCGTGGACATCCATAACCTGTCCACTCTCCTCCTCACTGCAGGCACCATGTTCTCCCTCTCCTGCTGCCGAGGTTCGTTCCCCTCTTGGAGGGAGACAAACTCTGCAGGTAGCACCTGATTTATGGGATACGGCCTTGGGACGGGCCCTGGCAACACAAACTGCAGGGAGACGCTACAAAAAATCCCCAACGGGCTCTTCCGGAGGGGCTGGGGACATCCCGCGATCCTGCAGGGACCGGCTGGACCACGAGCATCCCTGTCCCGACATCCCGACATCCCGACATCCCGACTTCCCGACATCCCGACTCCGGCCGGGCACAGCCGCGCTCCGCCAGCACCCACTGCTGGATGCCGGGGAACTGCACCGGCTACGGGCCACTCCAGAGCCTGGGAATTAGGAAATAAAGCCCGTGGAGGCTCTCTGGGATGTGTCCCGAGGCTCTCAGGGCCGGCCCGTGTCCGTCCCGACACCCCAGTGCAGGTGGCGTTAGCAGGAACGGGCTGCAGTGCCTGGACTCCAACCCCACCCTGCTCACAGCCCACCTGCCCCAGAGCTGGGTTTAACCCCAAAGACGGGGACAAAACCCCAGCGTGTGCTGCTGCAGCAGGAGCCGAGGCAGCAGAGAACAACCCCCGGGTCCCCCGTGCCCGGGAAAGGGCGGAGAGCTGGTGGGAGAAACGGAGAAATGCGGCAAGTGCTGGCCCCATCCCTGCATTCCCCACACTAGAGGGAATCAGAGCTCCACATTTCTGCCTCCAGCAGCCACCGGCAGCTCTGGGCTGGCCCACAGTGCCGCCCGCATCAGCTGGAGCTGCAGAGGAATTCACCAGGAATGTTTACAGCACCCATGGGACCACCGGGCGAGAGGAGCAGCCCCCAGCCCCCAGCTCCTGTCTCTGCTGATGGGTTTGTCCAGCAGAGCTGGAGCTCAAAGCTCCCACAACTGCTGGGGATGAGCCAAACCTGATTTCCTATGGAGGGGCTGAAAGGATGGGGTGTTTGAGGTGCAGAATCACATTGCTGAGTCAAAAATTCCTGGATGTTCTCCCTTCACCAGGTGCAGGTTTTAGACTTACCCATAAAGGAACAAACATGAATTCACACAGAGTACCATGCACAGAGAAACTTTTAGGCCAAGGATGCTTTAAAAAATCAGTTTATTTTACCTTACAAATGATAAATATTTTTTTTAATCATTTCAAGTGTGTTTTACTTCATGTTCCAATATTAAAATACCTCTCCCTTCTCCCCCCACCCCCTTAAGTGATTGATACAAAAATAATTGTGACCAAATTCTTTTTTTTCTTATTTTGCAAAAAATTCCTGTATTTTAGGCAGAAAGGCACATTGTGAAGGCTTTTCAACAGGAGGCACAGTGGTTCCTAAGGACCCCAAGAGCTTCTCTCCCCTCTGTGCTTGTCCTAATTTGAGTGGAAGAGGACACAGAACCAAGCAGCACTTCCAGTGCTTTTTTGTCTGATCCCTCCAGGAATATTCCAGGGCCAAGGACAACTTCAGTGTCATCCTTGTTTAACATATGGGGGAAACCAAGGCACAGCAAAGCAGTACAGTTATTTAAGAGCTTCTTGTGAATAGCTGGCAGAGCAGGACACAAAACTGGACGTGGATGTAGAATCCTGTCTTCATCAAAGCCCACCTGGGATCCTCCTCTCCCCTTGCAACCACAGGGTCATGGCAGTAGTCACGAGGCTCCAGATGTTTCTTTCTTTGTGGAACAGTCACAAGACCAACACAAAAAGTTGGGCCTTCACTAGTCTAGACTGGGATTAATTAAAGCCTTTTAAATTAATTACCAGCCTTTTAGGGGCACGAGATGCTGGGCTGTATCCCCCCGGTGTATCTTCCATCCCCAGGGGGATATAACAGCCAGTCAGGCACTAGGAAAAGCTACAGGCAGGCTCTTGCTTTGGGTGGGCTTCAAACCTTCCTTGTTCAGGGGCTGTGGTCCCAAAAATCAGCTGTTTCCCCGTGGTTGTGTCACCAGGAGGTGGTGAAGGCAGCGAAGGGGGGTCTTCAGTGGCACAGATGTTTGGCAACCCAGGTGGGCAAGATCCTTGCCCTGCCCGTTCAGCTCGAGGCTGGGAAGTGCCCCTTTGAGCTCCAGAGCAGGGCAGCACCCCCCTTTCCCTGGGCTTCACCCCAAAACCTGCATCTCCTGCTCCAGGGAGCCAGAGCATCACCACCCAGCCAGCTGAGCCTGCCTGTCACAGCACGAGGCAGCGTCAGGCGGGGAGGGAGGCACGGGAGGCCGCAAGGAAAGGCACACACACAGAGCACAAGGCACCACTGTGAACAGCATTCCTTCTTCCCAGCAGGCTGGGGCACACGAGCCACCCCTGGGGAGCCTGGCCTGGCTCTAAGTTTCCTCATCCCAGAGGCAGAGCTGCTTTTGGGGCACGTAGTAGTCGAAGGTGTAGCCCTTCTGGCAGCTGCGGATGCCGCACTTGTAGGAGGACACCTTGCCCCCGGCGTCGCGGCTCTTGCAGTACTTGAGCATGCAGGGGTACCACTCGATGCTCAGCGAGTAGCTGCAGATGCAGGGCTTCCAGCGGTCCGGGCAGCGCCGGCAGCGCTGCAGCTCCGGCAGGTCCGAGCCCTGCGGCAGCACCTCGAACATGGAGCCGTCCACGCCGGCGGGAGCAAGCACAGACAGCGCTCAGCGGGGAGGGGAAACAATGGACAGAGCCAGCAAAGCCATCCTCACCCGGCCCCCAGGCTGAGGAGGACGTTGGAGAGAGGGTTTCCAAGATTTAAATCTGAATGGGAGCCACGAGAGAGCAAGGAAAGCAAGGTCCAGCAGGTCCGAGCCTTGCGGCAGCACCTCAAACATGGAGCCGTCCGTGGCACAGACAGCGCTCAGGGCGGAGGGAAGCCAAAGCACAGAGCCACCAAAGCCATCCCNGACAGCGCTCAGCGGGGAGGGGAAACAATGGACAGAGCCAGCAAAGCCATCCCCACACGGCCCCCAGGCTGAGGAGGACGTTGGAGAGAGGGTTTCCAAGATTTAAATCTGAATGGGAGCCACGAGAGAGCAAGGAAAGCAAGGTCCAGCAGGTCCGAGCCTTGCGGCAGCACCTCAAACATGGAGCCGTCCGTGGCACAGACAGCGCTCAGGGCGGAGGGAAGCCAAAGCACAGAGCCACCAAAGCCATCCCCACACAGCTCCCAGGCTGAGGAGGAGGTTGGACAGTATTTCCAGGGCCTGCTGGGACTTTAA
Source organism: Polioptila caerulea (assembly GCA_013397295.1). Taxonomy (NCBI): domain Eukaryota; kingdom Metazoa; phylum Chordata; class Aves; order Passeriformes; family Certhiidae; genus Polioptila; species Polioptila caerulea. The sequence goes on from VYXF01009495.1 coordinate 47,808, forward strand.
TCTGAATGGAAGTCACAGGAGAAATAAAGGACCCCAAGGAAAGCAAAGCCCGGCAGGTCCGAGCCCTGCGGCAGCACCTCGAACGTGGAGCCGTCCACGGCACAGACAGTGCTCAGCATGGAGGGAAAACAATGGACAGAGCCACCAAAGCCATCCCCACACAGCTCCCAGGGTGAGGAGGACGTTGGACAGTATTTCCAGGGCCTGCTGGGACTTTAATCTGAATGGAAGTCACAGGAGAAATAAAGGACCCCAAGGAAAGCAAAGTCCGGCAGGTCCGAGCCCTGCGGCAGCACCTCAAACATGGAGCCGTCCACGCCTGCGGGAGCAAGCACACACAGAGCTCAGGGTGGAGCAAAGCCAAGGACAGAGCCACCAAAGCCATCCCC
>VYXF01009495.1:56474-74549 GCA_013397295.1 Polioptila caerulea
GTGCGCGCATGGATCCATCATCCACAGCCCCAGTCCCGCGGATCCATCATCTACAGCCCTCCACATGCAGGTCCTCCCATCCAGAACCCCACCCCACACACACTGATCCATCCCCCAGAACCCCAGCCCTCACATACAGATCCACATCCAGAACCCCCTCTCGCACACACGGATCCACATCCAGAACCCCAGCCCTGCACGCACAGATCCATCTCCCGCCTGAGGAGAGGCTCTGTTCCTGCCCGCCCTGCGGCTCTCCCGCATTCCCGCTGTGTTTCTTGCCCTGGGTCCGCAGTTGGCTGCAAAGTGCCGCTGGAAAGGAGAAGGGAGGGCAGCGTTCAGGCAAAGCCCAGCTCAATTCACGGAATCACGGGATGGTTTGGGTTGGAAGGGGCCTTAAAAATGACCTAAAGTTCCACGTCCATCTTAGGGACACCTTCCACTAGCCCAGCTTGTTCAGAGCTCCAACCAAGCCAGGTTTGAGCACCTCCAGGGATGGGGCAGCCACAATGAGATACACTCAGAGTTCTCTGAACGTGTTTTTGCTGTGAATCAAACAATATTGATGTGATTCCTCAGGCTCCCAGTGCCACAGGTCTGGTGTGAGCCACGCTGGAGGCATTCCTGCCCCTGAGGATGTAACTGGGACACCTTCGAAGTGTCTGTCCCAGAAATGAGGGACCTGTGTTTCTCCAGAGCCTGCAGCTCACTCTCCAAATGCCCCCAGTCTGCCCTTCACTTTCCCGGTTCTGTGATCATTTCCAGATGGGCAGATGCTGCTGAAGGGCCCCTTTGATTTCAAAAGGTCTCTCTGCAAACACAAAGGTCACTGTGGCAGCAGGATCAGGGCCTCGGAGAAAGAGCTTTGCGAGGAGGAGCACAGAAATAAATGGAAACAACCATTTAAAGCCACGCTTCCAGGCAGGGAGATCACTCTTGTCCAAATAGTGCTTTTTGTGTGACCTCACACAAGCTTTAACCCTAAATTTTCACAGCTCCCCTCAAGCAAAATTGGCTCCTTGAAACGCTTTTCAGGACAATAGCAGAGCTAAAAATAAGGGAAGGAAAAGTTACGAGGTGCAAAGGAGGGGGGAAAGCAATGGCTCAGCTCGTTACAAAAAGAGAGGGAGGGCCCACAAGGTAGGAACGCTCAGAAAGATCCTCAGGACAAAAGCTGCAAAAGGAGAAGGCCCCACTCCCACAGTGAATTTATTCAGAGGAGATTATGCAAAAAACCAGGAGGATCCCAGCAGGGGCTGCAGGGAAGAGCGCCATGAGGTCAGTGGGCACAAACAACCCTTAGAGCACTTCCAGGCCAGAGGTTTCCTCTCATCCCAAATCTGCATTCCACATCCCTGTGGCACTGGGGCTAATTCAGGTTTTATCCGAGCCCTGGATCCTGGGGTGTGAGAGGTGATTCGGGACTGTGCTGCTGCAGCCGAGCTGCCTGCGAGTACGTGGTGTTCTTTTCCTCCTGGTAGCTCCTGGAGCAGAGGAAATCAGCAGTTTGGCTCAGGGAGCACTTCCCGAGGCTCAGCAGCTTGCCAGGAATGCTGGAGTGCTCCTGCAGATTGCGATTCCGACCTGGGAACGGTGGGTTTGATCCCAGTCCCAGAAAGGAATGGATACACAGATAAGAAATACAGAAAGGAGATGAAAAATACTGGCAGGCAACAGAATTAAAGAGCAAGGAGCTGTTTGGGAGATAGCAGGGACCAGAAAAACAATCAGGGAGCACAGGAGAGACAGCTTTGCTGAGATTTGAGAGGGACTGGACACTGCCAAGGGACAGAGTGGTCAGCAGGTGACAGAGAAGAGAATTCCTGAAGAGCAAGTGCAGCTCCAAGACTTTGGGACAGGTCTGAGTGGCCAAACCAACGCTTCACCGGTGTCTGTCAGCCTTTCTACCTTTGCTGTTTGCTGCTGTGGGGCAGCTGCCTGGATGGAATCTTTTCTGAAGCCCAGCAAAGGTGAAACATTCCCCACAGCTCAATGTACCCCCTTGCAGGATCAGTCTGACTGAGTGTTAACGACCTGGGCCAAGATTTTCTGGTATGTGAGCACATTGCAGCTTTTTACTGGGAGAAAACTTCCATTAAAATACCTCAGCCACGAGGTTAAGGGGGAAAAAAAATGTGCTGCTAAAATCCTGGCTGAGCTTTGCTGTGAAGTTCCAGTGTGTGGGAGCAGGGGAGTGCAATCTGACACAGGGCTTGCCTCGGTGCCTCTGTCATCCCCGGGGAAAACCACGCGGATTTGGCCAAGCTACAAATCCTCATTGCCTCTTCCTCACCCTTTGTGTACAGAGCTCCGTGTCCCGCTGGCACCTTGGGAAACCACGAAGGGATCGATGCCCACTAAGACTGGGCTCAAAGGTTTGCTCAGAGCCCTGGCAAGCGAGGGGAAAACAGAGCAGAGGGTGTGAGAGGTGCTGCAGCATCCACACAAAGCTCTGCTCGCAAGATGTTTGTAAACACCACACCCCAAAATGTTTGTAGCCACCTCGTCTTCACCACTTGCCACCCACTTGCTGTTGTGTGAGTGCTGCCAGGGGTGATGCAGAAATACCTGCAGCATCCTCTCCCTTCACCCATTCACAGGAACACCTCTGACCTGTGTGGTGTTGTGCCCCTCCACCCAGTGAAATAAAATAAAATGAAATAAATTAAAAAAAATTTTATAAAAAGCATCCTCTCCCCTCTTAATCCAAATCTCTTTTCTGCAGTCAGGATGCCCAACACCCTGAGCACAGGAGCTTTTAAGAGCAATGAAAGTGAAGGTCCTTTCCCTTTGCTGCTTCACCCCAAAGTGAGTAATCAGCCTATACTCCAGAGGCCATTAACATCCAAAGTTTTCCCTCCCATGGAGGAGAGAGCAATAATTACTGCCACTTTCTCACCAGTTTACAGTAAAGCTCTGTGGCCAGTTTGCTTTATTATGAGCGTGAAACCAAAGTGTCCCAACCACCACAACACATCAAAGAGGGAGGGTGTTTGTTTGGAACCAGCTGTTTATTCTGAGAAATAATCTGGGTGACTCTGGGCTGAAAAATAGGGAAGAAAAAGGCCAAAAACCCTTCTGCCATCCCCTGCCCTGCCTGTTTGGGGTGGCTGCAGGGGGATCACTGGTGTCAGTCCCAGAATGCAGAAACAGCCTCACCGCTCTGCTCTCCCTCAGAGTTCTGAATCAAGGACCCCAGTGCTTCCCCGAGAAGCTCCAGGGGCTCCAAAGTGCCTCTGCTTCTCCAAAAAGGCCCCTTTGCCATTCCAAGGTGCCTTTGCCTCGGGCACCACGGGCAGAAACTCCGAGCAGGAGCTGCCCCGGCTCTCAGGGAAGGGACACAGCCAGGCAGGAGCTCTAAAGGCAACAAGGAGCCCTAAACACACAGCCCAAAGCCTCCCCCTGCCAGGTTGTTAATTAGGCTGTGTCTAATGAGCTGTGCACAGCACCCCGGCTTGCTCAGGCCATGGAGGAGAGGGAGGGAGCAGCTCCAAATCTGCTGCACCCACCGGGTTTGGCAGTGCCAGGTGTGTAACCCCAGGTTCTGCTCGCTCAGAACACACCAGGAGTGCCCAGAATTTTGGGAAGCAGCAAAATCCTGGCCCTGCTGGAGCTGGGAAGCAGGAGGGGGTTGAGTGGAGGGGTTTTGCCTGTGGATCACCACGGTTTTCTGTCCCCTGCCCTGGCCCCAGCAGGTTTGTTTCCCTGCCTGCACCGAGGAGAGCTCTGTGCACACTCAGAGCTCCTTCCAGCACTCGGGCAAGTGCTTGCACAGATGGAGTTCAGGGCAGAATGTGAAGCCAACGGGGAGGAAACCCAGACTTTTGGTTGTGCTCTGCAAACCTCACTCAGCCGTTGTCCAGAAGAGCCTGAAAGATCCGAAGTCTTCCAAATTAAAACCCACCAAGAACAAGCTTCTCCTGCCTGCTGAGTGCCCGAGTTTCTCATTTTGTTTACTCCGGTGTTAATCCCAACTCAAGTTGGCGTAACTGAGGTCAGGGGTCAGCCCCAAACGTTCTGCCCTGAGCTCTTTAATCTCCCATCCTTCATTTTTTCCTGCCAAACCGCTTTTAAAGCTGCACGAAAGAACCATCAGTGCTTTTTGAAGGATTCAATCAGGGCAAGTATTTTGGGGAGCTGAACACACAAAACCCAGCTATTTGCTATTGTTCCCTGCACTACAGAACTAAAAGAGCTCAGGGAGAGTTAATTGGATTTTTTTTCACTCTCCTGGTCCCCCAACTTGTAGACTAAATCCCAGCTATTATCAGGAATATTACTGCCAAGGACCTATGGCTTGATCTGAAGCCCTGGGAAAGGATTTGTGTTGTGGTGTTCAGTGGAGATCTTACTGTTGCCGAAAGGAATCAAGCTTCGAGTCACTTCTCATTAATTAAAAGCGAGTCCGCATCCCTTCGGAGTGTTCCCTGCTGCCCCTCCTGAATGCCCTCCTTTCCTTGGCCATTACATAAACCAAGCTTCTGAATGGGGGTGAAAAAACAGCTTTAGTGGCTTAGAACAATGCCCAGCATCTTCTGGCTCTGACCTGGTTACCACCCCATTCTCTGTCCCACGCAATTAAAGGCTCGGGCAGTGCAGCAGCCTGGGTGTAATTAAATGAGCCGGCCCCAATGGCAGAGCACTGGGAAGTTGACTGAGTGCTTGAAAGCTGCTGCAGATGCTTGTCCAGAGATGTTGCCCTGATTAGGCACACGATAATTGGGATTCCACGCTCCTTGATGCAGCTGCAGGGAGGCTGGGAAGGGCAGGAGGGGAAGGGCAGCACTGGGGGAGGTTCTCGGGGTGTGCAGGAGGGGTTCTGCCCCTTTTCTCCTGGATCAGTTGATGAGAATCATTCATCAAGAGCACAAGCCTGGTGTTACCTGGTTCAGGTGGAAGAGGGAAGTGCCACAAAATAATAATAATTCTGAAGTCACTCACCACAGTCCAGGTGAGGATCCCTCACAGGGCTCCCGAAGCCCCAAGAGAGAAATCCTGAACTGGAGATCACCCAGCCAGAACTGGACTGCCCTTTCTTAAGAAGGCCACGAGAGCTGGAAGGATCCTGTGGAAGGATCTGCTCTGCCAGGAGACACTTCAGGATTCCCACTTGTGGTGTGGATTTGGGAAGCACAAGGAAATGACTGGGAAAATCTCCCTCGTGGTCAGCACTCCTCCTTACACGAGTGAAAGCTCCTCTGTGGATGCCTCCTGTGGCACTGGAGATTTGGGCAGGTGCCCCTTTTGCTGCCCTGTCCTCTGCTGAGGGCAGAAGTTGTACCTGAAGGGTCCAATTCCTATTCCCTGTGTGTTTAAGTCAGGCTTGGTGTTCCTTATTTTCCTGCTCCAGCCCTTTTCTGTCCTGCTCCCACAGCCCTGCTCCTTCCCTTCACATCTGGATCCAACTCCCTGGCAGCAGGATCTCTGCAGCACATTCCTGCCCTCCCTCCTGCCTCGTGTCCTGTTCACAGAGGCAAAAAACACAAAGAGGGGGAGGTCAGAGAGAGAAAAAGGAGGACAGGGCTTGATGAAGATGCTGGGAGATGAAATAATTTGTTCTTTTCCTTCCCTGGCTCAGCTCTTGCCTCTCAAATGTTGCAAAAAACCAGGAATCCCATTAAAACCCACTGAAAAAAGCCTTCTGAAGCTGCCCCTATCCCTGGAAGTGTTCAAAGCCAGGGTTTGGAGCAGCCTGATTTAGTGGAAATGTCCCTGCTCATGGGACAAAGTGAGTTTTAATGTCCCTTGCAACCCAAACCGTTCTGGGATCCTGTGAAAGCTGCCCTCAGTGGGCAGAGGGAAAACCTTGCAGCCATTCCCAGGGATGCAGAGGGTGTGGGATGCTCGGCAGGAATCTCCCACAGCCCAGCCCCAGTGCCACAGATGGAGGAGTGGAAATCCCAGGGCACACAGAAAGCTCCGTGCTGTATTTTGGGAATGAAGCAATCCAGGAGTTGCACGTTAATTAAAGTCCATCAGTTCGTGCCCTCAGCGTGTTTGGAGATAAAATCGATAAAATCAGGCAAGGTCTGGGAGCAGCAACTGAGCATCACATGTTCCCATGAAAGCAACCAAATATCCTGCTGGGAACATCTGAAATAACAGCCCCCAGGGACAGCCTGCCCCGGGGGGAAGGAGCTTTCATGTCTCTTCCAACCCAAACCATTCCATGAATCAAAAAGTGGAGCCTCTCCAAGTGTCCCTCCACTCCCTGAGGAATCCAGGCAGGGAGATGCTCTGCACCACATCCCTGCTGCTGCTGGCTTGGGAGAGGGTAATTTAAACCAGCCCAGTTTAGGCTGGAATGATTCCTGTGGAAATTAAAGGGGGGAAAAGAAAACCTCCAAGTGGTGAATTTTTAATTGGGAGGCTGACCAAAGAGCAGATAAAGCAGTGTGGAGTTAATATCCTTTAAAACAAAAAGGATGTGAATTTTCCGTGCAAGGCAGGCCTGGTGTGAGAGATATTATAAATCTCAGTGAAGCCCTCAAATTCTAAAAGGATATAAATCTAATTAAAGTGATATAAATCTAACAGGAGAAATACACTGTAAATCCAGCCAAAATGATATCCATCTAAGGAAAGCAATGCAAATGCACCAGAAACACCATAAATAAAATCAAAGCAATATAGAAGATGTAACGGAAGCAATCTGAACCCTAAATCAAGTGCTATAAATACAGCAGGATGATCTAAAACTAATTAAAGTGATTTATAAAATGGACATTTCGAGAAGAATCATGGCCCACAGCAGAGGAGAGGAGCTGGAGAGGGGGACCAGGAGAGGTTTCTGAGCAATAAAAACACAGAGGATCAGCCGAGGTTAATGAGGTGCTGTGCTGCAGCTGCCAAAAGGGTCAGGGAAGCTCCTCTTCCCCACAACTCCATTTGATTCTGAACCCCATTTTATTCTGACCCACATTTCCCAGGGCAAGGCAGCGAAATGGGGATGATTTTGTGGGTAAATGGTGAAAATGATGCCAAGGGAAGCGCAGAATTTTCCAGCCCAAAGTGCTGGGAGCTCTGGGGGATCCTCAGCCAAGCAGGAATTTGGGGGAGCTGAGGAGAACTCAGCCAGCACAGCCCTGACATTTCCCCCCCTGCTCATTGCCAAGCCAAATTTTCCTGTGTACAGTGAAACAACAACAAAAGAATTTGGGGGTTTTCTCCACCCCCTTCACCTCCTGTGTTTAAAGGCAGAACAGTCCCAAATCTGCTGCTGGAGAGAGACAGACACAGTGGGGACTATTTTTGCCTTAAACTGGAAAAATCTCATTTGTAGTTTCCATTTTCCTCCACTTGCTCATAAAATAAGTTCCTAAAGAACTCTATTTATTTTTCTTTTTTACTTAAGTGATGCAATAATTGACCCAATCCAGCCTCAATCCAAATAATCATAATCAATAATGCTGTTTGTCTTTGGGGGGAAAAAAAATCAATTATAGAAAATAACCAGGTTGCCTGAAATTCTGGCTGCCTTTAGCAAAAAGAAAGTATTTTCATGTTGAATAATAAAACACCCTCAGTTCAGCTTTACAATTGTTCTTTTCCCTTCCAATCTTCCTCCAAAGTGCCATATGTTTTATTCTTGCAATTCCAACATTTTCTCGTGCTTGAAAGTCATTTGGCATTTGAGCATCTGCAGTGGCCTGAATTTCGTTTTTTTTTTTTTCCAGAGCAAAGGAAAAGATCTATTTCATGGAAACTCACTGAGAAGCAGCAACCCCCTCCCCAAACCCCCAACCCCAAAAATTTATGTTCGAAAATCAGCCTGGAGGAAAATGCAAATATTTTTCTGGCAGATTTAACTGGAAATATTTCCTGTGCTTTCCTGAAACATTAAGGCAGGATTCAGCAGCCACTGAGTGAAACAGCTTTAAAAAAATCCCCCCAAATTAACCAAAATGTCAATTTAGGTTATTTATGGACAGATGGACACCTGGTGACAAGATTTGTGTCAATGGGGTCTTGAAACTCGTTGGAAATAGTGTTGTAAATGATATTTATATTGTATTATATTATATTATTCTCATCAAATCATTGGGATCAGCTGGAAACAAACGGCTGGAGCTGGCCAGGATTTTTGCCATCCTGTCTCTGATTTAAGGTTCCTCCAGCCAAACCTCCCAGAACCCATTTCCTGGAATCGAGGATGTGGGCAGAGCATCAGCACCCCCTGAATCCCTGCCTGATTCAAGCTGGAAGGAATGAGATGGGACTCTTGGAATGAGTGAGTGAGCTGGAAATTGGGAAATAGCTGGAAATTGGGAAGGAGGAGGAAATTGGGAAGGAAAGGAGGTGACTGAGAGCTGTTCCCCAGCAGAGCCTCCTGCTTTTCCTGGGCTCTCAGGCACCTCTCAGTTATGTGAGAACAGCAAAAAGCCTCTGATTTAATGGAATAAATTCTCCTGGGTTCGTCCTGGGACAGATTTTTCTCAAAGCAGGGGTTTAGCTCTGGAATCAGACGTGGGGAAGGTGTCCCTGTGGGCACAGGGGGCAGGATCTGGCTCTGGGGATCCACACAGGGCACAGAGAGTGGGATCAGGCCCGGGGCTGAGCAGGGATTGCCAGGCAGGCTGTTCCCATCCTGTTCTCTGCAGACAGACAGACAGACAGACACACACAGAGATAACTGTGCTGCTGCAGCCAGCAGCAGCCCTGGGGGCACGGGATGCTGCTCTGTGCTGTCACCACTGGTGGCTGCAGCGGGACAGGGGCTGGCCAGAGCAGCCTGGGCACAGGGAGAGCTCCTCAGGACCAGGCAGCTTCTCCTCAGGAGCAGCTCTGGACTAGCACTGGGTGGAAATCTTTGCTGGGTGATGCCAGTGAGCCATCAGATTGCAGGTGGTGGAATAAAATCCCTCCTGTGCCCATCCCTGAAGTCCCTGCTGCTGCTCCCAAACCCTGCGGGGATTCTCAAACCTTGCTGTGATTCCTAAACCGTGCTGTGATTCCTAAACCCTGCTACAGCTCCCAAACACTTCTACACCTTCTGAACCCTCCTGCACCTCCCAAACCCTGCTCCTTGTCCCAAACCCTGCTGAAGCTCCCAAACCCTGTTCCTGTTCCCAAACTCTGCTGCTGCTCCCGAACCCTGCTGTGATTCCCAAATCCTGCCACAGTTCCCAAACACTTCTGCACCTCCCAAACCCTGCTCCTTGTCCCAAACTCTGCTCCAGCACGCAAACCCTGTTCCTGTTCCCAAACCCTGCTGAAGCTCCCAAATCCTGTTCCTGTTCCCAAACCCATCTCCCAAACCCTTCTCCAGCTCCCAAACTCTGCTTCTGTTTGTTCCCAAACCCTGCTCCCGTTCCCAAACCCTGCTCCCATTCCCAAACCCTTCTGCAGCTCCCAAACCCTGTTGCTGTTCCCAAACCCTTCTGCAGCTCCCAAACCTGCCTTAACTCCCAAGCCCCTCTGTAATTCCCAAACTCTTCTCCAGCTGCCAAACCCTGCTGTAATCCCAAACCCTGTTCCAGCTCCCAAACCCTTCTCCAGCTCCCAAACTCTGCAGTAATCCCAAACCCTGTTCCAGCTCCCAAACCCTGTTCCAGCTCCCAAACCCTTCTCTACCTCCCAAACTCTGCTGCAATCCCAAACCCTGCTCCAGCTCCCCGGTGACGTTATCCCGACGCGTGGCTCCTGGAATCAGTCCAGCCTCTCTCATCTCTCTCCCCCCAGCTCAAGGCTGATGTCCCCACAGGCAGCGAGATGGAGGCAGGCCAAGGGACAATCTGTTCCTCATTGAGGTCATCCTGCAGTTTGCTGCTGATGTGGCATTTGGGGGATGGAGCAAAGCAGAATCAAATAAATAATCCCTTCCTCGCCTGGCCTCAGCTCCTCAGATGAAGCAGGAGCAGCACGAGGCCAGCAAAGGAAACCAAACTCTTCCAGGTGACCCTTTACCCTGCTCCCACGCCAGTGGGGGAAAACCACAGCAGCTCCAGCCAGGCACAGTATCAGACTTTACAGGAATGTTTTTCGTATCTCCAGTCAGTCTTTACAAAGTCGCTTTCTTTTTTTCTGTTTGTTTTTTTTCGTCTCTTTCAGAGCTGGGGCTTCCCCCAGCCCTGCTCTCCAAAGTCTCCCTGCTCCCCTGCAGCCCAGCCGTGCTGCTGTGTCATTTTAATGACCCACCTCAAAGTGCAGCTGCCGAGCTCAGGCATTTTGTCAGGTTCTGGTGAAAAATCACAGCTGGCTGAGAGTTTCCTGTTCCACTCACTCACCCTCCCCCCTTTAAAGAGGTGGGGAAAGCAGGAATGCAAAAGCTGAGAAGCCTCCAGAGCTGGGAATATTTTTTTCTTCCCTCCAGCCCAGCTTCTGCCTTCCCTTACCGTGGCAGGTGAGAGAAATCAGCAGCACCTTTTGAGAAGCCACCCCAAAAAATGGAGATTCAAATCCCCGAGCTCCCAACCCTCCCTCATGAAAGGCCTAAAATCTGAATTTCAGATACTCCAGAGGTTTGGCTCGAGCTGTGACTCCAGAGTTTGGGATGTGTCTCTGTGCAGAGTAAAACCAGTGGGCTCCAGTATCAGATGGTGACACAGGGAAGCAGAAAAAGCCTGAAAGGTGACAGCAAAGGGGCTCAAGAGCTGGAATCAGACAAAGCTGCCAGTGGGAAGCCTCCTTTGTTTGCCCAAAGCACCGTGGCAGGAGCTCAGGGATTGATCAGGGACAAAACAGGATGCTCCTGCTTGTGGCTGCCCTGCCAACCACTTCCAGGCCAGGCAGACTTGGAGCTGGAAGTGCCAGGCTGGCGAGAATCCCTCCTGCTGCTGGTGGGTGAGGAATTTCCTCTTGGCTCCGAGGAAATCTGCAGCCCAGGATTAATTGAGCGGAGGAGAAATCACATCACATTCCCTTCACAGCTCAGGGCCAGGAGTGCCAGAGAACACGGATTCCTGGCTGGGATGGAGCCAGGGAAGGGTCGGGGCACTCCTGACTACTCTAGCAAGGAAAGAGAGACCTTTCGCTGCAGATAAGAGGCATTAGGCACAGCGGGAGGGAGGCAGAGCCCGGGGCACTGGGCTTTTGCTTGCTCAGAGCAGAGGCAGGAGGGAAAATGCTCCTGAGGCTCATGGAAGAAACTTCCCCTTCCCTCCTTCCCAGGACACTCCAGAATCTGCTTTTGGGACCATCTGGGATTGCCTGGCCCTGCCCAAAAGCTGCTCCCCCCAAGCCCAGCCCTGCCAGGAGGTGAGGAAGGAATTGTCCATTGTCCAGCTCCAGGACACCACCCCAGCAGCCCCTGAGTCAGGATTTGGCTGCTCCGTGCCTGCTGTGCTCATCACAGCAAGGATGGGGCTGGGGGAGGTGGGAAGGGCATGAATTCCCATTCCCTGGCACCCAGGGCTGCAGCCAGGCTCCGTTTCCCCCAGCTCAGCCCTGCAAGCACGCGTAGGACGGGAGCCACTTCATCCCTTCTCCTCTGCCCTTCCCCAGCACCACGTGGAGAGCGTGGCTCTGTTTCAAGGGACAAAGTGCAGGAGTTTCTCATTAACAGGGAATGAAAAGTGCCTGCTGGGATCCAGCTGCGCCAGCTCCCTCGGAGGAGGGAGGAAAAGCGCCGAGGGGGGAACAGAGAGGTGGAAAAGGAAACCGAAGCAGCACAACTGCCTCGCACTCAGAGCTCTGAGCCTCGCCGTGTTGTCCCTGCACTCCTTTCCCTGCTGGACCCACGCTGACCCCAGCGTGTCCTGCCCCCAAAATCTTTTGGGGAATCACAGCTGGAAGGGCCTTGAGCGCAGTGTGACCCCCAGCAAAAGCTCTGTGCACATGGAACATCCACCTGGGGCTTCGCAGGCACCCTGAGCCCAGCCGGGATGCTGGCAGTGGGGAGCAGGAAGGGCACTGCAGAGAAAAGGCTGAGGAGGAGCAGCCCTGCACTGTTTACATCACCTCCAAAAAAGAAGGAGCCGAACTGCGCTCCCCCCAGGCAGCTCCCAAAGAATTTACCCGACATTCCAAGAAAAAGGCCTCTTTTTTTTTTCTTTTTCTTTTTTTTTTTTTTTCCTTCCCACCGACGGAGTTGGCTGCAAAAGCAGCCTCTCACTGCACAAGAGGAAAAAAAAAAACCCATATTGTTGGGGAGAGCCCACTCCTGCCAAACAGCCCGACCCACGTGGGCCAGGGCTGCGAGCAGGAGTGGGACAGGCAGGGAATAAAGGAATAAAGTGGCTCTTTATGTGGTGACCGGGCTGAGGGTGATGCACAGGCAGCAGAACTGGAAAGGTCAAGTTTCATAACAGCCCAAGGAGGGGGATCATCCCTTCTGGGGGATCTAGAAGGGAATAAGGAGGAGAATGTGAGCAGCAAACAGGCAGATGGTCCTTGGGAGCACGGGAGAACCTCCTTGGGCAGCAGCACATTGCCAAGGCAGAGATGGGGGTGGCTGTGGGAGAGCTGAGGGGAAAGAAGGGCAAAAGCTGAGTTTGGATAGAGCAGGAGCGCTGCACCAGAGAAACCCAGCGCCAGGAAAAGGGTTTGGGACCGTTCACGGCAGAGGGAAATCTGCTTTGCTTTCACATCCACCACTTCAGCTCCTCCAACCTGAGCAGGGACCTGCCAGCATCTGCTGCCCCTCGGGAAGTTCCAGGCGGCAGAACCAGCCCTGCCTTGCCCTGTGCCCTCTCTGCCCCAGCAGGGGCTGGTGCTGCTGGCAGGGGTGCCCTGCCCATCCCTGCCCACCTCCCGCTGCAACCTCGTGCTGAGGGTGAAGGGCAGGTTCCGAAGAGACAAAGCCCTGATCCCATTGCCATGGAGATGTTAATTCAAGCCGAGTTCAAAGGAAATTGTTCCAGCTAAAGCTAACAAGCCTGGCAGGAAAGCCCTGCCGTCAGTTGAAAGGGGCCAGCTCCTCGTAAAAGGGGGAAAGGAGGTGGGGTCAGAAAGAGGGGCCCCTGCTCCAAACCCGAGCTCCAAACAGCCCCGGAGCTGTTCCCGTGGAGCAGAGCCCCCAGCAGCCCCGGCACAGCAGCAGAGGATGCCCGGCAGCATTCCCAGCACAGCTCCTGCCGTGCTGCCATGCGGGCATCCCAGACACGGGGCAGGGCAGAGGAGGGCAGGGCAGCCCTCCCTTGGCACTGCAGCCGCCCAGGGTTTCATGGAAGTGTTGCATTTGGTGTAATGATTAATCCTGGCAGGGCAGGAGCCTTGGCTGCTGTAAAAGTTGGGTTCTGTTGTGCTTCTCGGCCTCTCGGAGCTGGGGAGGACATTGCCAGCCCCCCAAAGGATGGGTGGCACTGCCCTGGGCTCGTCTGGCGTTGCTGGAGGGTGGAAAGGCCCCTCTGGAGCGCCTGGAGAGAAGCAGGGGTGCTCTGCCCACTGAACCCCCTGAGGAGGGATGCAGGGAAGGCAGAGCCCATGGTCTGGGCTGGACACGGCAGAGTGCAGAGCTGCAAGGTCAGAAAACAGCTCTGAAAGGGGATGATGAAGCAACCAGCTGCCAACCCCCTCCCCTGCCCCGCAGGAGCACTTTGAACAGCTCCCCTGAGCCAGAGCAGGAGCAGACCTGCTCACTGCAAGATTTGGGGGGTTGCGAGCAGCACAGCTTAGTGCTGGAGACGTGAATTGTGGTTTTAAATAAAGAAGAAAAACTCCAGAGTCAGGACAGGCTCTTCCAACTGAGCTAGGAGATCTTCCCATCTGCTCCTGCAGTGCCAAGAGGAGAGCTGGTGCTGGAGTGGAGCTGCTGCCCGCCAGGCAGGGCAGTGAGAGGAGCTTTGATCTGGAGCAGGCAGTGCTGGAGAAAGTCCTGGCGGGCAAAGACCGACCCTGAGGGAGTCCTGGGCAGTCTCTGGCCACTGCTGGACGCTGAGGTGCCTCTGGGCAGCACAGCCCCGCTGCCATTCCCCCTTTCCTTCCCTTCCATCCCCATCCCTGCCTCCCTGCAGCCCCTGCCCGCTGTGCAGGCTCAGATGTGCTGCCAGGGCAGCGGTGGGGAGCAGCAGGAAGCGCTGACAGCACGGCACTGCTGCAGCTCCCACATCCCACATCCCGCTGCCCCAGCAAGGCTGGGGCCCTCTCCCACCTCCCCCTTTGCTTTCATCCTCCCCAGCTTCCAGGCTGTAGCTCGAGGCTGCAGCTGCTGCAGAAAAAAGAGATTTTTGCTACTGCACAATGGGGAGATTTCTCATCAATTGGAGCAAAAATGTTTTCTCTGTCCTTCACTTTTTTCTCGCCTTCTTTCCCCTTTTCCTGCCACCTCTCCCAGAGTCATTCCCATGCCAGCTGGCTCCCCTCCCTCTGTGTCACTTCAGGGGCTCCCTCCTGGAGCAGCTCTGACTCTTGGCCTCCTCAGCGACGTGCCCGAGCAGGAGGAGAGGAAAGTAAGGAAAAGGGGAAGGCCAGGCTCGGATTTCTGGCTGCTTTGTGCAGGGAAGCAGAGGAGACCTGGATTTGCTGGGTTTGGGGATAACAGCAGGACCCTGGAATCTCTCTGGCCCTGTGATCTCAGAGTTGAGGTCACAGCTCACTCAGGGCCACATGGAAGGAGGGCACAGAACCAGGGCTCAGATCTGCTGGAATAATCTCAGCATAAATCATATCACAGCTGCCTCCCTCAAAACAGAGAGGTTTTTCCTTCCCCCCCTCCCCCAAGGCTTTATCTACAAGTTAAATTCTTCTAGAAAACAAAAACAACCAGTCAGAAAAACAACCTAGGCAGCCACAGTTAAATTTGTTTTCCATTTATCTGTAATCTCAGCTCTTCTCCCCTGTAAGGTTTGCTCTAATTGTGAGGGTGGCCCTGGCACAGAGCAGCTGTGGCTGCCCCATCCCTGGAAGTGTCCAAGGTTGGAGCACCCTGGGATAGTGGAAGGTGTTCCTGCCCATGGCAGGGGGTGGAATGAGATGGGTTTTAAGGTCCCTTCCAACCCAAACCACTCCAGGATTCTGTGACATCCTGCTGAGGAGTGAAGCAGCATTTCTGTATAAATCTGCAAGAATTTCTCCCAGCTCCATCCCCTTTTTAGCTGCAGATCCTGGATTACATCTCAGCTCTGTGATACACTGAGATGTTGAAAACCCTGCTGAAGGTTTGAAAACCCTGTTGATGTTGAAAACCCTGCTGATGGTTCCCCCCACTCTTCAGGACCAGAGGGAAGAAGGTTTTTTCCCTGAATCCTCTCCCCCAGAGAGCGAGCTCTGAGTTTTGCCTCTACCAGGAACTTGGCAATTTCCCTTTGGGACCTCTGCCTGCACTTGCCCCACACTCAGCCCTTTTCCCACTGTTGATTTAGCTCTTCTGAGGCAATCCTTCGACTCATCCCTACCCCTTTCTGATTGCAAAACGTCCCCCATTCTCCCCTCCTCGTTGCCCTTTTGTTCTGCACCCAAAGAACTCGGGGCCGGTTGTTTCAGCGCCCCTTTCAAGGTTCCTCAGCCTGACTTTTGACAGCTGATTCCTCCACACACCGACCTCTGCTCTCCCTGCTGATCTGGCCTGTTCCTCCATCCCTTGCAGGCATTCTGATGACTCCTAGCATCCTTTTGAGGTGGTTATTCATCCAGCTGGAACTGGAAAACTCCTCTGGAAAGTGTCCTCTCAAACATTTTGAACTTTGCTTGCTTTTTTCTTTTTCTTTTTTGTTTAAGAATCAATTGCAATCGCTCCTCTTAGCTCCTGAGTCCAATTTTCATTCCTGTGGATTTCTCTCCACCAACGAGGATTTGCCTGTTTGAAATCGAGGATCTCGTCTGCAGGCTTTGTTTGCCTTTCCATTTCATTTTCACTGAATCAGCAGTTAATCTCTGAATCCGAGGTTGCTTTCTTAGCATGGTGCCCTCATTGCTGATCAAACCCCAGGACAGGGCAATTCCTCACTGGTTCAGTGAACACTGCTGAGGAAATTCTTCTCTATCCCATGCCAGAATAGATTCCCTGCTGTTGTTAATGTCATTGATTTTTCAGGATAAGTGACTCTCTTCCCAAGAACACATTTTCTCAGGCTGTGAAGAATTTTGCAGAATTCTCTTTCCACATCCCAGTTTGACCCCGGGAATGCACAGAACCCTGACAGTGCCAGGACCAGCCCAGCTTTCTTTCCCCACTCATCTTAAGCCTTATAGATTCTTTTTACAGCATGTCAGGACTTGGAGGGCTCTCACTCTAAAGCTCTGTATTGCCCCTTTTGCTGTACATCCCTTCAGGGAACTGTAATTATTTCAGACCTGGTCTCAGAGTGCTCCTGCACTTCATCAGAGAGGTGTAACCCCTCCTCTGAGAGCAGGGCAGGCTGCAAATGGAGAGGAAATGCAGTTCCCTGAACTGGGGAGCTGCTGAAACCACGATTCAGCCCCGAATGGACAAGGCTTTACCTTTTCTCTCATTTCTAATCCCTCCAGCTTCAAAAAACCAGAGTCAAACCCCACAATTGTAGTTAAATTTTCCTCTCAGTCACATTCAGCAACTGCTGGATAAATGCAAAGAGCTGCTGTGGACACAGGGCAAGAGTGCAAAGCACCCTGTGCACCAGCACCCCGGTTCAGTGTGTGCCAGGGCTTGTGGAGTGATACAGAAATTATCCCCAGCACCATCACATCCCTGCAAGAAACCAAAGCAATCAGTGCACCACACCCAGGGGGATTTTCTCCAACATTATATTTGAGTTCCTGTCTAAAACTCTTGCCTTCCTCCTGGTGATGGTTCTCTCCAAGCTGCAGAGCTTTCCCCCCACCTGTCCAACCAGGCTGCCCAGGATGGATGGATGGATAGAGGGATGGATGGATGGATGGATGGATGGATGGATGGATGGCGGTGGCTTGGCTCAGCTCTGGCTTCTGGCAGGAGCTGCACATGCAATTTGGGGCCAGATGTGTTATTTACCCAAGGAAAGGGAGGGAAAATGTATCTCTGTGAAACAGGAGCTGGGAGGGAAGGGGGAGCGGGGTGGGATCTGTGCAGACACCCCCAGCCCACGGGAGGAGGTAGCACAGAGCTCAGGGAGAGAGCTCAGGGCTGCACCAGAGCCTGCTGGAGGAGGAGGACTTGGACAGGCTCCTGGGATCGCTGCTACCAGCTGGGAGACTAATTTAGTTTCTGTTCTTTGCCCCTTTCTCCCCGTCCTGCCTCTTTCTCTCTCTCAATGAGGGAGGAAGTCCAGCAAGGGCTCTGCTCCAGCCCGGCTGGGTCACTCCGAGGAGGAGGAAACACCAGGGAAAGCTGCACGGGCTCCCTCAGGCTGAGCTGAAACGCTGAAGAAGAGCTCCTGAAATCCCTGACGGACCCTGGCCTGTCTCCAGCATTACCTGGGGTGGGGTGGAGCAGCCCAGGGACTGCTCGAAATCCACGGCAGTGACAGGGAATGAATGAATGAAAGAAGAAACAAGGGCTGAGGACGCTGAGTGTTCGGTCATCTCCTCCTCTGCTTTTTTGCTCCACAATTCTGTGATCCCAGCACAAGCCCCCCCTTCCCCACTGAGCCCGATGGGAGCTGCTGTGCCACTGGAGGTGCCATCCTCTGGAATAAGACATCAACCCGACCGCCTGACAGCCTGGAGTGTAAAAAACTCCCTCCCTTGGCAGCTCCTGCCGGCGTTATCTCCCTCCCTCAGCCAAATTCCAGGTTAAGAGCTGCACAAAGCAGCCGTGATGAGCTGCCAGGATTTTAATGAGCACTTCCCACAGACACCTTCCTGTGATGAAACTCGGCCGAGCAGGTGCACGGGAGCTCTGTTTGCTCCTCGCTTGTTCAAACAGCAGCAGGTACAGAAATCTTCCCTCTCGAGCATCACTCGAGCCGCCAAGTGGCTTTGTTTGGCAAGGAAATTGTCGTGGAGAGCGGTTTGCTGCGGGATGTTTACACGGTGCTTCTGAGGGGATAATGAGCGTGCCGATAAGATAAGGCAGCAGGCGGGGACTTCAGCCGGGAGGGAACGCGGGAGAGGGAAAACTGCCGGGGGTGCTGTGTTTGGGAAATACCCTCCTGAACCCTGCAGAGGCAGCGCCGCTCCCGGCCGGACTCTCCTCTCCGGCCGCTTAGGGAGAAGGGCTTTGCAAGGTAGAAACCCAGACCCAGGAGAGCCGGGCTTTGCAGGGCAGAAACCCAGACCCAGGAGAGCCGGGCTTTGCAGGGC
>VYXF01009495.1:78453-123879 GCA_013397295.1 Polioptila caerulea
AGGCAGGGGTGGACGGACAGGGATGGACAGATTGGGGTGGACAGAGATGGACAGGCTGGGATAGACTGGCTGGGGTGGACAGGGATGGCCAGGCAGGGATGGACAGGGAGGGACAGGAGGGGATGGACAGGGATGGACAGGCTGGGATGGACAGATTGGGGTGGACAGGGATGGACAGGCAGGGATGGACAGACAGGGATGGACAGGCAGGGGTGCAGCGGGTGGTGACTGCTGTGCCACCCAGAACCTCTTTGTGTGCCCTGACTTCGAGTCAGGTCCTGCTGGGGCCGTTCCTTGAGCTGGAGCACGTTCTGAGGTTTGTTTTGCTGGGTGGGAAGAGCTTTCTCTGCCCCCAGAGCAGGCAGGAGTGAGGCAAAGAGGCCTCAGAGTGCTGACAGCACGGTGGAGGCTGGTGAGGGCACTTTGGGGTGCAGGGACTGTCCAGGCTGGAGCCCCTGGAGAGAGGCAGGAGCAGGATGAGAGCTGGAGTCCCTGCCATCCCACAGTGGGGCTGGAGGCAGGTGCTGAAGGAGGGCCCATGAGCTCAGTGCCACTGACGCCAGAGCTCAGCCCGGCCCCAGCTCCTTCCCAAGGCAAACATCAGACATTTTCCATCGGCTGCTTCCCTCGGATGCCAAATTTCCCTCCCATTCCTGCAAGCCAGGGCTGGTGTCCACATGCTCCTGCTGAATTACAGATCCCTTCCCAAGCCTCCGCCACGGAGCAGCCCTGGCAGGAGCAGATAAGGGAGCTGGGAAGAGGAGCTGTGGCAAGGACTACCTGATGCCATTCCCACCTGAATTCCAGCCTCCAAAACCCCCCTGTCTGTGCTGCTGCCTGCAGAAAAGCAGCCTCACTGTCCTGGCCTGCAGCCTGCTGGTTTTTCCTGGATAAGGGGATGGTGTGACACACACACACACACACACAGAGTTGTTTCCCAGGCAGCTGCCACCACCCTGAAGCCAGAGGGTGGGATTGGGCTGCAGAGGGATAATGCTGACCCAGGACTGCAAGCCCAGACACGGCAGCTCGGTGCTGCTGCTGCTGAGTAAGAGTGGTGGATGCAAAACCCTCCCCGAGGTCTGGTCCTGACCCTCCACCTGCCTCGGCTCCTGTCACGTTAGCCTGAATTTATTGCCATGAGTAAGGCAGCTTCAGGCCCCGAGTTCCCACTCTTATCTAGATTTGGTATTTATATTTGTATTTATCTCCCAGAATTGCTCTGATTTGTTTCAATCCTTCTCCCAGTGTTGTCCCTCTCCCCTCTCTCTCTCCCCCCTCACCCCTGTCTCGTATTTCTCTTGCTGCCCTATTTTTTCATCCTATATTTACAGTGGCAAGGGAGAGCAGAGTAAATCAAGAGCCACACGTGCAGGCACACACATGGGCTGGATATTTGTCTTGCTCAGTCACAGGGTGAATAAGTGTCCTTGTTCCAACACGTTTTCCCATTTCACTTCCCAGGGGCTTTTCAGAGCAAGAATTCCTCTGCACAGCCACACACGAGGGCTGAGCTCACTCTCCTTTGCTGTGCGTGGTGGCCTCGCTCCTCAGGATTTTCCCCTCCTTTTCCTCTGTCCCAGGAACCCAAAGCCCACCCAAAGCCTCTCTGCAGGGCAGCTGGAGCTGAGCTGGCTCCAATCAGGGCCAAAGCCACTGATGGAGGTTTCTGTGCAGGGCAGGAGCCACGGGAGCAGGATTTTCCCTGCTGGGGTTCTCCCACATCCGTGGGATTGCTCAGCCCTGCTGCCCTGGGTGGGAGATGCCTCCTGTCCCTCTGAGCCTTCCCAGGAGTCAGATCCAACTGGAGAATTTTCCAGGAGGTGAAGGAACATTTGGGGCACACCACGTGTGCTCTGAGCAGTGAAAACCCCAGAGCTGACCCCAAAATCCACGGCTTTGCCAACATCCCCAGCTCCCCACCAGCACAGGGAGGGGGGGAGGCACTGCCCCTTCCTCATCCTCACCTCTCCTCTGTCCCTGTGGCCGTGCCAGGCTGCCCAGTGACCCTGGGTGGCTCGGGAGGGACAGAGCCACAGTTTCTGTCCCCAGGGCAGGCCAGGGCAGGGCGTGCTCCACACACAGCTCTCTTGCAGGACCACGGCCTGCAGGGATGCTTGGCTTGGCATTGCCAAACCCCGAGGATTTCACAGGATTTCACAGGAGCCTCTATTGACATCTGGCTGCCCTTTTCCCTCTTTCCCTGCCAGGCCTTGCTCTGCTGCTCTTCCTCCTGCTGTTTGCCCAAGGTTCTCTCTTTCTCTTCTGTGAGTCACAAACCCCATGGGCTCGGCTGCCTGCACTCCCTGAGTTCCCCAGGGAGCTGGGCTGGAGCTTGGGGAGCACAGGCTGCCCTGAGAGGGAACTGGGGAGCAGCAGAGATGCTGGGAGAGGCACACAGGGAACCATGGAGGGAAGGGAGAACCTTTAGAGACAGACTAAGGAGGAGCAGGTGTCCCTTCCAACACCCTCTCGTCACCCGGAGCTTTTCCCAGCTCCATCATCACGCAGCTTCTGGATATTTGGGTTTGTCAAGTCTTTCCCATCACAAAGTGGTGCCCTCAACCCTTTCCCAGCCCAGGCTCCATCCTCTGTCCCAGCCTAGGACCCCAGCAGGACAAGCTGAACCAGCACAACTCCTGGGAGGGAGCCAAGCTGTCCCTGTGCCCTGCTCCACACGTGCCCTGGGAGCCTTTCCCACTGCTCCAGAACTTCAGCGTGGCTCACAGACCAGGAAAAGAAGCTCTAGGGGGAAAATCAAGATTTTTGAGCAGTGAGACAGGCACAAAAAGGTCTCTGTTGGGGGATTTCCAGTCTCTGGATTTCTGGGAAGCCAAAGTTACCCAGCCTTGGCAGGCTGCAGCTTCCTGAGGCACAAGATGGAGATGGCATTCCCCGGCTTTGCAGCGTTGGGCGCAGGGAATTTCTTGCTGGGATGCAAATCCAGAGAGAACTAAACTAACAAAGGGATTCCAGCTGCTGGGGGCAACAGCAAATTATGCTGAAAGTTATAATTTCAGATTGAAAAGAGCATCCTCAAACCTTTCTGTGGAAATAAAGCCTCTTGTAGCCACCCTGATCTCCATACTGTCAGTTCTGCCAGCTGGAGGGTAAATAAAGAATAAATAAACAATAAAAAGAGCAGAATGTTCTGTAAGACTTCTACAGCCCCCTGAAAGCCTAAGATTCGATAAACTCTCAATTTCACATAAATAATCTCTCTCTTGCAGCTTGCTTTGCTCCCAAAGATCCCAGAGCACTTCAAACAGGCCGGGGCAGAGCAGAATCTCCATCTCCCAAATTTCAGTGGGGAACCATCCATGAAATCCCCGCTGCAGAGTCACTGAGCCTGAAAACTGCCAGTGGCCACGGTCCCAGGAGGCCAAAGCAGATGGCAAGAAATCTCCAGAGGTTCCTTTTCCAATGCCACTGAGGAATGTCCCTCCCTGATCGCAGCTTTGGAGCTGGTGTTCCAGCGCTGAGCTGAGAGGTGCAGCCAGCTCCACCCAACCTCCCCCGGGCCAATCTCCGGTGAAAAGAAGGTGGGAAAGGGAACAAAAGCTCAAAGCCAATGACACAGAAACCAAGTTAATCATCAGAGTGTGGGGGGGATCCTTCCTGGCCTCAGCAGGCAGCCAGCAGAAGCCTTGAATCGCAGCTTTAATTAATTAATTTTAAACAATACGAACATGGTGCAACAAGCCCTGTGAGCACGTTGAAGGCAGGCAGGATCCTCTGCACAGTTATGCAACGTGTTGATGGCTGCAGAATCCTGGATTCTGGGGTCCAAGGCTGCTCCAAAGCCTGGCCTGTGCCCCTGTGGTGCTCCCCGAATTCCCGGCCTGTGTTTTTAATGGGTAAATTCACCCTTTTTGAGCCGATATTGGCCTTTAACTCAGATTCCCCTCTGTCTGTCCTCTGATTTAATGCTGAGCTGTTGTTTTGCCCTTCAGTTTTCCCAGACTCAGCAGAAGCCCTGGGAAGGGGTTGTCCCCCAGGCTGCACAAATCCTCTGTGCTGTCACACCCCTGGCACCGCTGCCTCACCCAGTATCGCTCTTACACAATGGGGCACTCATGTCCTGCCTGCAACTTCTGCCAATAATTAAGATTCCCCATGGTCCTGCTCATAGCCTGCAGGCCTGGTTTGAGCCCTGGAAGGGTGTTGGGCCTGTGTGGTACCCTGGAGGAGCTCCTCGGATGCTCACAGCACCCTAAAAGTCCAAGTCTTGGTGTAAGGAGCCAAATCCTGAGCAGGACTTGACCAGAACTGCACCAAATTCATCCCCCAGATTACTGAATCCTGTTGGCTCAGCTTTCCTTCCCTTCATCCCTGATCTAAGACACACAGCTGATAGTCAAATCATCACAAACATCTTTTTGCCTTATAAATTGAGTCCATCTCATCTGAATTGAGTCCATCTCATCTGAATTGAGTCCATCTCACATAAACCCTGCTTGGGGAAGAGAAGGCTCCAGGGAAACCTCACTGTGGTGTTCCAATATGAAGGAGGTTTCTAAAAAGTGGGGAGAGGGACTTTTTAGATGGGTAGATAACAACAGGACAGTGGTTTTACACTGAAAGAGGGCAGGTTTGGAACAGATGCTTGGAAAAAAATTCTTTACTCAGAGGGTGGCGAGGCCCTGGCACAGGTGCCCAGAGCAGCTGTGGCTGCCCCATCCCTGGAAGTGTCCAAGGCCATGCTGGAGCAACCTGGGATCGTGCAAGATGTCCCTGAAGATGGCAGGGGTGCAATGAGATGGGATTTAACGTCCCTCCCACCCCAAGCTGTGAAATCCCAGTGCAGAGTCTGCAGAGCTGCCCTCTCTGCCAGGAGGGCCCCACTGACCCACCTGGATGTGCTGCTGCCTGACTCTGATCCCCGTGAGATCCCCGGAGCCCTGAACCCGTTCTGCCAGCTCTGCTGGCACCCTGGGAGCTGCTCTCCTGCCCTGCCATCACCCAAAGGTCCCCACGTGGCTGCTGGCTTGGTCCCCGAGCTGTCCCCAGCAGGAAGAGCCCGGCTGCGCCGCGGCGTCACGGCTGGGCTGGGGACTGACTTCATGGAAAGGGGGAAGAAATGAGGAAGGGCTGGAAATATGCAGGGTCTGCCAGGCACCCTGGATTAGTGGGCAGAGCACGGAGCAGGCAATTAGCAGGCAGGCTCCCTGCTCCTGCTTGGCTGGGAGTTGTTGTGAGAACCAGGGCCAGTGAATCATGGGCTGGTTGAGCTAATTCCCCCTGACTCCCCATGACTTCATCACTCGCTGCTGTTTGAAAACCTGCTCTGGAGCCTGTCTAAAGGAGTGCCCCGGGGTTGGCTTAACTGTTTCTGTTCTATTTAGTTTGAAGTGGACCCAGTTTCTTTCATTTTTTTCATCCTGGGGAGATTGGTTTTCCAACAGCGACTGTGTGCAGCGATATCGCAGAGTGGAAATGTTTTGGTTTGAGCAATAAAACAGCCAAGCTTGCTGGTGCAGTGACAAAAAAATGCAATTCTAAACAACAGTAGTAGCATCAGGAGGTATTCATAAAAAAGATTCAGGATTTAGAGGGGCCACAATCATGAAAAGTAAGAGGATGCAAAGGAAGAAGAATAAGAAAACACGAAAAATAAAAGAACAAAATAAAGCAAAAAGGCTGCACAGCAATTTCAGGGGGAAAAAACTTTCATTTTGCTGAAAAATTTGTCAGCTCCCCAGTGCATGCCTCAGTTTCCCTAATTGCTACGTGGGGTTGCCAGCCCAGACCTATTTTGCAAAGGTGTTGTCAGGTTTAATTTGCGAACCTTTGAAAAGCTCTGCCGAGTCCTGGAGATGAAAGGCCCTGCAGATGCCACCCGTGGGTGTGTGCTCTGAGTCACAGGCACAGCCAGGGACCTGTGTGCTGGGACAGCACCCGCCAGGGGACACTGGTCCTGTGCAGGGACCAGAGCAAGAATCCCAGGGGATGCTCCTACAAAAATGAACTCATGCTGGAGGCAGCTGGAGCCACCTCAGGGAGGGGCAAAGATAGGGAGATGGCCAGGCTGGGCTGTGTTTTGGCTCCAAAATGGCCTGGAAAATGTGTGTGTGCACAAATTGGCACCTGGAATATGAGGTCCCCAACACAGGGAGGACATGGAAGTGTTGGAGCAAGTCCAGAGGAGGCCACGAGGTTGATGAAGGGGCTGGAGATGGGCTGAGAGTTGGGAATGTTCAGACTGGAGGACAGAAAGTTGTGTGGAGACCTCCCAGCACCTGCCAGGACCTGAAGGGGCTGCAGGGAAGCTGGAGAGGGACGCTGGATCAGGAACTGGAAAAGGGGAAATGGATTCAAACTGCAAGAGGGGAAATTTGGGTTGGATGTTAGGAAGGAATTGTTCCCTGGGACGGTGGGCAGGCCCTGGCACAGGTTTCCAGAGAAGCCCCTGGATCCCTGGCAGTGTCCCAGGCCAGGCTGGATGGGGCTTGGAGCACCCTGGGACAGTGGAGGTGGCCCTGCCCATGGCAGGGGTGGCACTGGGTGGGATTTAAGTCCCTTCCCCATGCTGTGATTCTGGGATTTGCCCTGGATTTGCATCAGTAAAACCAAGATCTAAAAACTCAACCCTTAACCTTTTATCTGCCTCACCCCCACACCAAAACCTTATCAAAGCATCAGGAAAACAAACCAAGGCCACCTTTGTCCATGCCAGACCTCTTCCTCGGGATGTTTTTTGTTCCTCCAGGATTAACCCTGGCTGGAACAGTTCTGCTGAGTCTCCTCAGTACACGTGAGAACAGGAGCCTCCACCCTGCAGTATTTTTAATTACTTGGAGACTTACAGGACTGTTGATGTTCTAAAGAACAGCTCAGCCCAGCAAGCCAGGGGGAAAGAAATGCACTGATGTCAGTCAAATTTTTCCTTTATGAAATCGGGTCTTAAAAAACGGCATTGCCCTTTCCTGCACCGGGGAATGAATTCTGACTCATGAAAGGCTGTGGGCCTATTAATAAAAAATTATTAATGAAAGAAATGCCCTTTCCCAACACCTATTATCCAAAAAATGCAGAATGCTGAGGCATTTTTCATAAAGGGAGAGTCGTAGAGACATGCAGGCAGCGAGAGGGGCTGGTTCTAAGAGCCTGGGGCCCAGAAAAAGAATTTCACTTTCTTTTTCTCTCATTTTGCACAGAAAAGACCTTTAGAGACTGCATTTGTAAGGCAGGTTCTTTCCTTCTCCTATGAGATCCAGAATTTATGCTGTTCCTGCTTTGTCTCTGTCTCCTCCACACCTCAAAAAAAGCTGGAAAATGCAGAGCTGGATTTTTACTCAAATCCCATCCAACAAGGGGTTCCTGGTGGATGTTTAAGGAGATTTTTTTACAGGTAAAAACCACCTTCTCCAGGGTGTTCTGAGAAAACTCAATTAAGCACAAATCTCGGCATGGTTAATTTGCACCCTGGGCATTCATCTCAGAGAAATCTCGCTGAAATTCCAAGGATAATCTGAAGGGACGTGAAAGGAAGATCAACCTCATCCTTCAGAAGTCGCTGGAATCCACCAGTGCTCATAAAGAGCTTTTTTTTTTCTCCTGAAATCATCTGTGATTCCAACGAGTGAACATTTCCCAGGAATTCAACTGCTGGAGACAGATAGTTTTTAAAACTTTTTCACTTCTCTTCTCTGGCAAGAGATATTTTGACCATCCAAGCTGCAAAATGGTTCCTCTTCCAGATGTGTTCCAGGCGTGTTCCAGTTCTGAGGACATTTATGGGAAGAGCTACACCTGAACCTTTGTGTCAGAGCACACAATGGGGGTTTTATTTCACCACTCCTCTTCTGGAGATTGCGTGGCCTGTGGAAAAAGCAAGGCCAGCCAATTTTTGCCTGTTCTGATCCGTGGCTGGGTTATTTCCAGGTCTAGATGGACAGACCTTGCACAAACCCAAAATCAAATCAAAACAAAGATAATAGAGCTGTTTAAACCCAGTATTAACCATGAATTTCTCCTCCCTCCTGAATGCAGGAAGCCCTGGGGGGAGCCTGCTTGAAGAATGCTTTATTCTAGGCGTTCATTTTAATTACAACCCTAATTATTTTGGTGCATGGCTATGACCCAGTTAACAAACCCACCTTGGGCATCTCGTGGTCTCCCCGACCCTGTTCCATCCCAAGGACAGAACCTCAGCTGCTGGCCAAATTATTTTTGAAACAAGCTGTGGAACTGGTTGCTACATCTTAATGAAAATGAATTTTTTTTTTTGCCTCCTCTGGTTTGTTTTTTTTCCAGGAGACATTTCTATGTATATAAACAGCCCTTCCTCCCCAACCTGGTTAGACAAGAATGTTCCTGGGTGTGGACTGCCTTGTATAATTAACTGCACAGCTGGAGCTTCTGATCCCTCCACGTCTGCTCCTTCCTTTCCTCCTTTCTTTTCCCCCTGCATCCACCTGGGCGCGATCCGGGCGCGCTGCTCCTCCTCGCAGGAGCCCGGGGCGCGTCACTGGGGCAGGAAGGTTCCCTGTGTTCTGCATTCCAGGGCCATTCCTCGGCGGGACGAGGACCAGGCAGAGCCTGCCTGCCTTGGAGGGGGCTGAGAGACGGGAGCTGGGGCACAGAGCGAGCACAGAGACCGCTGACCCCGCTTAGGCCATGGAGACGGGCAGCGCAGCCAGGACCAACGGCACGGCCGGCAAGGCCGAGGACGGGAAGAGCCCGACTGCCCCCAAGAAAGAAGAGGAAGCCAAGAAGGCCACGAGCCCTGGCGGAGGCGAGAAAGAAGCTATAAAAGGCACGGGCGGTGCTGCGTTGGAGACGGGGCAAATCAAGAGCTCCCTCTTCTCTGGGAGTGACTGGAAGAGGCCCATCATTCAGTTTGTGGAGTCATCCGACGAGAAGAGGTCAACCTACTTCAGCATGGACTCGGCAGACTCCAAGAAGATGCAGTTCGCCAGCGGCCAGATCGGAGACTTGAGGAGACCAGCCCTGAACTTCCCGGAGAAAGGTGACCTCAGGAAGTCCCTCTTCTCCTTGGATTCCAAAAAGAGTTTCCTGCCTGCTGATGGGGAAGGGAGGAAGCCCTTGTTCTCCGCGGGGCAGATGGGGGACCTGAAGAAATCTTCGCTGCCGCTGGTGGAGACGGGCGATCTGAGAAGACCCTTCAACAAGGCCGACAGAGCCGCGGGCTCCCGGCCCCGCGTGAAGCTCGAGGACGTTCTCTGCGACTCCTGCATCGACAACAAGCAGAAGGCTGTCAAGTCCTGCCTGGTGTGCCAGGCTTCCTTCTGCGAGCTGCACCTCAAGCCCCACCTGGAGGGAGCGGCGTTCCGGGACCACCAGCTCCTGGATCCCATCAGGGACTTCGAGGCCAGGAAATGCCCTGTGCACGGCAAGACCATGGAGCTGTTCTGCCAGACAGACCAGATGTGCATCTGCTACCTCTGCATGTTCCAGGAGCACAAGAACCACAGCACGGTGACCGTGGAGATCGAGAAGGCGGGGAAAGAGGTAATTTCATTCTCCTTTTAGTCCCGCTTTTGTTCCTTATTCCCCCCAGCAGCCTGCAGATCCCAATGTCACAGCACAGCCAGCCTGCAGTCCCTCCTGGGGTCATGCCTGGGGTGGGATCCCAGATGCAGTGGTGCCACATGGGAGGTGTTCAGTGGGGAATTGATGTTGCCTGGGTGCTGTTTCCATGGGATTGTTGCTCTCCTGATCCTGGCTGGAGCAGCACAGTGCTGGAGTTGTGCTGCAGGCTGGATTTAGGGATGGAGAACCTGGATGCCAGCACACCTGACTTGCAGCAGAGGCTGAATCAGAGCCCTAAATGCTAAGTTTTTAAAATATTCTTGAGTTTTGAGGGTGTTTGTGTGATGTTACCCACAGAAAGGTGGGCACTGCTCAGGGTCAGCACCGCCAGAATACAAATTGTCAAACCAGTGGCTGCTGGAGTTACTCATGATTACTAATCACTATTGAAAATTGCTATCTCAGCTCCTTAGAGTGAGATTAGGTTCTGGTTTGTTTTTTTCTTTTCTGTTGAGCCACACCTATGGAAAGAGTCTTCTGAAGTTTAGACGGAAAAACCCCAAACCCTGGTGCAAGCACAAAACCTGTTCATTTCCCCTGAAGTGTTACTACAACAAGTTCAGAGGATGGACATCCAGGGAGATTTCACTAATGAAATGTCTTTCACCTCTGTTTGCTCAAAGCCTCCTGCTGTTTGCTTTGTGGGTGGATGAGGAAGATTTCACTTTTCTAGCAAAAAATCAGGGTCTAACCACATCTGTAGCTGCACATCCCCATGGTAAAAGCAGGACCTGGCCTAGAGACTTTCTAAGCAGACAGGACAGGAGAGATGCCAAAAAGGAGACCTGTAAAATAATAATTATATAAAACAACGTGCCTGGAGTCACACAGTCAGAACCTGGAAGGGCACTAAGATCTCCTAAACCCCAAACCAGCGCTGTGATGTGGTGACCAGGCAAACACAGGTACCTGAAAGAAATTCTTGAGTTCCCTTAACAGGAAGAACAATTTGACTCTTTCTAAGGAGCTGGCAAGATTTATCACATCAGGCTGGAAGAGCATCTTGTGTAGAGCTTATCTTGGGCTTCTCTGGCCTTTTCTTGCCATGTCATCTCCAGCTTGCAGCCTTGGTGAAACCAGACAAAGCCTTTTCCATGTCTCAGACAGCCTTTCCCAAATTCCTGCAGGGCTTGCCAGCCTGCTGTTTGTTCCATAATTGCCTGTCCTCGTGGTTTTGATGTCAGCCCTGAATGTTGCAGAGCTCTGACATGAAGCTGTGCCCGGTGTCTGCTGAGGTGTCCAATTCCTGCCTGGAATGAGGTGAACAGCTGCTTCCTGAGGAAGCAAAGCTGCTCAGATCCTTCCTCCTCTGGCTGGAGACACCTCCAGCACCTTGGTTTTAAAGACACAACCATGGATGAGCAGAGAACTGGGATTTAAATGCTGTTTAATTCCTCTCTCAGAGTCCTTGTGTTACCTTTCGCTCCTGCTAAGCCCTTGTGCCTCCTTTAGGCTCTGCTGCTGCTCAGCCTGAAGGATTTTGGATTTATCAACATGAATCATGCACATGAGCTTCTCCTGACAACGAGTTTGATCATGTTGTAACTCGAGCTGAGCATTCACTCAGACAAAAACAATTAGCAGGAAAGCTGTTGCCTCCGAAATGTTTGTTCCCACCCCTGATTTATTCACCAGAGGTGGAGCCTGAGCAAGAGCCACAAAGACCAATGAATATTTCCAAGCCCCTGGTGTGCAACACGTCCTCTTATCAAATCAGCCCAGCTGGAGTGTGGCCACAAACTGGGAGGGTGGCTGGTGCTGCTGCCCTTTTGCAAGGGATAAGAAGAATCCTCACGCCAGGTCATCCCTATCCCTGCCCTGTTTTCCCAGCTTGGCATCCCAGCAGCTCCAGAGTAGCTTTACAACCTCCAAACCCATTCTGCCACTGGAGTGGTGACCAGAATAAAGCTGTGTCCTGACAGAGCCCTTCACACAGTGCTGGATGTCCAGGATTTATCTGCAAGGATTCCCTTGTCCTTGGCTGTTGTGTGACTCCAGAACTGGAGAGGATTCCAGGTTTTGCTGCCCGGTCAACCTGGGTGGGACCTCAGCGATTTGGTGGCACAAGTGTCACAGATTAAGCTTGGTTTAGGTACATCTGCCCTTCAGTTCTGCAGAATGAATGAAGATTTCAGCCCGTAGGGAGGAGAGGAGCTGTGCTTTAGAGCTGGGAAAGCTCCTGTGGAATTAGGAAACCCTGCTTGTCTCAGGGAGCAGACAGAGAAAAGGAATGCAAACAAGCCAGACCACAGACACCTCTAGTTAGGGCAGTGCAAAGCCTGATATCTCTGTCCCAGACACAGAACACAGCAGCATCTTCCACTTTTCAGGAGCCTGGGGTGAGAGTCACTCAGGTGAGAGTCACACTGTATATCTTCCTGCTGAGCAGACACGGGTGAAAGGCACAGGGACTCAGACACAGACATTTGTCCTGACTTCCCACCCAGTGCTATTTGCGTATTTTGCCCAGCAAACCTTTAATGCTCTCCCCAGATCCACTTTGCATTCATTTCCTGCTGCAGATTTAAAGGAAAAGTAACAGTTTGCACTAGAACCAGTCCAAAAAACAGCTGGGAAAAGGTCTGGGGCTGGGTAATAACCACTCACACTTGAAAAGTGGGAATGCTCCACAGCAGCTTGTGCAGACCAATAAAAGCCTTGATTTATCAGCAGAACCAGAGCCCCCCTTGGAGCCAGCATCCTTCATTCTGCAAGGGGATCCTTCATCCCAAACCTGTTTTACAGGGCTGCTCTCCAAAGGAGACAACTTCACCTGTGCCTGCCAGTCCCAGAGCTGTAACAAACCTGGCGTTACCTTCCAGCACCAGCCCCGGTGCTCAGCACGCCAGGTCAGCTCTGCTGAAAAACGCTTTGATTTGTTTGGTTTCTGTAATTCTTTATCCTCTAAAGCAAAGTTCACTGTGGGTGCAGGGAACTGCTGTGCAGGAAGGGGAGCTGGGTGTTCCTCCTTCCCACGGAGCAGCTTTGAGCAGGGGGGGATTTCATAAAGGCTGAGGCAGGCTTTGAAGGAAACCATCCACAGAGATGGCTCCAGAGGGATTCCCATCCCTGCATCACTTTCACCGAGCAGAGAGCAAACAAAACTGAACCTTGGGAGGGTTTGGGGGCCTTTCTCACTGCTGCAGTGTGAGATTTTATCTACACCAGCTGCGGTTGCTCTGTGGACACAGCTCCAAAGAGATGTTTCCTCAGACTTTCCTGCAGGAAGGGCACTCTTCCCAGCTGGAAATCAGGGTGAATTTGTCTGTTTGCCTGAATTCTGCATTAATCCTCCACACTGAGAGCAGAATCCAGGGAAAATCCACTTATTTGGAAGCAAGAAATTCTCTCCAAGCTGTGCAGAGAGACTCAGCTTCTCCAGTGACATTTTATGGGATGCTGGCAGAGTCTCCAGAGGTTTCTGACACCCAGCTCTGCTTGACAGAAACTGAGCTGGGAAAAGGCAGCAGAAATCACATCCCAACCAACTCCCTGACCTTCCAGCCACAGCAACGAGTTGGGACAGCCCTTGTGCAGCTCTGTGATTTGCTCTGGATGCTGCTGGCAGGTTAATTGGCAGAGCTGTCCCAGGCTGGGGACACAGGGGTGTTCCCAGAGCAGTCAGGGCATGATGCTGCTTGTGCTGCTGCTGCCTTGCACAAACCACTTGCATCATGGTGCAGGGCTCCTAATCTGCCATCTGCAGCTCCTCCACAGCGCCAGGGCTGGGTTCAGCACGTTTGGATGCACACTCTGAACTTTCACTGAAGCCTCTTAACTGCCCTCATTAACTGAGGATCTAATAGGGCGCCCAATCTTAGCTGGAAGGTTCTCAGTGCCTTCGTTTCTCAGCCTCAAAAATGGTCTAAATCTGGATTTCCTGGATTTTTCCCCACTGTTTCCTGCTATTTCTGCTCTGGAGGGACCCCCACCATGTGGGTGTTGCTGTGTTATCTCTCATTAGGATCTTCTGAACCCCAAATCTTCCAATGGATGGTTCATCAAGGATTTTTGACCCGGGAAAATCTGAGAAATACGAAGATGGATAGGAATTTTCTCTTAGGGAGTGAAGCTGAGGCACTGCCTGTGCCTGATACCTGTGACTGTATATCTGTGATATACATGGGCAGCCAAAACAACCTTCCAGACAAAAAAAAAAAGGTCCTAAAACCATCAGGAAATCACCTCCTGAACCCTTGATGTTGTGCTTCACCTCCAGAGAACCTTTCCTGAACCCTTCCATCATTTTTTCCACTGTTCCAGAGCCTCCCTGCACCTCTCTTTAACATTTTTTCCTACGTTCAGGTTGGTTTTTTGTAGTAATTCTTTAATTTTTTGCAGTACCCCACAATCACACCTCCCTTCACCTCCCCTGCCCTCTCTGGGGTCTGTGCTGGGGTTTCCCCTTTGCCAAACGTGGCTGAGTGTGGGATTTGCATCCTGGCCATTGGGACCATCTCAGAAATTTCCATTTGCAAGTCACAAATCTCACTCCAAATTGTTGTGTGCCTCTGCTCTTGAATGGTTGCTACATCCCACACCACCTTTCTGGGGGATGGTTGAACTGCTGAGAGTCAGGATCACTTTTACAAATAATAGTTCCCAAATTTCCTTGGAGACCCATCTTAATTAGAAAGGACTAAAAAAGCATAATATTGTAATCACCACCTTCCAGCCATCACCTGATTTTTTTTTTGTCTTTCATTTTCTCTACAAATCCCTTGAGTTTGGGAGTGTCTATGTGGCTGTGAGAGTTCTGCTCTTCCCCAAAAATTCCTTCCAGTCTTTCTCTGTAGGATTTCACTCACATTCTTGAAGGGATGTCCTGAATTTGGTGGATGAGGAGGGAAATAATTACTCTGGAGATGAGCTTTTCACTTTACAAACAATTCCTGCCACCTGGATGCAGCTCTGCAGCTCAAGGAAAGAACTGGAATTTGGCTGTAATTTCTCACACTGGTTAATGCAGTGGATAAATGGATCAAAAATATTTTTATCTCATTGTATTTCCCTGTTGTGCAGAGTCCTGATGCACAGGACATTTCCCACTGCACGTGGGAATAGAAACCAGCAGGAATTCCTCCAAGTCACTGTCTTGAAAACGTGAAAATGACGGGATCAAACTCCTCTCTTTGTTCTTTTGATCAGTAGCAGAGCAGATTTTCTCATCTAGAAGCCACTGTGGGCTCCCTGGTGAAGCTGTGCCACAAAATCCTTTCCTGTGTGCCCTGAGCCCCTGGGGAGGGTGAGAATCAGCTCATGGCAGCATTCAGGCCACTACTGAGGGTGTGTGGAGAGTATTTAGAAAGCCAGTGCCCTCCTAACTCCTAAAACCAATGTCAGGATGCAGCTTTTGTGGCACTGAGACACCTCTGAGCGCTCTTGCCTTTTTTCTGCCCACTTCCCTTGTGTTTTATAAGGCAGCAAAGCCACCATCCAATCATTGTCCCTCCACAAACAGAGATTTTCTGAATTGGAGCAGCTGGGGTTGATGGCTCTCAGAGAGCTGTGCTGGATTCCAGCTCCACAGGGTGTTCAGACACTTGACTGGCATCAGGACAAGAGCTCCTGTCTGGGCTGGTTCACAGCTTCTTCCCTGCTCTTCATTTTGAGTGGAGAACTGAAAACCTTTACACTCTGATCAATAAAGAGCCAGATTTTCATGTTCCATTGCATTCTTGGATGAACAGCTGGAGTGTGGGGGTGGATTTATCCATCCATGCCTCTAATTGCTGGCCTGAATTTAAGTGGTTTGGGTTAATCCAACGATTTTCCAGCAGATCCCACACGAACAGCAGGTTCTCAGGGCTCTCCTAGCATGACAGAACAGAGGGAATTTCTGCCAACTCTGAAATTCCTCAACAGCTCTGGGCTGGGTGTCCCACAGCCAGATTGCCTCCAGCCATGGCTCAGAGCAACCTGCACACACATGAAAAGCAGAAATGCCCCAACAAAGGGGGGCAGGATCTGTGGGGTAGGGATGGAGAATGGGAAGGACCCAGGGAGGGGTTGCTGGAGTTAACGGGGCAAGGCTTTGCCAGCATCCAGGTCCTGGGCTGATCCAGGGGAAAAAAATGATCCAGGAAAAGAGTTCGTGGTCTCCACAGCTCCACTGCCACAAATTCCTGTGCAAGTCTCAGCTCTGAGCCTCTCTGGGAAGCCACTGCACAACGAAATGCAAATGAATGCCAGCGAAGTTGCTGATCTCAGCCAAGCAGGTTGACTACACCTCGTCCCTCCTCCTTTTGTGGCTTTTTTTTCTTTTTTCCCTTTTTAATTTTTTTTTTTTCCAAGCATTCCCCAGCTCCATCCCTACATGAAAGCTCTCAATTCAGAGCAAATTAATCCACAATCCTGTCTAAACAGAATTCCTGCCGGAGGCATCATCCTCTTGTTGCAACACTCGTCAAACGTCATTCCGTAATTACATGAAAACTGTTATTGCTGCACAGGCACACCCTGGGCTGGGCCCTGCTCTGCACACACAGCTGAATTTTGAAACAGCTCCCTTCCCCTGAAGCTCATGACTCCCATGTGATTAAAAGCAGCACCCTGACAGCCTGGGAGGTGGGTGCTGAGGGAGCTGACTCTGCTGGGACGGTGCCCGCTGGCAGCACGGGATGCCCGCAGCAGCCTGTGCCTCCCCGCTGCTGTCCCCAGCCAGGGCGGGCTCGGGGCTCTCTGAAGGGGGCCACCCTCAGCCCCAGCTCACCAGGCTCCCTCCCCTCTCCTGTCACCCCCACAGGCCGAGCTGTCGCTGCAGAAGGAGCAGCTGCAGCTGAAGATCATCGAGGTGGAAGATGAGGTGGACAAGTGGCAGAAGGAGAGGGACCGCATCAAGGTGTGTCTGAGATGTCCAGTCCACCTCTTCCTCCTGTAACCACCAACTTCTCCCCTCTCCCACATCCCTCTCCTTCCCTCCAGCTCTTCCTGCCTCCATCCCTTCCCCGGCCTCCATCTCATCCCTGTCCCAAGCTCCAAGCCAAATCTTGGAAACAACAACTCCCACTGAAGTCATCTTGCGACATTCCCTGCGGGGAGATCAAGCCCTGATCCAAAACCGAGGCACCTCCCTGCTCTGGCTCCTTTTTTAGGTCCTTTATGGCCCTTCCATCACCAGTAGCCAGGCAGATTTAGAAACAAAACCCACAAATAACCTGCAAAAGGGCTCTGGGTTGCCCAAACTGAGATAAGACAGCAGGAGCAGATGAATTTATCCCAACAATCATCTTATTTATGGTGGAACAGCTTATTTCCATGCTGAGAGAGGGCTCCTTTAGAATTCTTGCTCCGTGGTAAGGCTTGGAATACAGTCATGGTTTTATTTTTTCATTTGTAGCCTAACTGAATAAAGCAGTGAAAGCACAAGTTGGAGACACCCCAGAAAATTTGCATAATATTAACAGGCAAAGCCATTCTTCTCCCTTTTATGTGGTGCAAGCACATTGGCTCACCAGCTCTGCTTTTCATCTGCTTTATTATTACTATTATTATTATTATTATTATTATTATTATTATTATTGGAAACCTGACCTAGAAATTTTGACTCTCAATATAGTTACGTCCCCAGTCCTTCCGAGGAATATTTCCCAGGCACCTCGAGGTCAGGCTTGTAAAAAGTGTTTCAGCACCTTTCATCCTTTGAAATGGTGGGAATTTGGTCCTCAAATTGTCCAGGAGCCAGAACCCTGATTGAGAAGTTACAGAATGTTTTTAAGCATCGCCTGTGAGTGCATGAATTGAAATAGGAGATGTTCTCTTACCCCTGGGAAGGCAGTGGCCCTTTTGGATTGCATCCATGTGATTATTGCAGGAACAGGTATTGCTGCTCTTGGCACAACTTTCCTGCAGCTGAGACTTGCATAGCTGGAGTTCCCATCCTCTAAATGCTGAATCTTTGGATTTATCCCCCTCTGTGTCTCTCTGTTAGCAAAGAACTCAGTGAAATTTTAATATTTTCTTGCTCCTCTTTCCTGCTGCCTCCTCTCTCTGCCCCTTCCCCATGCAGAATTACACCACCAACGAGAAAGCCACGGTGGACCAGCACTTCAAGGAGCTGATCCGTGACCTGGAGAGGCAGAGGGATGAGGTGAAGGCTGCCCTGGATCAGAGAGAAAAGATTGCCTCGGAGAACGTGAAAGAAATCGTGGATGAGCTGGAGGAGAGGGCGAAGCTGCTGCGGGAGGACAAGGAGAACAGGGAGCAGATCCACCAGATCAGCGACTCCGTGCTCTTCCTGCAGGTGACAGAGACCTCATTTCCCTTTCCTGTGTCCCCCTGAGGATGGGATTTGTCCCAAAGACCATCCCAAAAAGTGTGAGGGGTGTGAACCTTCCCCAGTTCACTGCACGTCCATGGCAGGGATCCACCTGGAGCTGTCTCTGCTCTGGGAGCTGAGGAATGGCCTTGGACATGCCATTGGTTTTTATGGGTGGCTGCAAACCATGGACAGAACATTTCCCTGCCCATCTTCACTGTTTTCCTTGGCACTTTTAGAGTCTAACACCAACCAGTTCCCTCGGATTCAGCCTCCACATCTTCACACTCCTCATTAACTGCGATCCCTTTGTTTGTTTTTTTTTTTTTTGGCAGGAATTTGGGGCTCTGATGAGGAATTATGTGCCCCCTCCATCCCTGCCAACCTACAGCGTGCTGCTGGAAGGGGAGAGCATGAGCCCATCCATGGGGCTGCTCAGGGACGACCTCCTCAACGTCTGCATGAGGCACGTGGAGAAGATCTGCAAGGCAGACCTGGGCCGCAACTTCATCGAGAGGAACCACATGGAGAACGGTAAAATACCCCAAATATCCCCCTCCCTGCTTCCCCAGAGCGCAGGGTCAGGGGTGGGGAGGATGATGAGCACTCCTGGTGAAGAAGAAAGTAAGGAAAGATCTGGAGGAAAAGTGGGAGTAGCGACTCCTTGTAGCTGGAGTTAATTCCGGAATGTGAGAGTTGTTAGAACATGAATTCTGGAATATCAGAGGTGCTCTAGCACTCCTGTGTGGGGATGGAATTGGTTGAACCACCAGGGATTTAGGGTAACTCATGCAGGACACCAAACTGACCCCACTTCCCTGATTCTTGGTTCATTTTAGGGTTTCATGTTTAGGATTTAATGGGTTCATCCCCCTCCTGTGTGGAGTCAAAACCAGGCACCCTTCCCTCCTGCCCTGTGCCCTTCTGACCTGGGCCAGGCTCCAGCAGGACAGGCCCCTGGAAGTTGAGCAGGACATTTTGCAGGAGGCAGTGGCACAAGGGTGAATGTGGAGTCTGAAATCCCATTTGAACACCGGGTTAGCACACGTAGGGTGCTGGTGTGACATCAAATATGGCAAGTGCATGGTTCCAGCCTCTGCTTGCCTGGCTGGGACGTGAAATACCCTGCAAGCACCTGTCACTGAAAAGGAAATTTTGGAAAATGTAATTTTCCGAGTTGAAAGGGCTCCATTTGGGTGTTGAGCTGCAAGTTGAGCTGGACTGACTCTGACCATACTCCCTGTTCCACCTGGGAGAGCTTTCCTGCCTGCCCTGATCCAGGGTGTTCCCCACACTTCAGTGATCTTTAAGGTGATCTTGGAGGTGAACAGAGAGGTCACAGCCAACACCACGGCAGCAAAATTAATCCTGTAGGCTTCTAACCCACTTCCTCACAATTAGCTGGGAATAAAGGGCTTGTCTTGCATCAGGCTGACACCTGAGATCAGGACAGGGCACCACGACGGGGCTGTGCTGTCTGCACTTCCCACAGGCAGCCTTTGTAACCCTGGGGATGTTGCCTAATCCCAGGGAATGACCTCTTGCCCCAGGAATACCAGGGATGGCAAGGAGTGGTTATCTCACCTGGGTGTAATGGCAGTGCCATTGAGGAACCCCAGCCACCAGGACAGCAGTGGGTGATGGGAGGATAAATGGCACCCTGCTCCTCCAGGAGGATGTGGGAGTCCAGCAGGGGCAGGAAATAACCTCAAGGACAGCTCATACAGCACAGGCAGCTGAGGAACTCTGCTGCAAATGTGTAAAATCGCTGATAATTCACTCAAATTCACAATTTTTACTGGACACCCCTCCTACATCAATAATTGCACTGTCCAGAGCCACCACTCTCCATCACACAGGAATTAAAGGGAGCAGATCCTTCTGGGCCAACCTTTCAGGAAGGTCAGGGATCTCAAAGTGCTCAGGATGCACAGCTTGACACAGGTTTTAAAACTCCCCCTGCCTTTAAAGTAGCACCAGAAATTGAGCATTACTTATCTTCCAACACTGCAACATTCCTATTTAAATTCTTAACACTCCACATGCTCCAGAATTACCGAGAAATTTGACAATAACTCAATATCAATAAGTGATAAACAGATCCCAAAACCACTTCTGTGCATTTTCCTTTCTTTGTTCACCTGAAGCTGTGCAGAATTTCCATCTGCTGGGCTGGCTTTTGCCAGTCCTGGAACATTTTGCTTGGATGTTTTTAAAACCCAACAAGGTTCTGCAGCTGGTAGCTCAGGATAAAGCCTAATTACTTCTTGATTATTTTAATTGGGATCTCCTCCATGTTATCAATGCCAGAAGCCCTCATCACTATTTGAGATCCACGGAATTCAAGCGCCAAAATAATTCCTAACTCCTGCCAGAAACCTGGGTGCTTCCAGGAGCTTTACCATGGACACAGCTTGGATTCTGCCTTAATGAAAAGTTGGGAACAAGTGGGAATTGTTATTTATGGCAAGTCCCAGGAGCTTCAGAGCTCTCCCTTCTCCAAGCCATGGTTACAGATGAAAGAGGGCAGCACTCTGCATCCAGTGGCTGTGAGGGAATTAAATCCATTAAGGAACTGTGGAGTTATTAACTCGGACTCCCCCTGAGTCACTGCAACAAATTCATTTGCAGCTGGCTTGAGCTTCTACTGTAAAAAAACTTCCCAGGAAGAAATATTATATTAATGGAATGAAAGCTGCTTAATAGCAGACTCCAAAGGGAATCCACGTCCTTTCAGTTGTCATAACAGGTACCTACGTGGCAGGGAGACAAATAATCAGGGAGCTTTAATAGCACCGAAGTAAATGGGAGAAAGAAAAGAAAAGTTTGTTCCAGAGAATCAAAGAATGGAGCTATTTAAACAAGAAAACCCAATTTACTTCCTTGCAGAGAACAATAGGTTTATAGAGGCCTTCAAAGAATGTTTTTATGAGTAAGTGCAGTGATAAAGCCTCATTTCCTGTGGATCAGTGTCAGAAATCCAAACCCAGGCTGGGGAGGAGTAAGTTTGATCCATGAAACCTGAACCAACCACCCTTGTCCAGGAGTATCGAGCTGTTTGCTGCTCAGTTTTAGCATCTCTCTCTGAAAACTGCAGAAGCCAACCCATTTCACCCTCCCAGAAGGGATTTCTGGAGCTTTAAAGAGTGGCACAGCTCGATCAGCCAGCCCTGTGCTCTGGCTGAACGCACAAAAGGAGCCAAACTCAAACTTTTGGAGTCTTTTTTAGCCACTCAGCTGTTTTTGCTGAGAAAATGCCTCAACCCTCAGGTCTCCCCGGGGATTTTAGAAGATCCTGTGATTGCTGTGAGGTTGAATGCTTCAGCTGGGCTCTGCCTCTGAGGGAACCTTTTATTTTACACTCTGGGCAGCTCCAGAGCTGCTTTAGCTGCCAGGCAAAGATTCCACGGGGGGATTAAAGGCCCCCCAAGTGCATCCCCGAGCTCATGCCCTGCTCTGCCTCTCCAGGGGACCACCGGTTCATGATCAACAACTACGAGTGGAACCAGCCTGACAACCTGAAGAGATTCTCCATGTTCCTGTCTCCCAAAGGTAAAGGCACCCCAGAGGTGGGCAGGCTCCCTGGCAGCTCAGGAAAGGAGCTTCACTGATGATGTGTGCCCAGATTTGCTCTGCCTCACATCTCAGGTCCATCCCTCTGCCTGTTTTCTCTCCAGCCCACAGAGCTCTGACAAGGTTTTGCCTCAAACCAGGCAGAAAAGGTTCTCAGTTTGATGGGGAAGAGCTGGAGTGACTGAACTCTGTCCAAGAGTGAATATAGGGGAGTTTTAACGTGGGTTACCAGCATAAAATCAGTGTTTTTCTCCACCCAAAGCTTATCTCTCTGTGCTATCCAGTGAAATCTGCACTAAGCATTAAGATTTTACTTTCACCACCAAACATAATTTTTCCTTACAGGGAAAGGACAGAAGAAGAGAGGAATGTGTCCCCCCCAAAAAAAATAATAAAAAAAATCAGGAGTCTTTAGTTCCTCCCTGAGCTTTGACCAGAGCCCTGGTGATTTGCTTATGTCCCACTTGCTGAGTGGCCATTGCAGGAAGAATTTTTGCAGTGAACCAACATTTCCAACACATCCAGCTCTAAAACCACAGTTGGCATTCCTAAATTGGCATCCAGAGCTAGGAGCTGAGAGTGCTGAAAGCCCAGGGGAGGCAAGGAAGGAAAGAACGGGAAGGGTGGCACGAAACAAGCAACCAAATTTGAGCCCTGCCTGGGTTTGCCAGATGTTTCCAGCTGCTGTTCTGCAGCCAGAGGGTGGGCAGGGATAGGGAGGTGGCAGCAATGAGCAGGGACACCCCCTGAGGGCACATTCCTGCCCTGTGCTGGGGTTTCCTGAGCTAACCCAGACCCCAACACTGAGCCCTTTGTCTGGATTGCCCCTTTGCCCTTCTCCTCTGCCCTCAGCCCACGCCTGGCAGCTCCCTGGCTGCCCTGAGGATGTTGTTTGGAGCAGGGCTGGCATTTCCATTTCTGTGCCAGCAGGACCTGAGCAGGGCTCTTCCCAAGTTCAGGGGCAGAGGGGCCTTTTTTAGAGTTGGGTTTGTTCTGCTGCTCTCCTGCTCAGCTCCTCAGGGTTCCCAGGCCCTGTGCTGCCAGGGAAATTGTGCTGAGGCCACAGGCTCAGCCCTGCACCCAAAACTTTCCAACACTGAGGGAATCAATTCTAGTATTGCACAAGCTGAGCTTACCTCTACCCAAAATGTGGAGCTTTCAGGTGGAAACAGCCCCAAAGGCATTTAAGGAATGTGGCATTTAAGGAGGAACACTGGACAATGTCATCCCACCTGTGCCTGGGACAGGGATACTGCCCAGCCTGGCAAAAAGGGAGGGGAAAAAGGAGGGAAAAGCCATTTTGGCAGTGGCACAGCATGGTCAGTGCTGTCATGAGAGCCTCAGCTTCCCTCTGCTGCTCTCTGGAGCTGCTGATCCCTCTGGGATCCACCATTCCAGCTCCTTGAAGAGCCAGGAGGGATCTGCAGATCCCTGCAGTGATTTGTGCCCAGAGCAGAGGGAGGGCTGCACTCTCCTGTCTATCCAAACGCTATCCATGACTTATTCCACCTCCACATCCGTGTTTTCCTGGAAGCACAGATGATGCTGCCTTGCCAGTTACTCATTCTGTGTTTTCTATCAACAAAGTGACTGTGGCCAAACCAAGCAGGCCCATGAGTGCACACAGAGCCTGGGACTGAGCAGAGCCCAGCAGGGGCAGGGCTCAGGGGTGGCAGGAAGGCTCCAGCTGCTGGAAACACGCTGGGGGGGGATTTGGGGAGCAGCATGAATCAGTAGGCAAAGCAGGAGACGTGACCCACTTGGCTTGCAGGCTGGCTAGCCAAGGATTGCCCGATGAATAATGCAACATCCCATCATCACTGAACTCTCTGCAGCTCTCTGTGCCCTGACCCTGCTCCATCCAAGTCCAGCAGTGCAGCTGATTGCATCTTTGTTAAAGAATCCCAGAAATGGGGAGAGGATCACCCTTTGCATTGTGTAACACCCTCGGAATCCTTCAATATCCCAGGGCAGCTTTGCTCCACACCCTGTTTCTCGCTAGGCTGGGTCACTGCAGATTCTGCCCCAGGCCACAGTGGAAAGTCTGTTTGCTGGATTGAGGAATGCTCTGTGCTAATTACAGCAGCCCAAACTGAGGAA
Source organism: Polioptila caerulea (assembly GCA_013397295.1). NCBI lineage: Eukaryota > Metazoa > Chordata > Aves > Passeriformes > Certhiidae > Polioptila > Polioptila caerulea. The sequence goes on from VYXF01009495.1 coordinate 101,939, forward strand.
CTGCTTGGATTCCAGCTGAACCCATTGGTTTTCAGCCCTGCTTAAATTCAAGGTGACTTCCACTGCTCTTGAGTTTCATAATAAATGGCTTCAAAATGAAAGAGAGGAAGTTGAGATGGGATGTGAGGAAGAAATTCTTCCTGTGAGGGTGGTGAGACCCTGAAGCTGTGGCTGTCTCTGGATCCCTGGAAGTGTCCAGGGCTGGGTTGGGCAGGGCTTGGAGCAGCCTGGGGTAGTGGAAGGTGTCCCTGCTCATGGCAGGGGCTGGAATGTATTTTTTAAAGTGCCTTCCAACCCAAAGCATTCTATGATCCCATATTTGCTTGCAGGGATAACAGGATGAGGCAGAGGGGCATAAAACATTTCAAACACTGCCTCACAGACAGAGGAACAATCTGTTCAACTGCTCCACACTCCTTTCTGTCCTCTCCCACTAAGCTTTCTTCTCCTGATGTGTCAAAACAGTTTGGCCAAAGCCAGGAGGAGCTGGAAAAGTCATCCTGAGAGTCTTTGAATGAGGAGTAGAAGGGACTCAGGCACACTGAGGGAGAATTGTGTAAACACAAACACTTTTTAAACAGAGAAGCAGCCCACAGGATGGCAGCAGAGCAGCTCCAAGAATCCATCTTCTTTTTGCTTTACTGGGAGCCCAGTGCCTCCCCAAAGGGCTGCAGCAGCATCAGTCTGTGTCCTGGTGGGAGCCTGGGCCACACGCCTGGCACAGGGCTGGGAAATGTTCCTGTCCTGGTGTCTTTGGAGCTCTGAGCCCAAACCTCTGCCTGCAGAGCACCCAAACCTCAGCTGGCAATTCACTGCAGCTCTGTGGCACCGAGGGCTCTGCTCGCTGCAGGAGAAGCCCATTCCCCATTCCCCAAGACCCAGGGATCAAATCCAGGTTCTCCTCTGCTGCCTGGGCCCAGGTTTCTGGTTTGGGGCTGCTCCCAACTCGGTGGGGACCTTTCCCTAGAGCAATGGCAGGTACAGGCCTCTGAGGCAGCTGTCAGGAGCCGACTGCTGAACTGGATGCTCTTGTTTTACAGCCAATTTCAACCCACGGTCATGGGAATTTTCCTCCTTCCAAGCGACCGAGGAAACACTTGGTACGGGTAATTCTGCCTTCAGTCTGAGAGGATCTAACCCCCCGTGCCACAGCTTTCTGCCTGACTAACCCACCTTTCCTGCTGCCCCTCCTGGCTGCCCTGGCACCTGAAAACCCCAGAGCCAGCTCGGGCTGGGCTGGCAGCACTGGCTGCACACACCCAGGCTCTCAGTGCTGTGCTCGGAGGAGGGAAAGGCATCCCTGGTTCTCCTTGTTCACACAGAGAAAGGAGGTGGAAAACACAGGAGGAAGTTTGCAAAGACCCCCAGATCCTGAGCATTCAGAACACTCTGTGTGGAGGTCGTGGCAGAACCAGGAGGAGACTCCAAATCCTCTCAGCCAGTCTCAGAAGCACAAAGTGCTTCTTTCTATCACCTTTTATTGATAAGTTCTTACAGCCATAGCCTGACCCACGTTCATGCCTTTTCTTCCCAGATCCCCGTCTTCCTCTTCCAACATTTTCCTCCTGTGCATCATTCCTACAAGGTCCAGCCTTTCCCTTCATGCTGGGAGCAGCCACGGCCACCCTGCCTGGGGAGCTCTGGTGACTCACGGCCACACCTCAGCCCCTCCTGCCTTCCAGGCCACAGGCAGGGCTGTGTCCCTTCATCTCCCTGCTCAGATTCCTTCTGGCAGCCAGGCCCTGACCCCGAGGAGCCCAGGAGGGGAAGCTCTGATGGCAGCAGGGTTTGAATGAAGCCTGGGAGGCAAGGGCAGTGCTGGAGTCATCCCTCCTGCCTCTGGAGGTGCAGGGAGATGCTCTGCGGCCACACCTGCACTCTGGGGCTCTGAGGAGAAGGGCTATGCCCTGCCTGCAGCCTGGCATCACCTCCCACCCACACACAGCTGCCTGCTCTCATCTGCCTTTTGTCCCGGAGAGAAAAGGGACAGGGCTGTCCCTGAGAGAAAAGGGACAGGGCTGTCCCTGCCCTTTTTATCCCTGAGGGAAAAGGGACAGGGCTGTCCCTGCCCCTTGTGATCCTGAGGGAGAAGGGACAGGGCTGTCCCTGCCCGTGCCCCCCGAGCCAGGAGAAGGCAGTGTCACAGGTGTGTTTGGAAATGTCCCCTGCAGCCCCGTGGAATAACTCAACCTCTTCTATCTTCCAGTAGGCAATGGCACTAAGCTGCCTTTTCAGTTCTCCTCGGTGGGACAGAATCCGCCCGGTGACTTCAGCAAACAGTCTGATGGGAGCCTCTTCACTAAGACCGGTACTAGGAACTGAGTGTGCCCCTTCCTCCTGCCCCTTTTGAGGTGACAAACCCCTTAATCCTGCTCTGCCTTCCTGGAGCAGTCCTACACCTTGGCCTGAGTGCCAATCTCTCAGGCACCTGCACAGGAGCGACTCTGCTGAAGCAGGGCAGCAAGGAGTGTTAAAAAATATTAAAGTTTTGTCTAGAGAACAGGTGGAGGGATTTTAAATTTTGTTTGTAGAGGGTAGGGATAAATTCTAGGTGATTTTCGAGGAAGACACCATGGCCATTTGCCCCTCCCGTTTCATCACTGAAAAATGACACAAACAGCAGAACCTCAAAAAAAAAAAAAAAAAAATATATATATATGCAGGAGCTGCCTGTCCTCCTCCACCCAAAGCAAACCCCCAATCACCAGCCCATCACCCTCTTGTCACTGCCCACCAGAGGTGGAATCCAAGAGCACCAGAACCTGCCAAGCAGAGTCAGGTCTGACTGCCTGGAGGTGGTGCAGGGCCATGTGTGATGCCCTGGCACTGGCTGTGACCCTGTGGGGCTGCTGCACCCTCGGGGCAGAGCAGGGCTGGGTGCTGGAAGGGGGTTTGGGCTTATCGAGCTGCCAGAGGAACTGCAGGAAGCCCAGGCTCAGCTCCCTGCACTAATTAACCAGCCTGTAGTGCTCTCTGCGAGAGGCAGAATGCTGACTTTGGGACTCTGAGCTTAATTGGTCTGATTGCATTCCACCTCCCTGCATTCCTCAGACGTTTTAATTAGCCAGACCTTCTCTCCTGCCTTTTCCTGCCTGATTGGGTGGTGGCAGAGGCATCTGGCTGACGGCTGTCTGTCTGTCTGTCGTGTCCCACCCCGGGCATGGCTGCATTTCCATGTTGAGCAATGCAATACTAATGAGGTGGCACTTCCAGTCCTGCTGCTGGTCCTGGCCAGGGGACACTGAGGTGGCAGTGGCAGGGGCTGACCCGTAACTGGCTGTGTTTTGTGTTGTCACAGCCTACCCTTCCATAGTGAGGCACCAGTCTGCAAAGGTGACGCCACAGACGTGGAAATCCTCCTCCAAGCAGTCTGTATTGGTAAGAAAAAAATGACCATTTTTCCTTGGGACAGCTTCAGCCTGTTCCAGGAGGGCTTCGGGAATAAGGATGGGTCCTTTGGAAGTGTGGAAATAAAAGCTTCAACCCCACTGCTCCAATTTGGGGTGCAGAATAACCCCCCAACTTTCACAGCTGCAAAAATGACGCTTTGAAAAGGTTTGTGTCTTAAATTCGATGCAGAATTTTGTGCAAATCCTGTAGAATGATACTGATAGGACTTTTGACATCTTGAAAAGGTTTGTGTCTTAAATTCGATGCAGAATTTTGTGCAAATCCTGTAGAATGATACTGAAAGGACTTCTCCTGCCTGCAGGGGTGACACCCACTCTGTGTCACTCTGTGACATCCACGGGGTGTAAATGACACCAAACACATTAAAAGGCCTTGCTGGTCATGTCCTGCCGTGGGCAGATTCAGGATCAAAGATGAGGGGTCAGAAATCACCACAACCTCTCCGAGCCACTCGTTTCACACTGCTCATGATAAGAGGGACAGGGCAGTGATGTTTTAGGGTTTTGTACAACCAGCTAATGCACTGCCTCAGGAGCCCCAGGTTAATCTGGTTTTATTCACACACTGCTGCATTAAGGCCTTGCATGATCTGAATTAAGATTGCCGAGCTTTTGCCACCACAAATGGAACATTTTTTAAATTTTTTTTTTTTTTGTTATTTCTGATTGCGCATTTGTGAGAGATGATTTACTGTTCTGTGGAAAGGAGGCCTGTAAGGAGCAGAGGGGCAGGAGCTGAGAGCATTCCCACACTGAGGGAAACACACAACAGGTAGAAAGTGGCAGCCTGAGGACTGCAGCTGCATCTGCTCCATTTCCAAGGCTCCCCAGGAGGTGAATTCCTGTGGAAGGGATGTTCCTTGGCAGATCCTGCCAGGAAATCCAGCCTGGAGCCTTTGAAGGGTCTGCAGCAAGCCAGCAAAATTCTGCCACCCTTTCTCCCTTGACTAAAAAACCATCACCCACATCCATTATGTTCCCAGTGACTTTTCCTTAATCCCCACAGAGAAAATCTGGGTAACTTCTCCCACCATCCCTTCCCTGTCTCCCTTCCTCTCCCATGCACACATTTGTAATGACCATTTCCTTTTTACAGCCAATATTCACCACACAGCCCTGAACCCAACAATTGAGCTGATAAATATGAGCATTTAAAAGCACCAAAATAGAAATACATACTCCAGGCTGCAGTATCTCTGCAGGAGCTTTTATGGTCTATTGGGCCAATAATCTGCCTTTTAAAATAGCCTTAAATGTGTATTTAAGTAATATACATTCTAAAAGGTCTGTAAATATGAATTTTCACAAAGGACTTGCTGTTTAAGGAGCAAGGTCTTTTTCACGCCCAGGGAGCTCTTTTAAATGAACCCCCCCTCCTTTTCATATCTTAATTCTGTTGGAAATTAAAGCCATAAAGTGAAAAGAATCTCGACAAAAGGGAACATTGGGCAGGAGATGGGCTGGGGCTGCTCTGCCCGTGCTTCCTGCTGTTCCTGATATTAAATAGGGCTGCACTAAAAGGGGTCTGTGGGGTCTCTCCCACCTTCAGCACACGAGAACAAAGCTAAGACAGGCTGGACTTTAAAACCCTCGTTTTTTTCCTGAATTCCATGGTCATTCCTTCGGTGGTGGGAGGATATTCCCACCCAGGCTGGACACTGTGCTGCCAGTGACCCCAGTATAAACTGGCTGCTGTTTCTACAGCACAGCCCAACTTTGCCACGTGTTGCTGGTTGAAATGAGGCAGACCAGAGTGAAATTCCAGGGACAGGTCCTGAGGGGATGAGATTCACTCAGGGACTGCAGCAAACAGAGCTGGAGAGGCAGAAAAAGCCAATTCCTGTCGGTTCTGCCCCATCTCTCCACTTGTATTTCTGTTTGCACAAACCCTGGGTGCTGCAGCACACCGAGGCCCAAACCAACAGTGCCCTGTTTGTGAGAATTCCCATGCACAGGAGTTTGGGGTTTGCCAGGCAGAGAGCACAAATAAACCTCACACAAATTTGATAACTCTGCGTGGCTCCGAGTGTGACAGCTCCCCTGAGCTGTCAGCTTAGTGAGCAATTAAAACTTAAAATTAATTATGCCACTGGCAGAGGTATAAAAATAAAGGTGACATTCCCCTTCTCCCCCCCCAAAAAAAAACCCTCATCAAGCTGTGAGTCACAGTCTGAGGTTTTTACATGAGGCATCATTTGGCTCGGCAGTGAGGGCTGTGCAAAGCATGTGTGTGTCAAAAAAAAAAGAAAAAAAAATGTAAAAAAGAGCCGCCAGGATGGGACAAATTCCAAATTCCTGCCTCAACACCTCTGGCTGCTGTCCAGGAGGAAAAGCTGGAGGTGCTGAGGCAGGGATCTGTACGATGGGGATGGATGGGCGAGGTGGAGGTCAGGAAGAGGAGGGGGGGTTCAAACTGATGCATCCCAAATTCTGCCTTGCAGTCACATTACCGCCCCTTCTACGTCAACAAAGGCAACGGAGCCACCTCCAACGAGGCCCCCTGAGGACTCTGGGCAGGCTGGCAGCGCTCGGAGTGAAGCCTCAGCTGCGGATTGCCAAGGATGTCCCTGCCACCCTGCTCACCCTAACGCTGCTCTCCTCTCTGCCGGGAGCTGCGGGAGGGAATGGCCCTGCCCCGAGCAAAGCAGGACTTTCCCCCGAGTCACCCGCTCGCCTTGAGAGCTCTGCAGGCATCAACACCCTCTGCTGTGCCCTCCCTGTGCCCTCCCTGTGCCCTCCCTGTGCCCTCCCTGTGCCCAGCTGCTCTGCCCCTCCTGGGAATTGTGGATGCTTGGGTGGCACCCCTGCTAGGCAGCGCTGTCCCCTTGTCCCCAGAGCTGGTGGGGGTCCCGAGCTGGGTGTTCCCAAAGCTCTTTCCCAGCACGGAGAGGTGCCAGGCTCCAGCTTTTCCCGTGCCTCTCCACCCTGGGGACACCCAGCTCCCACTGGGAGCGGATCCCCTGGTGGCATCTCATGTCCCCAGGCTCCTCCATCAGCTCAGCTCTGCTCCTCACCTGCCAAAAAACCCCAGCAGGATTTTTCCAGAGCTGCTGGGGGAGGGCAGAGAGGCTTTGCAGCCCATTGAAGTGCCCCTCCAGCCACCTTTTCAAATTAAGAAATAAAAAGCAAATCCATCCTAGTAATACAAGATTGATTAGATGCCATAGGTGCTGGGTGCTTTTCTGGTTTCTGGTGGTTTTTCTTAATTCCCCTAAACCAAAATTGATTTATATACTGTAGTTCAGGTATTTTTTTTTTAATTTTTTTCCCTGCAGTGGGCAATGAGAATTACTGCCACGGCTTTTTGCTCAGGATAATATTTTTGTGTTTGTCCCCTGGACAGATGAATCACATTCAAGGCTGGAGAACCAATCCATGATCTCCCTGAGGTGATTTTCCCTCTCCATGGACAAGCTGAGGGGTTCAGTCCATACCTTGCAGGGGGAGAAATGGGTATAAGAGCCCTCAAATGGTGAAAACCAAGACCTAACAGCTCCTTTTCATGGTTTGCTCTATTCAGGCAGTTTTGGAATGGCTTCCCCCCACTTTTTCCTGCTTACAGCACCTTGCTGAGGGAGGTTCACCCTGAAAATTCCTTCCTGGCTCATCCCTTTGCAAAGATACTCATGGCTTTTTAACCCAATCCCTCACCCAAAACTCCTGGGGCTGAATGTTGGTGGCTCCAGAGCACTTGAAATGTCACTTTATGATGATTTTGTTTTGTTTTGTTTTTTCCTCCCCATAAAGACCAGAGGGGGAAGGGCCTGGCGTGGTAGGACAGGATGTGACAAAAGAGATGTGAAAAAAAGGGTGGAATTACTGGGAGAAGCACTGAGGGACTTGAGGATGTTTGAAAGGATAAAAGGTCTCGCAGTAAAACCTTCCACCACCTCCTTTTTATGATCCAAAAATGGGCATCACCCTTCCTCCTGCTCCTCCTCCTCCTCAGCTTGGATGCTCAAATCCCCCCTGAGCAAGGCTGTGTGGTGCCAGCTGGAACCTGCCTGAGGCCACCACTGTCCCTTCCCTCCCTCTCTGTGCCCCCACAGCCTCTTTGCTCCCCTTCCCCTCCCCAGGGGCCTCCCCCAGCCCTTCCCCACCCCAATTCCCACAGGGAATGGAGCTGCTCCCTGTTTGCCTCAGCCCTGGAGGACGCCAGGACCCTGCTGGGCTCCCCCAGCCCCTTTTCCTCCCCCCGGGCTGGAGCCCAGCCCAGCCCTGTGGTACCTCTGCTTCCCAGGGTGGGGATGTTCCAGCGAGGCTTGGAGGTGGGCAGGAGCTGTTTGGATCGTGTCTTGGTCAGCAAAGCCAGAGGGATTATTCCTCCTCCTCCTCCTCCTCCTCAGACAGGACCTGGCTGTGCTGGTGATGTAAACGAGGCCCCTCACGTGTGCACCACCCTGCAGAAATAAAGGAGAAAGCTCCAAGTCTGACCAAAACCCAAAGGAGTGAGCTCTGTCCTTGGCGTTTCTGTGCTCTCAGGGAGGTCGAAACTCCCCACATTGTCCTTTATGTGAGCAGCAGGCTTGGAGAACCCATTTTGCCCCCTCTCAGAGGCTGTCTCGCTGCTTTTTTGGATGTTTGGGGTCAGAGGAAACTCCCACGTCCTTGAGGGTCAAAAGCTAATGGATGCATTTCGAGTAGGACACCCCAAAAATACCCAGTTTGGTCGGCTCCCAAGCACTGGTGCCACCAAAGTCCTTCCCTGCAAGGGCATTTCTGAAAACCTCAGCCTGGGCCAGAGCTGAACCTCACCAGTTCCCTCTGGAGGGAGATGCTGGTTCCTGGATTCCCTGGCCAAAACAAGGCTAGTTAAAGTAAATAAACCTGGGGATCCTGGATCTCCCCAGGAGGTTGGTTCTGGGCACCACTGGGACCCTCCACCCACCTGAGCCCTTCTGGGGACCTCTGGCTCTGCTCAGCTCAAAGCTCTCGTGTCCATCCCAGCTTCTCCTTCCCCTGAGGGAGAGATAAAACCCCTGTGGGGTGCTAAAGGTGCAGATTCAAGGCCAAAACCGAGTAGACAGCTGCTTAAAGGAGCGATTGTCCATCCCTCTGTGTGGACAAGGGCTATTCACAGGGAGATTTTCAGAGAATTCCTGGCATATTTCTACTCCCAGGCACTAAATATCAGCAATCCTTCCCCAGACATCACCACCACTCATCCTGAAGAGCCAGGATCCCTCCAATTCACTGGAGGAGCTGGTAAATCCTTCTCGTTTACCCCACAAGGGAGTTAGCANTGGGACCCTCCACCCACCCGAGCCCTTCTGGGGACCTCTGGCTCTGCTCAGCTCAAAGCTCTCGTGTCCATCCCAGCTTCTCCTTCCCCTGAGGGAGAGATAAAACCCCTGTGGGGTGCTAAAGGTGCAGATTCAAGGCCAAAACCGAGTAGACAGCAGCTTAAAGGAGCGATTGTCCATCCCTCTGTGTGGACAAGGGCTATTCACAGGGAGATTTTCAGAGAATTCCTGGCATATTTCTACTCCCAGGCACTAAATATCAGCAATTTTTTCCCAGACATCACCACCACTCATCCTGAAGAGCCAGGATTCCTCCAATTCACTGGAGGAGCTGGTAAATCCTTCTCGTTTACCCCACAAGGGAGTTAGCAGAGGAGAGAGCTCGGCTCCTTGCCATCATTCCACTCACTGCCTCCATTACTGTTATTACTGTGATTAAAAAGCAATCAAAGAGAAATCTTCTTCCTGTCCTGGAACTGCTGCAGGATGTCTCAGTTCCACCACTGGAGCAGGAGAAAGGAGAATTTTGAGCACCCCCTGAGCTCCTGGGCTCAGTGACACCAGGAAGTGATGGTGGAGCTCCTGGCCTGAGCAGGGAGCAGCGTTGGAATGGAATAATGAATATTTTTTATGCAGTGGGGTTGGATTAAATGAGCTTTTTTTGGTCCTTTACTACCCAAATTATTCCATGATTCTCTAAGGAATAGGAGGGATGGGTTTTCCTGGCCCAGCCAGCAGCTGTGGGGGTGCAGGGGACCCTTGTCAGAGCAAGGCTCAGTGACTTCCACAGGGCATGAAACCAGCAGGGAGTGACAACCACAGGGAGTGAAACCAGCAGCTGTGACAGCTCCTTGGTGTGCCCAGATCAGGGAATCACAGCGTGGTTTGGGCTGGAATGGGCCTTGAAGGTCATCCCATTCCAANAGTCCCAGGGTGTACCCCAGGGACAGGAGGTGGCTCAGGGCCAGTCCATGGGTCAGTCCTGGCAGCAGGAGGGTCCTGGGGCTGCTCCAAGGTTGGATCCCAGGGCAGGAGGTGGCTGAGGACCAATCCCAGGAGGACAATCCCGGGGTGGGTGGTGTGTGGTGTGTCCCTGGACAATCCCAGGACAATCCCAGGACAATCCCAGGGGCAATGCTGGGGCGACGGGCTGGGTCCCNACAATCCCAGGAGGACAATCCCGGGGCAGTCCCGGGGTGGGTGGTGTGTGGTGTGTCCCTGGACAATCCCAGGACAATCCCAGGAGGACATTCCCAGGACAATCCTGGGGGGATGTGCTGAGTCCCTGGACAATCCCAGGGACAATCCCAGGACAGTCCCGGGGTGGGTGGTGTGTGGTGTGTCCCTGGACAATCCCAGGACAATCCCAGGACAATCCCAGGGACAATCCTGGGGAGATGCGCTGGGTCCCTGGACAATCCCAGGACAATCCTGGGGGATGCGCTGAGTCCCTGGACAATCCCTGGACAATCCCAGGACAATNCCCTGGCCAATCCCAGGACAATCCCAGGACAATCCCGGGGCAGTCCCAGGTGGCCCCTGCCTGCAGGTGTCAGCGCTCCTCCGCGCTGCATCCCTGCCGCCAGCGGCGCCGGGAATTCCGGCCGCTCTCCCCGCATCCATCCCCTCTTACCCTCCAACCCAACCAAACCCCCCTGTTTGGTTCCAGCTGTGCCCCATCCTGCTCCCCTGTTCATCCCCCCAGGCTTCCTCAGCAGCCAAGGAAAATGTCACAAAGCCGGGCACAGACCCTCTGCTCGGGTGTAATTCCCTGAAAGATCCAGCTGAGGATCAAGGCAGCCACTTCCAAAACATTTTTTTCTCTCCTAATCCATTCAGCTCACTCAACCACTTGACTTCAGTCACCAGAGCAACGCAGGCCACTGTTTTATCTTTGTACATATTAACTATAAAGTTTTAAAGTGAACAATCCTTCAGAGGCATAAACAAGAATTACAAAATCTAATTGCTTGTGAACCTTTAAATTCTTGCAGTATTTTATAATGACATAAATTTGCCACTCTCTTGCACAAAGATAACACGGAGATAAAGTGTTTGAATTTGCTAATTAGCAAACATAAAACGCAGGGACGGGATCTTAATGAAACTATTGGGATGTTCAATCAAAGGCTATGATAGCTCCTGAATTTTCATTGCCAGGACTCAGATCTTTGGGCTTTAAGCTCTTCAGGCTGCAGATTCCTTACAGGTTAATATTTCCCTTAACCTGGAAAAATACAGCCCAGCATTTAAGCCAGCTAACACATGCATGGGTGGTTGTGGTAATTAATTTGCACATTTTAGTGCTTTTAAACGAATAATCTTCCACTCTGCCATCAGCCATGTACCTAGACCTGGAGTAGTAAAGCTTCTGATATATGAGAGCAATGAAGGATGAATATTTTGTCCTTTCTGTTTGTTATTACCGGGTCTTTAGTATTTTGTAAATAAGTTTTAATGTTGTGAATGTGAGTTTTCAACACTTTCCTCCTGAGAAGTCAGATGGCGTCAGGACAGATGGACCAACAGGAGCAGCTCCCCCAGCCCTGCTGATCCTGAACCCCATGCTCTGGGATGTCTTTTGGGGTTTTTTGGATATCAAACTGCCTCAGATTATTTATTTACCCTCATAGACTCAATCCCACTCAATCTTCCTGTGGCTGGCACTCCAAACCTTGGGTCAGTCTGGCTTTGATGAGCTCTAGGAAGAGCTTAACAAGTCCTGGATGTCCCCAAATCCATTGAAGCTGGGCTAAATGGGCCAACACATCCCAAGGATCCCAAGGCTCGCTTACAGGCACTTTGCTGCCATCAGGGGCTGCTCATCCCCCCCTGCACCAGCTCAGCACCAGCCAAGGGTGATGATTGCTGGAGCAGGGACAGGCAGGGCTGGGTGCGGAGGGCCAGAGCTCCTGCTGGGGGTTTGGGGCAAGGATCCCACAAAAACACCTTCTGGGAGTGTCCCTGCAAACCCACACAGCTGGGTCTGAGCTGCAGAGACTCTGCAACCTGAGATATTGAATAAAATCACTCCCACAAGGTGTTTTTGTGGGATCCTTGCCCCAAACCCCCAGCAGGAGCTCTGGCCCTCCGCACCCAGCCCTGCCTGTCCCTGCTCCAGCAGTCTGACAGAGCCCAGCACCTTTCCCCTGCCCCTTGGCCCCTGTCAGGAGCAGGAAATCTCAACAGGAGAACCTTTAAAGGCCTTTAAAGCCTGCCCATGTGTGCCCTTCACGTGGAGCTTCCTACAAAGGGAAGATTTACTTCCCATTTTCTCCTCCTGCTCGGGTCCTCCAGGGGACGACAGTTCCACAGCCGTGCTCTCCTTCCTGCTTATGGATTCTGTGAGTACTTTGCCATTGCAAATCCTGGAGGATTTAATATCCACTCTGTAATCTACTGGCACCAACAGGCATTATCTAACTAAACCTTAAATTGAAAACGCTCGGCTTTTCATTCTCCCCGAGCCACGCTGAAAAGGACGGGCTGGGCGAGTCCCATGTAATTCAGTGTGACTCTAATTAAATCCAGCAGGCTGCTCTGCCTGCTGTGACACTCAGCTGGCTGGTGCCACGAGTGTCACAGGACCTGTGTGCAGCTGGCACAGCAGTGCCAGCCCTCCAGCCTGACTCTATCCCACCTGCCAGGCAGCGTTCTGGTCTTTATTTTGCTCTCGAGTCAGTTTTGGGCTGTAATTTGTCACTGAGGTGTCCCACTCCTTGTCTCAAGCCATTACCAGAATTTAGTGATCAGCCAGGAAATTTTTCAGAGTTTGGTTCCAAAAGGGATGGGAATTGAGCAGCATCCTCAGAACCTCCCTGCACCCAGGCCTCAGGTGGCAACGACCTGGCTGGGCTAGAAAAAGTCACAGCTGGGCTTGCAGAGGTGAGCTGGCAGCAATATTTATGAGTTCTAGTTTTATCAGGGGGAAAAAGGGTCTCAGTCCCAAGCAAGCCCGTTGTGTGTAGCAGGGGCTCTGCAGGCATCAGTCCCCACTGACACCTGGAAAAAAGGGAAATTCTGGGGGGTGAAAATCAGTCAGGAGCTGCAAGAACAGAGCCAGAGGGAAGGCAGAGCTGGTTGAGGAGCACATCTGGCAGGAGCAGCTGCTCCTGCCGCCCCAGATGTGGGGGGACTGCCTTTGGGGACAGCTCTTTCCTCACGGCCCATCAGTGAGCACTTGGCTTATGGCCCCAATTAATGCCACTTTTAGCACTTTTAAATCATCTTAACCACATACCTGAGGTGGCTGCCCATTAGCAGAACAGCCAGCATCAGCATCTCGATGAAATTGATTTTCCCAGCAAATGTGAATCCCCATTTTACAACCAAAGGGGTCAGAAACACAAAGAAAGAGAGATTTTTTTAAGGAAAAGAAGTTTGGAGCAAGGCAGGACCATGAGGAGAGGAATCTTTTTCAGGGATGGAGCAGCCACAGCTTCTCTGGGCAACCAGTGCCAGGGCCTCACCACACTCAGAGTAAAGATTTTTATTTTCCTAATATTTAGTCTAAAATCTCTCTCTATTCTGGCAACCTTGGCCAATACATAATATAGTTAATAATTCTGATATTTTATGTGTGGATGCTTCGGAGGAGATGGAATATTATACACGATGAAAGAAGCAGAGGAAGCTAAACAGAATAATGCATTTTCTAAAAAAAAAAAGTTTGAGAAAATGAAAATTTTCCCTGCTGAAACACTTATTATTTGATATACTTAGAAGAAAAATAATGTCAGGGAGAAGTAATGACTGAATATTCCCAAATCCATTTGCTTCTGCTAAAAAAACAGCTGCACTGGAAAGGGAGGGAAATAATCAAGAACAAAAATCTCATCCTGGCATCCTCTCATGTTCAGTAGGCATGAGGGACTCCTGCCCTTCACAACTAACACAATAACTTTGTATTTTCATCACCCAGAGAAATTATTAATCCTTGTTTGAACGTCTCCACATGCCCCAATTCCATCACTTGTGAGGCAGCGAGTTTGACTGGAATGAAGAGAATTAAATAAAGGACAGAGGGCTGCCTTGGACTGGTGAAATAGAACAACAAGGCTGGAGATCTGGAGGTGTCCAAGCCAGCACGGACCTGGTTTGGGGAGAGGTTTCCCATTTATCTGAGCCTGGCCAGCAATTCTGGGTTACCCCAAGATAAAACTCCCTCCTTTACCTCAAGACCAAACCTGCAGGAAAACCCAAGATTTTCCACCCTGAAGCAGCCAGGTAGGAGTTCAAAGCTGTGCTGTGATGCTTTATTATTATTATTATTATTATTATTATTATTATTATTATTATTATTATAGCTGTCAGCAGCTCAGGGCATCACTTTTTGCCAGTTGCTGATAGATAAAAGTGGCCGGGCAGCTCAGCTGTGCTGATTTTTAGGAGGGTTTTGAAGGTGATATCCTTTCATTCCACACATCAGAGTGTGCACAGCCACAGTGGCTTGGCTGATGAGGGGTAATTTGTCCGAGGAGCAATTATTTCATTAAGTTGCCCGTACTTTCCCTGCTAAAAAGGAGGCAAAAAAAGCCCCCAGCTGCTGCCACTTGTGGCGAGGAAGAATTTCTCCTTTTCTGCTCTTTGCAAGCACCTAAGAACACAGCGTGGAGAAGTCAGGGAGCAACACAAACTAAGGCACAGAAACTGAGAGGTTTTGCCCTGAAAAAAATGTGGTGGCCACACATTTGGGTGGCATTTTTCAGAGCCTTGCTCGAGGAAGGCACCAGCATTGGGATTTCTGTCCCCCAGAGAGGTGTGAAAGCCCAGGCACAGGAGGAAAGCAGAGAGCAGATTGTGAGGGACTCTGTGGAGAGCACAGAACCCCAAAATGAAAATGAAGTTCCTGCATTTCCTACTCTAAAGGACTGCCAGTATTACATGACATTAAATTTGATGAGATTAATTAAACAAGAACAACCTCTGGTAAACAAATGCCACTCAACATAATTATGGCCAGTTCGTGGCTTCTGCATGGAATCCCCTTTTAATTCCATGGATATTCCCTGGAAGGAATTATGCCACAGAAAAAACACTGGCATGGGGCAAAAGTTTCCAGCTGAAAGATTGTTTTATCTGTTGGGGTTTTTTTTGGTTGGGTTTTTTTTTTTTTTTTAATTATTTCTTTTCACTTGCAGTTGTGCTTGAGGGATGCAGTTCAGCTGCTGAGCTTTTGGCTGTGTGCAGGCAGGTCCCTGGTGGGCTGGGAAGACAGAGGAGTGGGGAAACACTTTGGTGCTTCCTCTGGAAGGAAAATTGCAAGTCTGTGTTCCACGGAGGAAGGGAAAGATGCTTTTATTTAAAGCAGATGGGCTCAGAGTTCAGGGAAGGAGGATGAAAAGAGATCGTGGCAGGGAAGATGTTGGGGTTTGAGAGTGGAGATGGGCTGGCACTTGGCAGACAAGAAATGACAGGGGGCACTTTGGGCTAAGAACTGCTCTGACCCGTCTCAAATCAGTTCTTCAGAGCCTCCCCTGAGGGCCCACAGCAATTTCCTTCAGCTTTTACTCAAAGGCCGGGCTCTCCTCCAGGCAGCTGCTTTCCCACAGGTGGTTCTGTGGATCCGAGATGCCAAATGCAGGAGCAGGAAGCTCAGCTGCCTTCCTTTCTGCCAGCCAGGGCATCCCAAACCCACCCCACACAAATCCCTGCCTGGGGCTGTGCCCTCAGCAGCTCCCAAACCCTGAGCCCCACCTGAGCCCGGTGCAATGTCCAGATCCCCTCACAGAAGGGACATTTACCCCTCGTGCCTCATCCCTTGCTCCATTTTCTGCAGGCAGCACTCATTAAACTCTCTGTGCAGGCATTTCTTGTTCTACTTATTAAAAAAACCACCCTAAAAAGCACAGTTTGTCTCACTGCTTGGTTCCCTCAGTGTGGATCCTGGTGCATCTCTCCACATTTTACACTGCTCAGACATGACCCAGTCCCTCCATTTTGGTATCCAAAGCATCCCTGACACCTTTTCTTTCCATTCCCCCCTCACATTCCTCTTAATTGACTGATGCTCACCTGCCCTCCCCCTCTCCATCACATTTGAAAAACAAAGGCACTGCTTTGATTTGCATGGCATTTTTCCCCCCTCCCTTTCCTAAGAGACCACAGAAATAAACCTCCCAGTCCCAGCAGCAAATCAAGAAATCCTGCAGTACAAATAAACGAAAATATTTTTTACAATCGTCATCCTGGTATTTACATATTTGCTCCCAGTCTCCCCATCTAATTAGGCTCTGAGTGCCATCCTTGCTTTTGCTGGCAAAGAGCTCCATTGTTTCCCTGTTTTGGGGCTGTGGCTGACTGGAAGGCTGTGGAATAATCTCATTTTTGCCTTTGGTGGAGAATGAGGCAAAAAAACTGAATGCCCCAGTGAGTGTTTGCAAAAGCAGAGGATGGCCCAGGTAATTTTAATTCAGTTTATACCACAGAGCATCCATGGGTTCAAGCAGGGGGCAAAGACCCCTTTATTATTTCACCTGGGTGAATTAAATTCTTTGAATTTGAGATTGAAGATCTTTGTTGGATCTTTTGCAAAAGAGCCAGGAACTAGGAAATAACAATGGGACACCAGGAGGAATTCCTGGGCTCTGAAATCAAACCCACCACTGGCAAAAATCTGAGGGTTCAAGAGGAAAACTCCAGAAAAATGGCAACAACAGAGGCAGGAGGAGCTTTTCCAGCAGGTTCTGCAGAGCCCTGGATTATCCACACAGGGAGAGCTGGGGTTTGCCCTGAGGGAGGAGGCTCAGCCCCTCCAGGAAATCTCTCCTGAATTTGTGCAGTTTTGGCCAAACTGGGGCAAACAGGGCTGGGATAAAGGATGGGCTGGTACAGGAGCCAGAGCTTCCCAGGAGGAGCAGCCTTGGAAAACCCATCCCAGAATTCTGTCAGGCACCTTGTCAGGTAAATGAGTTAAACCCTGATTTTTTTGTTTAAATGACTTGGGTTTGACTAAGGGCAAAGGGGAAGGGAGGGAGGAAGCTGTGAGAACACAGCAGGAAAAGGAGACAATCTGGAGAGGTGGGAATTGGGAATTTTATCCTCATTGCCTCTGTTTCCCTGGCACGTGGAAGGAGGAAAACACCTCCTGGTTCAGCAGGGTGTGCAAATCCCTCTGCCCTTCTTACACAGAGACTTAACTGAGCCTTTTCCAGGTACTCTGCCACCTTCTGAAATCCTCTTTTTACCCACAGCAGGGTCAAGAGCCACCAGTGGGGCTGAGATTTGTGCTGCTGGCACAGAGATCCCATCCTGGCATTTTGCTGTTCCAGAAATAAACTTCAGCTTAGGATTTATCTGCTCTTGGTTGCTGCCTCAGAAAAGCAGCCAAGAAAGAGCCTTGATGTGCTGTGGACTGGCCCAAGGGGAGCTGATAGCTAAAGACAGCTAAAAGCCAGAGAAATTCTGGCTCCTGAGCCTTGCCCCATTTGTTTTGTGAAATTTGGAAGCCAAATCACTTTGATTTTTTGAGGTAAGAGATGCTCCAGGGATGTGCATTGGCTCAAGAAACACCAAAGCTTTTCCACCTTGGAATCAACAGTGAAGCTTGGGCTGCACTGCCCCAAACTTAGAATTTGGTGACCTCTGCCAAAAGAATTGGTCAGAAAACTCTCAGCACTGGGGGAGATTGTGGTGGGCAGAGAAATCCTCTCTCTTTCTGCTTTTCCTACCCATTTAAAATCCACTTTGTGCCCCACAAGTCTCTCTGAGTTATTCTGGCCCTGACCAGGGAGGGATGGGATGATCCTTGCTCAATCTTTGCTCCCTTTTCTCTGTGCTGGGAATTCTATTCCCAATTATCCACCTTGTCCCCATAAATTGGGATCTTGCTGACCCCTAAACAAGGAAAAAAGTTTCATACTGGAAGAATCCTTGTGTATTTTGGGACTGGGAGGGCTTCAAGGAACACAAAGCTGTGAAATCCTGACGTCCTCTCCCAGCGAGGGGGATTGCAAAGGAGACAGCAGCATTAATTATTGATCCCAAATGGAATTAATAGAGAAAGAACATTTACTACAGCTGATAAAATGTTCTCTGCCAGATCCTTATCCCCAGGTCAGCGGCGGGAACAAGACAAGAGTGACAAACAAGATGTGAATCCTTATTTTTCCCAAAGGACAAAAAAATCCGGGAGCTGCTGAGGACACAGAGTGATTTTCCTTGGGGAAATCAAAGTTGGGATCAGGAAAGGCTCTGCAGGCTCTGGTTCTGCTGGGACAATCATCCCCATATCCTGTGGGAATTTGGGATTTTGGGGTGTGGAGGAGCTGCCTCTCCCCATCAGTTCTCAAGGAATTTGAACAGCAAAATATTGGAATATTATCCCAATTCCAGGCTTCCCTGATTTGCTCCCTGTTGAGGTTAAGATGGTTCCTCACGTCCAGAATGATGGAATTTAGTTTGGATGCAGAGCTGCTTCCCAAGGCAGAGCCTCTCCAGAACCTCCCCTCACTCTGGACATCCCTGACACAATTCCTGATGTGCACCCACATAAATACTGCCAGGCTGCATAAATCTACATAAATTAACACCCTCAATATTAGGAAAGCTGTAATCAGCAGGAAAAAAAAAAAAAAACCAACACAAAAACAACAAAACAGATTACAGATAAAGGGCTCACAGCAAGTCTGTGCAATTCCTGGAATTTTGTTACACCTGATGGAAGAACACAAAGATTCTCCCCCTTGCCTCGAGTCAGGATATTTTATGATTTACTTGCATTTATTTGCATCCTCAAACTCATCTGCATCACGAATTATTGGCAAAGGGAGGGGGAATTTTTCTCCTTTTGCATCTAAGTTGATTGTGATTGGCCATAAATAATCAGGGGTAGTGCTGAGATCAGAAGAAATCCACACAAATTATGTTTAAGAGCAGGATTTGGGGAAAGTTTTTAACCAAAGTTGTGATAGAGAGTCACAACCAGCAAGAAAAAAAAAATAAAAATTGAAAAATGTTGGATCTTGTTATCACAAACCCCCTAATAATAAGGAGAAGTGGAAGGTTCAAAGGTTGAGTGTTGGAAATTAGGGCAGGGCACTTTTCTCCTCGAAATATCCTGAATTTACATTGCCACCAGCAGCACCAGAGCAGTGAACTGTGATTTGGAACAGGCCCATTGGGAGGAGGGAATTCCGGGAATTCAGGATTAAGGGTTGGATCTGCGGTTTGTAACAACCATGGCCCAGCAGGGATCAGCAGCAGTTCTTTCTTTGGCCTTTTCCCCTTTAATCTGCAGCCCCAAAAACCGGCTCAGTCCTGACCCATCCCTCCCAAAAACTCTCTCTGTCCCCAGTGACCAAACCCAGCGAGAAGGGGAAACCACCAGAAATCCACGTGGGTTTCCAAACCCTGGCCCTGCTCACAAACCTGTGATTTTGGGGCCATTTCTCTGCCCCCTCCACGCTGCCAGCTCCTGCTTCCAGTGCCACCTGAGACCCACCTGCAGGTTCCTTCCTGCATGGAGCAGGGATGAGGAGCTGGAAGTTCTCAGAGTTTCACGGCGCTCCCAAGGAAAATATTCCCTCCCTCCAACCCTCCATGCACTGCTGGGGTGATCCTGAGCCAGCTCCCAACTTCCTGAATCCCATTCCAGAGCATTCCCAGCTCTCCTGGCTGAACTGGCCCAGTTATTCCACATCCCAGCCCAAATCTCCCCAAAAATGCCCACCCCACCTGTCCTCACTTCACTTTTCTTCTGGAGCTGCTCTTCCCTCCCTTCTCCAGCCCAGAAATCGTGGAGAGCACCACTGGAGGGCCCACAAGTTGTTTGAAGGAGGCTCTCCTATATTTGCCACCCCCTGGAGTTAAAATATAATGAGGTCTATAAATAATAAATAAATCAGCAATTCTTTTTCATGTCTTTGGAAAGGCTATTCTCTAAGGCTACGCAGCTTTTAGAATTTTTAATGGCACTGCAAGGCGGGGGGGAGCCAGAGAGTTTTTCTTTTTGATTTTAAAGATAAACACATGATTCATGGAGGTGAAGCTTTAAGGAAAACAAAACAAAACAAAAAAAAATCAAGGAAATCTGATGAACTCATCTTTTCGCAGTTCAGTGGAAAGACAGGGGGGAAAAGTGGACGAAGTTTTGCTTGGAACCTCCTAAGAGAAAACATTTCCTCCCACCACAGAAACAGATCGAGCTTTTTTAATGCATCTACACATGGTACTTTGAATAACAACTCCTCTACTTTAACACAGTGCTTGAGAGGATGAGCTCAGTGTCTGACACATCCCCTAAAAGGGAGACACTGAATGGGGAAGAGGAGATTGAGATGTGCTTGTTTATTTGGGATTGTTTTTTGGGGGTTTTTTTGGTGTTGGGACAACAGTTCAGATTGTCTTTAGGTTATTAATAACAGAAATCCCCCAAATCTGGGGCGTTGATATATCAGGAAAATTCAACCCAAACATCCTTGATGAAAACTACCACAGCTGAGTTGAGGAAGAGCAAAAAAAAAATAAAAAAAATCCATTATCACCCTGCTAGGTCGTGTCTCAGCAAAGCCTTCCCCTGCTTCCTCCCTAATGAGGCGTTTTCCAACGCTGAGGAGAGAATTCCCTGTGGAATGGGAGCAGCAGAATGAGGATGTGCTCAATTCATACCCAGCAGGGAGGCAGGGAAGGGGGCAAAGGGACGGGAATCAAAGTAACTCACACAGACCTTGCTGTTTGCACTGTCTCTGCTTCCATCTCTGCCCCAGAGAAAATCCCAAACCCAAAACCACGGGGGGAGGGTGTGTGGGAAAACATCCCCAAACTCTTCAGCTAGCCCTGATCCAGCAGAGTTTTATTTTGCTTCTGTTTTCCCAAGAATCAGAGCAAACCCTACAGAACAATGTCGATGTAATCAATAGGATTAAATGCCCACGGGGAGGATGTCAGCAGGGCCAAAGGCAGCCAGTGATGGAGCAAAAGCAAGGGCAAGGGATTCTTTTTGGAATTGTTTTGTTCTCCTGTCACTCCCTATCCATTTCCCCCCACGTAAAATAGAAGTGGAGCAGAATTCTTGAGCATCGTCAAGGGAAAAAAAAGGTTTTAGTTGAGCCTAAATACTGGAGAGATACCCTGGATAAAATCTCTTCTCTTGAGGCAGAGGGAAATACATCCTGAAGTTATGACCCCGGGAAGGGGTGCTGAAGTTTCCTGTCAGTCAGAGTTTAGCTGCTTAATTACCTGTCTAATTACCTGGACATTGCCTGTCTAATTACCTGTCTAATTACCTGTACCACTCTGGCAAGAGAGTTGCTGCTGGGCTGGCAACAATTTTGCTGTCCCAGGAAATCAGAGCCCAGAGGCCTCACTTGATTCTCTTTGCACTCCTGGAGGCTCCAAACCCACCCAGGACGAGCAGAGCACCTGAGACCTCCAAAACACTTCCCCACAAAACCCTAATTTAGGGATTTTTTCCTTGTGCTTTCTCATACCTGGATGAGAACTTGAATATTTCCGAGTCTCTATATGTGGGATGAGGCATTTCCTGCCAGTTTGGGAAAACCTGGGGTTTGCTTTGAAGGCCTGGAGGTTTTTCTTTCTGCAGAGTTCGGAGCTGGCAGGGGGGGCTTTGTCTCAAATCGAGCTGTGTCTGCATTTTGGGTTGCCAGGCAGGTTCTTCCAGAGTGATCACAGTTCAGCACAGCTGCAGAGCTGAGCAAACTTGGGGGAAAATCCCATTTTTTTGGGGGGGTCAGCATCTCCTCCTCTGCACCAGCTTCATTTTCACTTTAAATCTCCCATTACTGTTCTAAAAGCTCTGAGATGGTCCCCAGAGGCCAGACAAGAAAATAGGAATTGAAGGAAGATTAAAATGCTGATCTGGAGCTGCTAATGCCCCTCAGGAGTTGCACAAACATCCACTTGGAACGGGGCCCATCTGGATAACAGCAAGAATTGTTCAGCAACAAACCCTGAAGGTTAGTGAACACACCAGCTTCCTCCAGATCCCATATTTTCTCCAATTTCACCCATTCCCTGGCCTGGAGACCACTCCAAACCCCTGGCAGTGGCCACAGGGCTTCAGGCAGGAGAGAGAACCCTGGATTTGGGGTTTTTGTGGGGCACTGATGGGGTGGGAGAGCTCTGGATGCTCTTGGGTGAATGGTGCAGCCCCCTCACCTCCCTGAGCCTGTCAGTGAAGGATGAAGAGAGGAATTCAGGGCCATTTTTAAGAAGGGTTGGACCAAAATTGTGCAGAAACAGGGAGAGCCCATCAGGAGAATGGGAGAATTTGGCTTTCACCTTAAAAAGCATCGAAAACAAAGGATGAGGTTCAGCTGGGATCGATTTT
>VYXF01009495.1:127666-155292 GCA_013397295.1 Polioptila caerulea
CATATCCCCTGTGTGGATAACTGAGGGACCTGAGATTCCCTGGCTTTGGAAGCAGGAACAGCTGAACTCACACAGAGCTGTAAGGACTGAGGGGGGGAGAAGGGGCTCTTGGTCCTTGGGCATCCTTGGTGACTGAGAAAACCTCTCCACCTTCAGCTTTTTGGTGACAGGAGAGCAGGCAGTGCCTGGAAATCTCCCTTTCCCCTGGGATGATAAAGGAAGGATGGGCTGTGGGCTTGGGCAATATATATTAATGTATCTATATTTATGTATTTATATTTATGAATTTATATTTATGTGGTTATATTTATGTATATTCTATACATGTATATTCTATAAAATATATATTCTATAAAAGATATGTTCTACAAAATAGATGTTCTGTAAAATATGTGTTCTACAAAAGCCTGGCAGCCTGGACTTGCTCACACATCAGTGGCCACTGGGAAGGGGACAAGTGACACTATCACAGCCAAAATTCTGCCATTAATCCCTTTTGGCTCCGTAGAGAACCACTGTGATTCCAGAGGAATTCCTGGAGACCTGGAGCAGATCTCAGGCACCTGTTCAAGCTTTGATTCCAGGTTTTTGACTCAGCCCGGATTACTCAGCGTGGGCAAGGACAGGGTCCTGGGGAGGATGTGACCTCAGCACATTCCAGGCCTGTGGAATCACGGCTGGAACCGGCACTGGAGCCAGGAGTGCCAATCCCAGCCTTTCCCAGGAAATATTTCCCTTTTCTCCCCGCCTTGCCCACATACAGAGCTCAGCACAGGGAGCTGCTGGGGTGTCATTAGTGACCACAGCGGCTGCTGGTGGCCCCTGGGATCTCATAACCAGCCCTGGCTCAAATCCAGCATTTTCCCACCCTGTATTTATGGTTCAGAGCCAGGACTGATCCTCCAAGCTCTGCTTTGCTGCTCCCTGGGGCCGTTTGAGGGCACACCAAGAGCTGAGTGCTCCCTGCCCTCTTTGGGGCACAAAGGCCACGCAAAAAAGGAGCAACAGTTCCCCAGATCCACCCTGCAGTTCCTGCTCCTTTCATTTATCCCACTTGGCTTTATTTTTTTCGTGATGTGGACAAGAGTTTCATTTGCTGATGCCGTGGGAATCGATACATAATGATAAATTCTCCGTGGCTCAGCAGCTGATTCCCAATCTTTTATCTGAATTACTGCATCGATCCCCAGGAAAAATGAATTGCAAATAAAAATACAAGACAATTAAATGCTGGGCAATTAGCGCTAAGCCTCAAGGAAAAAATGACTTAAATGTAAAGGGAGAGCTCAGTAATCTGCTTTTATTCCTATTTTTTGGAGGATATCCATCCTAATGTTAGGGAGGAGAAATGTTTTTCTTAGGAGATGTTTTCCCTGGGAGGAAACACTTCCAGTTATCCACTGGTGACCTCTCTGCACCATCTGGAGCCATTTATTTTGGGATTAAATACATTGTTCTGGTAGACCAATGGCTGGATCCTCTGTGGTTGTTTCTCTGGGAAGATCCCCAGGCTTGAACACCAATTATCCCATCAAAAATCTGGAATAACCCCACTGACCTGCATGGGAATGGTGAAATTTGGGATAAATTCCCACAGGGGGTCCTTCCAGCCTGGGATGTGCAACTAGCACAGGATGTTTTAGTCTAAATTAAAAGGATCTCTAAAATCAAACCAAATATAATAACAAAACAGGGAACACTTGGAATTCTGTTTGGAATTAGGGTGACAAGAACCCCCCTGCCAAAAAAAAGCCCAAACCAGTTCAAATTAGTTCCATAAATCTCTTAGCATTAAGGATTTGTGGATGTGGACAGGGAGGAGGAGGAAGGGCAAGAGAAGGGAAAGTTGGATTTAATACTCAGAAATCAGAGCAAGGCACCCACCAAAGGTGGAGCTGGATTGGAATAGGCGAGGATTAACCCTTGGGCTGTGCCTTGGGGACACACTGAGCTGGTGTTATCCATGGAAAACCCCGGGGCAGAGCTGTTTCCTGGGATTCCTTCCCCACCTCTGGGGCTGCCAGCAAACTCCCAAATCTCCATTTGAGAGGGGGAATCCAACACCATCACGGCTCCCGATCCTGGAGATGCTCTTTGACAAAATTTCCTGGACTCGCAGCCAGAGCAGCCAGGAAGCTGCAGTCACTCATCCCATCACTCCTGAAATGTTCCTCACAGCTCTCAGAGCTCAAACCCTGCTCAGGACAGGGCTTTGCTGCAGCCCTGAGCACGGGAGCCATGCGGACACTGCAAAGGCCCCTGTGTTGGGAGAGATTAAAAATATCGAGAGGAGATTCGTTCAGGGAGGAGATAAAAAGTGGTAAAAGTGTGTGGGGTGATAAACGGCACGGGGAAGGTCAGCTGGAGGCTCCCGGGTTTACTTTCCATAATAAAGGGATGCAATCACATTAAAAGAGGATTCATTTGGAGCTGATTAAAGGAAATACTCTTCTCACACGCAGAGCAATTAGGCAGTGCCAATCTAGCACAGGTAGAGAGAATTGTCCCGAAAAAGGAACATTCCCAGAGGCAGAACATGTCCAGCTCTTCAGGATAAAGGGTTTGAAGGGGACACAGGCTCATGCCTTGGAGAGAGCAGCTCAAGAGGATTGCCCCAAAGACTCACTTTCATTCCAGAGGGACTTTTCCCTGCTCACAGAAGCTTTTTGGTGGAAGGGAATGGCCTGGAATAATTTAATCTCTTGCCTGGCCTCAGTGGCACTGGCACCCTCAAACTGCAGCCCTGGCAATGTGGTGACAGCAGCAAAGGGAAAAATGTCCTCAGCTCTGCTCTGGAATGAAAAGATCCAGCCTCACAGCTAAGAGAACCTCTGCCAGGAAAAAAAAATGAGGAATTACAATAAATTAAAGACCATTAAAGAGCATTTAAAGCATTTTCACCTCCTTCAAGTTCAGTAGCAGCAAGGGCCAGCCTCAGTTTGGGGCATCAGCTGAGCCTCCCCCAACACATCCACTACAAAAATGGGTAATATTATTTCATAAAGTCCCAGAATGGTTTGAGGTGGAAGAAATCTAAAAGCTCATCCAATTCCAGCCCTTTCACTATCCCAGGTTGCTCCAACCTGGCCTTGGACACTTCCAGGGTTGGAGCTTCTCTGGGCACCTTGTGCCAGTCCCACCCCACCCTTGCACTGAAATATTCCTTCCCAATATCCCAATTAAATCTAATTCCTCCAGTGCTGTTTATTAGCAGAACAGGCTCCTTTTATGCTGGAAATTGTGTGTTCACATGGGGAGATAAATGCTGCTGAAAAGCCCCTGTGATCTCCAGCAGAATTAAGCACGACTGGGATAAGTAACAAACAAATGTAGGCAATGAAAGAAAATGGATAAAAGCTCTCGAGATAAGAAGTGTCCAGAGGCTCTTCATGTTGGTTGGGTTGTTTTTTTCTTTAAAGAATCACAGTAAATTGATTGCTTGAAAAAAGTGTCTTTGACACTGTTTTAAGCAGAAAACCAAATCTGAGCTTGATAATCACGAAAATTTATACAGGAAGTGATTTATGCTCATCCAATCAGGGATTTAAAACTTGCCACAGACAAGAATCAAAGCTGCTCCAAATACTTTTCCCAGACACCCATAAGTGACAAGCTGTAGGCCAAGATTTATCAGGAGAAACTCTTTTTTGGAATCTGTTGTTGCCGACACACACGTCTGAGAAAGTTGCAATCACAGAGTATTCACAGAAAGCAAAGTGTGTGAAACTGCCACTAAAAAATTCATTTCCAATCAAATGAATGAGCAGCTGAATGGGGCCTGTTTTCCATTTGAAAATGTCATTCATCCCCAAGCAAATTATGTTGTGAAATTGTGCTAATTTTGACCAGAGGGGGATAAAAGAATATTGACAATGATGAGGTGTTCTGCTTTGGCAGTTTTGGAATAATTTCGCTGCTGCGGCTTTGGGAGATGATTTAAATTGCAATTTATCACGTGAGAGGTTGCAAACACCAACACTGAAGCAAACCTTTTGAAAGCTGACCAAGATCCACCTAAAAACAGTCGAGAGGTTTTTTTTTTTAAATCTGCTCCTGTTAAATCGTTGCTCATAAAAACCTCCTCGTGTCTGAGCTAAATGTATGCATGAACCCATCTGTTGGGTCCTATTTTAGCTGAAAGGAGCTGACATGGGCTGGGACCTGCAAAAAGTCATCTGCAGGATGAGCAGCACCTCGCCAGAGCTGGTTACAAGGGGGGAATCCATCCTGGGAGAGGCTCTCCAAGGGATTTTGCTTCGAAAAATCCAAATATTTTGGGACACGTCTCCCTTCCGTTCTGAAACACTGAGACAAAATTCAAGGGATGCTTTGTGTGTTTGCCTTGCTTGTGCTGGGCTGTTCCCCCTTCCCACTGCCTTTAACCTACAAAATGTGATATTTACACTGAAAAACATGATATTTTTCCTGACCTAAATAGGCACTGTGGCCAAATGCTTCAGTAAAATGGGAAGAGTCTGACCTGGCTCAGTCTCTAGTATTAAACAACTCGGGTTTGGGAATCCCACTCTCCCATTTCCCCCTTCTTTTCTCCCTTATTTATGAGCTTCTCCTTCCCCTCCTCCTGCCCTGAGGATGCACAGCCCCTTCAGAGGTACAGAGGGAGGTTTTGACAGAGATCCCTGAGAAAAAAAAAAAACAAACCTTGAAAAGTGGCAAAAATGCAAAAATGGGAGGTGAAAAGGGGCAGAGGCAGCTCAGAACAGATTCCCCCAGCAGAGACGGGGGCTGGTCCCTCCCAGGTCTCTGAATTCGTCCCCTGGGGGAGGGAGAAGGGACAAGTCAGTGCCTGGTGACATTTCCTGCCTCTGATGCCATCCCCAGAGTTCAGGTGGCCTCGTGTTGCCTGTCTGGGAAGTGTCACAGAGCCAGGAAATATTCCTAAGGGGGTTTGCCAGGCCAGAAACTCCAAAAGGAAAAGCTCTGCTGCCCTGAACATCCAAATGAAAAGGTGTGCAGAGATGCCCCTCTCTTTGTGACAACACCTCCAGCCTTGCAGAGATAAGGGGACAGGATCATTTTTAGGAAAGGGAGTAGAAAAATCTCCATTCTTCAGCACAGTGGGATTGGGAGAACAAGGAAACACAAAAATGCAGCTGAATTTTGCAGAAGAAAGGCAAAACTTTGGCGTTTATGGAGCAAATGCTGTGCTGGGAAGGTGCTGAGTGCCCGAATGGCTGTGAGGGGGTCCTGGAGAGGGATTGGGATGGTTGGGATGAGTGGCAGCAGCAAAGGGACAGGAGGAAGGAGAAGCACAAAGGTGTGAATTCAGCCCACACAGCCCCGCCAGCCCTGCTCATTTCCTCCCAAAATAGGCTCTAAACGCTGTGAATCACCCAATTCCCAATTTAATTCACAAAGTTATTCAAGGGAGGGAGAACAACAGAGCAACGTCTGTGCTGGTGAGATACACCGGGACCCAGACAGTGAACATGGGTTTAGAGCAAATTAAACTTTTTTTCCCTTTCCTCATTGACAAGGATCTCCAAACAACGGAGTGGCAGGAAATAAAAGCATTTAGCAACACCTCAGTGGTTGTTTTTTTCCCAGCCAGCTGCTCGAGCAGGGTTTTGATCTGCCCAGAGGTTACAGCTGACTGGTTGTGCTAATGTCATCTCCAAAAAAAAAAACCAAAAACCATCAAAGCAGCTCTTCTGGAAAACACAAACATCCATTTGTCCCCCTCCTGGTGTCTTGGAATGGCCTGGCTTGGAAAGGACCGTGGAGATTTCCGTGTTCCTTGTTAAAGGAACACCTTCTACTATCCCAGATTGTTCCAAACCCCATCCAGCCTGGCCTTGGACACTTCCAGGCATGGAGCATCCTTTGGGAAATCCATTCTGGGGCCTCCCCACCCTCACAGGGAAGGATTCCTCCCTAGTATCCCACCTAAAAACTCCAGTTTGGACAGTGGGGAAGCGAGGATGGGTGAGGGGAGATTTTCTCCCTCCATGAGGGAAGGCTGGCTGCAGCTTCAGGGATTCTCCTGGAATGCAATCCCACCCTGGCAGCTCCTCAGGACTGGGATGAGGCCCAGCACAGGCACAGAGTGAGGATCTCTGTGCTAGAGAATGACTTGGTGACAACGATGCCTTGACAAACTCCCTGGCAAAAGCCAGGAATTCACATCCAGCAGCTGGATTTCCACAGGGTTTCCTGGGATTTGACTCAGACAAAATGCTGGGGAGGCCTTTTGGAGCTGCTGCTTCTCTGCATGGGCTCATTAATTAAGGACTCCTCTGAAAGCATCCCACGGCTCTCTCTGTGGTGCCTGGGCTGTTCAGAGCTGCTGCTGCTCTTCCAGGGCTCCTCCTGGACTCCCAGAGCCAGCAGCAGCTGCTCCAAGAGGAGCTGGGATGTGGGAGAGCAGCTCCAGCACATCCCAGCTCACGGGGCTGCAGCAAATCCGCTTTTTTCCCTGCCATCACTCCCCTCTGATTGATCAAACAGCAGCAGCTCTGAGCACTGCGGGGCTTTTTTGGGAATGTTTGGTTCATTCAGTGGCTGAGTCACGCTGGGGAGAGGCAGCTCTGCTGCTGGGCATGAAGGAGGTGGGGAGGAATAAGGGGGAGGCAGAAATAACCCCTTAAAAAGAGCATTTCAGGCCAAAAAAGCGTAATTTTCCCTGATCGTGTTCCATTTAGGATTATATACTGAGGTGAAAATAAGTCCCTGAATACCAGGCTGGGGCATTTACAGCCCGGGTTTGGAGATATAGATCCCCAGAGCAAGGCAAATCTTCATCTGCCAGAATTCCAAGCACAAAATCTGTGCTCCTAGATCTTCCTCTCAGTGCTGCTCTTTTTTTTTTTCCAAGCCCTCTCACGCAGTTCCACAAAAATCAGACTTCTTGATGCAATTTTGGGATAGTCAGGGATCTCTCCCCTCCCTCCAACGTCAGGGATGCTTTTTTTTTTTGCTGCTTTCCTCTCCTTTTCTGCACTAAAATTGGCTGCAAACCCAAAGCAGCCTTGGTGTCACCCAGGTGGGAC
Organism: Polioptila caerulea; assembly: GCA_013397295.1. Lineage (NCBI taxonomy): Eukaryota > Metazoa > Chordata > Aves > Passeriformes > Certhiidae > Polioptila > Polioptila caerulea. The sequence continues at coordinate 134,677 of VYXF01009495.1, forward strand.
TTTCAGGCATCAGGGGCTTGGACATTCCCACTCTCAACTTCTTTCCCTCCTGTCCTTAGCAAGAAATTTCCCCTTATCCAGCATTTCCCACCTCTCTCCCCTCCAAACCTATCAGGCAGATGCTGCTGGGAGTGAATTCCTAAAAAATCCAGCCCAGCTCCTTCATTTTTTTGAAGCTTGGAGCTTAATTAGGCTCGTTCTGCACCTGTCTTGATGGCACGTGAAGGAAATTAATGGGACCAGCAGCCATTCCAGACTTCCCTGTGGCCTGTGGGAGCTTCCAATTACTTCCAGGACTGGGTTGTGTCAGGGAGAAGAAGAAAGGACTTTAATTATTGACCCTGCTGTGCTGGGGGATGGCAGGAAAATGGAGATTTGGCTGCATCACATGATCAGCACTTGGAGAGGGACACGGCAAAGGCTGTCAGGAGCAGATAAATTCCGAGCGTGGAGCCTTCCAAAAAAAAATCACAGGTGGAAAATGAGCCAAAGCAGAGCTGCAGAAGTTCAGGGGAGAGCTGGTGATGCAAAAGCCAGCCCTAAAATAGAGCACCTGAGCAGCCACAGCCACACCTGTCCAGGTAAAACTCCTGAATTCCCCTCCCTTGGATTTAATCCCACACAACTCCTCTGGCTCTGCTGGATGCACAACCTTGAGGGTGAGAGAGAAGAGGGATGATGTGCAAGAAAGAGCACAGAAGTCGATATTCTTTTCATCAAAGATGCTTTCCTCCAGTAAAACCCCTTTTTCATCAACACAAGAGAAGAATGAGATGAAAACTAAAAGAGAGAGCTTTGTTCCTCGGGATTTTTATGGCTACCTGGGGAAGTTTCATGGGGAGTGTGTGGCTGCTGCTGAACCAAGCCCAAAGAAGAGGGGATTTGTGGGGTCTCCTCGGGTCTGCATGGCCAGCACAAAGGTGCCAGGGGCTGTTCCCTGCAGGGCAGCAGCTCGGGAGGGGGCCCTGGCTCCCAGCCCTGCCTCTGTCGTGCCTCACATCCCCCAGGGCTGTCGCAGCTCCCAGCCGGGCTGCGTGGGCTGGGCCATATGGAGCCACCCAGGGAGATACCAAACATCCACTCAGGGCTGTGCTTAGCAGGACTCAGCCTTTTCCTCCCCCTTGCCTTCCCAGCTATGGCCCTGGGTCAGCTCAGGATGTCACAGCCAGCTTTGCCCACGCTCCTGGAGCACAGGACAGGTAAAACCAAGACCAAGACTAAAGCTCTGTGGTCATGACCCATCTGCACCACGGGAGCAACCTCATCCTGCACACCCAAAGCTCCACAGGTCCAGGCTTTGTATCTTTAATTATCATCTCCAAACGTGGCTGTCTCAAAGCTCGGAAGGAAGGTGGAGATGAGATCATTTCCCATTTTCCCAAATCCCAGAATGGGTTGGGTTGGAAGGGACCTGAAAGTTCATCTCATTCCAAACCCCCTGCCATGCTCAGGGACTCCTAAGCCAGGATTCTCCACACCCTGTCCATGAACACTTCCAGGGCTGGGGCAGATTCCTCCCTGCAATTATAGATCCCACCTCTGTGTCTCTCAGCTCCCAGCTTCCCCTTCCCTCCTGGAACAGAGATAAAATATCTCAATTGTTTGTGCTGGTTTTGGTTGGAATGGAGTTGATTTTCTCTTAGCACATGGAGCTGGAGGAAGAGGAAGAAGAAGAAAGAAAAAGAGGAAGGAGAAGCAGAAGAAGGAGAAGAAGCAGAAGAAGGAGAAGAAGGAGAAGAGAAGGAAGAAAAAGAAGAAGAGGAAGAAGAAGAAGACGCAGAAGAGGAGGAAGAAGAGGAAGAAGAGGAAGAGGAGGAAGAAGAAGACACAGGGGATGGTCAGAGCCATTAGGGATGAGCCTGGGGATGGCTGAACACCTGATGATGGAAGGTGCAGAATGAATTCCTTGTTTTCCTTTGCTTTACCTATTAAACCATCTCTATCTCATCCCACGAGTTTTCTCACCTCTCCTCCTCCACTTCTCTCCCCCATCCCATCCTGGGGGCCGGGCTGAGTTTCTGCCTGGGGTTAAACCACGACTTGTTTTTGGAGCCACACAGAAACAATGAAGGCAGGGAGGATTTGTAGGTGGATGTGACATGTGAAGGACAATTTCACTCAATCCTCCAGCTGAATGATGGCTCTTCGGGTAATTAGCAGCAGATATTTTTAAACAGATTGGTCCCTCTGGCTGAGGGCAACTCTGAGGTTGAAATCAATCCTGTACAAGCATTATATTAATTTCAGAGATCTTTGTCTCTGTGGACAAAAGCCCCACTGTCTTCCTGTGAGCATTGTGATGATGAGAACATTAATATTAGATAATTATGGCTTTGAAAGATTAAATGAGAAACGGTGGTGAGGAGGAAAAGGCACCGTGTTAAATAAAACTGCTGCCTGTGTAGGCTGCTAACACTCCTCTGTTGGCAGATTCAGACTGGAACAATCAAAGCAAGGCAAAGGGAGAGGTGGTTTCTGTGTCTATCCAAAGAGACAGAGGTGCAGCTCTGAGGCAGGGAAAGCAGAGTTAATCACACAGAAAAGGCATTTCATTGATCCCCAGCAGAAATTCAGCCTTTTTTTCCCACTGCTGTTCATCCTCAGAGCCTTTTTGTCTTCGCAGGGCATGCTCAGGGTTTGGATCTGCACGAGACACAGAATCCTCCTCTGAAGGATCTCAAGGGGGGATATCTGTGCTAGGGACAACTGCAGGGAGTCAGAATATCCTGAGATGGGAGGGATCATCACTCCAGCTCCTGGCCCTGCACAGACAGCCCAAAATCCCACCCTGTGCCTGGGAGTGGTGTCCAAACCCTCCCGGAGCTCTGGGAGCCTCGGGGTTGGGAGCATTCCCTGGGGAAAGAAACTTCTCCTGATGTCCAACCTCATCCTCCCGTGACACAGCTCTGCTCTCCCTGGAGCCCTGCTCACAGCACGGGGGGACAGCTGGGCAAGCCTCGACAGCAGAGCCCAGCCCTGGACTGGAGAGAAAGCACCTGAAACTCCAAACAAGAGCCAGAACAGCCCCAGAGCCGAGGGGGTGAAGGAAGGATGGGTGAGGGAAGGGAGAGGAGGTGGCACTGGGTGAGGCTGAGGGGCAGGAAGGAGAATTATCAGAGCACAGCCCTGCCCACAGCTCCTCTCCACACCCCAAGCTTGGCAAAGCGAGAGCAGAGCTTAAAAAATACTAAAAAAAAAAAACAAAGCCAGGAAGCAAATCCCAGATCATTCCAGGAGTGCCCCCCTTGCTTTAATTATCCCACATCCTCCTTTCTCTCCTGACCAAACTGGCACCGCTGCCTCGGAGGGCTCCAAACCCCACAGCGAGGCCCCAGCACCCCAAATATCCCTGGCATTGCCACATTCCTTCCCTGGAATTTCAGATTTGTTCAAGATTGTTGCCTGGCACCCCCTGGATGTGCCCAAACTGGGTAGAAACATCCCCTCAGAGAGGCACAGACCAACCTGTGCACGCCTGTTTTAATTGCCAGCCCAGCCCCATTCCAGAGGCAGCTTTTCCTCTTCCTCCCTCTTTTTCTTTGGCTCACTCCGAAGGAATTTTATGAATTTAAAAACCTTACCAGTGTGTAATAAGCAGAATCCTCTTAGAGCAAATCTGACAGGCACTGAAGGTGCCCTAATGGATGTATTATTTCAAATGTTGCCTTGTGTTTGAGAGCTGGCAAGCAGAGGGAAGCATAATTAGAAGGTGCTGGGGACATTGTGCAGCTGCCCTTCCTTCCCACCTCTCCTATCCAGATTATTTCCCCTCTGTGACCTTTATAATCTTGCTCTGATCTGGATCTGAGGGAAAATTTGTGACCCTTTGATGAGCGAGGTAAAAGAGTTTGTGTGTGCTAAATTCATTTTCTTCCCCTTTAAAGAAAAAAAAAAAAGTTCTTAAATAAGGCTCAACCAAATCCTTTAAGCCAGTTGCTTTTATCTATTTTTATATGGAATTTAAGGATTTGTGTCTTTTTTTTCCCCACCTCCTTGTCGGTTCCTTTTTGATTGAATTACATCAGGAGCTGGGAGATGCAGCATTCACTGGAGCTGTCTGTAGTAAAACTCCAAAAATCACAGAAGCTGCGACAATTTCAGTGGGTGAGGATGCAAAATTCTCCTTCACCCTCCTCACCATCGATATTTCAATGCACATTTGGCTTCCAGACTGGTGAGAGGCCACATTTTTCCAGCCAGGAATGCTCAGGCTATCCATGGTCAGTCATTCCTCCTGCCCTGGATGGAGGAAATTGTGTTTGGAACAGATTTTGGAGCTTCATGGCTTGGGCAAAGCTCCTCCCTTGGGGAACATGATGTCAACAGATCCTCATCAAGCCCCTAATTATAATAATTAGAGCAGGATGATGTGGAGTTAGCAAGCGTGGTGCCTGTGCTGGAGGAGCCACTTCCTTCTCCTTCATTCCCCTCACTCTGCTCCCCACAGCAGCCCCCAGACAAATCCCTCTGCCCCTTTTCCCTGTGGCATTCAGGCAGCTGAGATGCTTCCCAAGAGCAGGGAATTCCCGAGTTATCCCAGCTCCTTCATGGAAATAAATCAGGGGCTGTCCAAGAGAAATTAGGAAATGCATAATTAGAACTAAGAAAATATGAAAAAGTCTTAGTAATAAATAAGAACATTTTTTCCATTAAAGTTAAGAAAAACTCCTGGGCTTGGCCTCTTTGCAAAGTTGCTGGGGTGAGTTCTGGATCTCGATTCCCTGGCTCTGGTGAGCTCCTGAGATTGTGAGAGTGCAGATGAGGTCCTGAGCACCCTGATTTCCATTTTCCCTCTCCCNACTAAGAAAATGTGAAAAAGTCTTAGTAATAAATCAGAACATTTTTTCATTAGAGTTAAGAAAAACTCCTGGGCTTGGCCTCTTTGCAAAGTTGCTGGGGTGAGTTCTGGATCTCGATTCCCTGGCTCTGGTGAGCTCCTGAGATTGTGAGAGTGCAGATGAGGTCCTGAGCACCCTGATTTCCATTTTCCCTCTCCCTCCTCCCATCCTGCTGCTCCCTGGGGAGGCACAATCCCATTTCCCCATCTTGTTGTCCCCATGGGGCTCAGGGAAGCCACTGAGCTCGGGGACAGAGCCAGCTTTGGGGCCCATCCCCAGCTCCAGGAGCAAATCTATTTCCACATGGGATGTGTGCTTGGGAGCTGGTAGAAATTCTGGGATGGTTTGGGGTGGAAGTTGCCTTAAAACCATTGAATTCCACCCCTTCCATGGGGAGAGACACCTTCCCCTATGCCAGGGTGCTCCTACACCTGGGCCCTTCCAGGGATGAGGCAGCCACGGCTTCCCAGGATTTCATCACACTCTGAGCAAAGAATTTCCTCCTAAAATCCAATCTGAACCTGAGCAAAGCCTTGGATTAGGGAGCAAACCTCACTGCTGAGCAAAGCAAGGCCCCATTTGGGATGTGCCAGCAGCGAGGCCGAGCCCAAGGATCTGTCACCTGCACTCAGAAATGCAGGGAGGTGAAAGAACACATCCAGAAACATCACTTCATCCTCACTCTCGAGATTTCAATAAGGAAGTGGCAGGTAAGACAGGTAAAATGATGATAATTTTCCCTTTCTTTAGTTCTTTCCCATCTTCCCCTCCCCCCCCCCAAAAAAAAACCGNCCCCCCCCAAAAAAAAAACCCACCAAAAAAAAAAAAAAAAAAAAAAACCCCAAAAGAAAAAAAAAAAAAAAAAGCACCTTTTCTCCATTAAGCTTATTGATGGTCTCAGCAGACCAGAGCGAGATCAAAGAGAGAGAGGAAAAAGCTGCAGCTAATTAAAGAAACAACTGAAGATGAGACAAATATCAGGAAAGAAGAAAAAAGCCTGACAGAGGTGGGGACAGAGCCAAGCACAGAGGGCAAAGCCTTCAGCATCCAGGAGGCTGCAGGGAGCAAACACCGTGGTGGAACAAAATCTCAGCCTAAACCCTGTCCTAGGGTCAAGCTAAACCCTAAATCCTAAATCCTGCTCCAGGAAAAGTGTGGCTGCAGTGTGGATCTAGCAGGGAATGTGACAATTCCAGATCCAGAGGGAACCGAGCTCCAGTGCTCACCAATTATCACAGGTGAAACCTCCCCTGATCTCAGAGCTGCTTTATCCATCACTGCTTTGGGGTCAGACATTTGCAGGGAGGTTTGGGATGTGCCAGGAGAACGGCACTGCGAGGGAATTGTGATTTTAGGGCCATTTGTGGCAGGTTTGATTCTTTCAGAGGTGCTAAAGAGCTCCTGTCACATCAGAGAAAAAAGCAGGACAAGGAACATTCTGTCCCAGCAGTGTTCTGGGGAGCACCAGAACAGGATGAGGATGAGGCCACGGCTGTTTTAAGGTGTTTGTAACTCCTGGCTATTGGCAAACACTGGCACATCCCTCTTGAAATAAATCCATCTCACACGCAGCTGCTCTCACACATGGATAAACCTGCACAAATGCTCAGATAAATTCAAATTAGGGGAAAGGCTTTATTGACATGACAGGCACTACAAGCACTGCCAAAACACGAGAGGAGAAACCTGTCAGGGGGAGATAGGATTCAGCAGCCAGGCTGAACGTGCAGCCCTTCCCCTGCCACGGGAATGGGGGGGAAAAATGGCAGGAAAAGTGGGAAAAGCAGCCCTGGGTCACCTGCTGTGCCAGGGTGAGCTGGGGCAGAGCCCTGCTCTCCTCATGCCTGGCACCCACCGGGTATCCCGTGCCAAAAGCACCTTTCCTTGTTCTGGAATGCTCTTCCATCCCTCCAGCACATCCCTCCCTTCCCTGAGGGGTGTTTGCTCCTCAGTTATCTCACATTCCTGTCTCCTCTTGCTGCCTGTGCAGCCAGAGCCTCTCCAAGCCTCGGCAGGGCTGCGCCGGTGGGTTCTGCACTCTCTGGAAGGTCTGCACCCAGCTGGGAGCAACATTTTGGGAGGATTAAGGGGCTCCAGGCTGGGAGAGGTGTGGGTGGGAAGAGCTGGGAAGAGCCCAGCAGCCCAGGAGTGGATCAGGCAGGAATGGGATGGAATTTGCCTGCGGGCTGTGAGGGTGCAGCTGATGGAGATGGTTGTGGTTGGGAAGGAATCCTCCCCAAGGGACCTTGGCAAGGCAAAGGAGGACAAAAACAGGAATTCAGGGCATGTGCTGCTGCTCACATTGATGGAAACATTCCCCCAACAGTCCTCAAGTCCCTACAAACTCCAGGCTGGAGTGGGGCCTGTGCTGCCTCTTGGCCACCTGAGCTCCTGCAGATCTGGGATTCAGCTCCATCCCTAACATCGATGAGCAGAGGAACCCTGAGGGTGCCTTTGCTGACCCCTCCAGCTCCAAAACAACGAGAATTCCTGGATAGGGTCAGGCTATGAGCCCTTTGAGCCACTTTTTCATCCCAAAATGCCTGCAAATACCATGGAACTCAATTTGTAAACAATTATTCCATGGGTTGTGGAGAGCAGGGAGCAACAACGCCAAGAGACCTCATTTTCTGCCTCCCCAGCTAAAAGCCAAAGTGCAGGAGATCAGAGTGCACCTTGCTGCCTGCTGCACACCCTGACCTGTTGTTCTGCACCACCAGGAACTCGGTGCTTACTGGGAAATGAAAGTTGATTTAGAAAAACCAACCTTTTAAAAAGCTTCAGATAAAGTATTAAACCAAAATCACTTTCAATCCCAAACGTCCCCACAGGTGCCTCCACAGGTGACTGCCGAGGAGACGAGGCTTGGTTCCCACAAAACCATCAGCTCTGCAAATAAAGCTGGGTATTTATGGGTGAGATTTCCCCTCCTCCCCAAATTTGCTGTGGATGTCCCTCAGTTATGAAGTCAGAGGTGACTCTGCTCCTTTTGTCCCGGGGCACTGAGCCAGGTCACAGCACGCTCTGTGCAGGCAGAAATACCACAGGGCCCTGGAGGGGGCCAGAGGGACAGCAGTGGGGTGACAGGACTGCAGGGAAGCCACTCCTGGAGGGAAACCTGCCTGGGGAATGTTGTGGGCTGTCCCAGCAGGAGAGAGCCCTGGGCTCCCACAGGAATCCTCCCAGCTTTGGCATCCACCCTCCCAAACTCCTCTGCAGCTCTGCCCATGGACCATGAGGGGGTTCCCCAGCCCTGAGCCCACTCTCCAGGCAGGGGTTGAACACATCCCTCACTCCCATTCCCCCTGCATTTCCCGGGCTGGGGCTGGCAGCCCCTTGGAACAGCCCCCAAGGACGAGAGGAGAGGGGCCAGGCTGGGCAGGGAAGGAAGGAGAGCACGGCGTCCATCGGAAAGCACTGAGAGATTTTAATTAGGTGGTGAGATGCAATTACTCATCCTGGAGCTCTGCCAGCCAATATCCCAGCGGAAGGGCTCAGGTCTAGGTGGACAAAAGGGTTGGGGACCTGCGGGTAAATCCGTGAGGACACTTGGCTGTCCTGGCCAAGGACACTCGGCTGTCCTGCCCCAGGACAAAGGGACACCTGCAGGGAGGACAGGGGGACATCCACACTGCAGAACAACACCAGGACAAAGGGAAGGGCACCTCTGATGGAGCAGCCCAGGATTTGTGTCCAGCACGGTGGGGAGAATCAAACCTCATTCCCTTCCCAAGCACAAAATGCCGAAGTGTTTTGGGTTAAAAGTTGGACTTTGCCATGCTGATATCTCCCAAAAAAAAATCTGCCTCTGCTCCCTGACTCCCTGTACAGTGGTGGGTGCCTGTCAGCTCTTCCCCTACACTTCTCCAGAGCAGCAGGGTATTGGGAAAGCTTTCCTTAATCCAACAGAGGGGACTCCACATCCCTGGAAATGTCCAAGGCCAGGCTGGACAGGGCTTGGAGCAGTCTGGTCTCGTGGAAGCTGTCCCTGCCATGGTCTTTAAGTTCCATTCCAACCCCAGCCAGTGTGGGATTGTGATTCCATCCCAATTTCAGCTCAAGGGGAGCATTTGATGCTGCAAGGAGCAACATCCACTCCTGTCTGCTCTGCTAAGGCAGAACTGAACTGAAATGCTGGATAAAAACCCCGGGATGCAGCCAGGCAGCCCACATCCATTCCCATGGGAAGGTTTGAGTTAGAGGAGCTTGTGTTGCCTTGGCTGATTGCAATTACACCATGCACTGGCTGGCTGGAAATAAAATGAAATTGCAACAGAGTTCCAGCTTTAATTGAAATTTCCTGGGATCTGTTATTACACGGCAGCGATTGTTCTGCGGCACTAATGAGCCTTTGCTCAGATGATTATCCAAGTGTCTCTCCAGTCGCTATTTCATTATTGTATTATTAATGATCAGATAGGATTGTCACAGCTGAGACGAAACCTGAACATCAGACAGCAGCCAGAGCACACAGACACTGCCTCGACACATCCCCGGCCCTGCTGCTGCGCCAGCACAACGTGAATACCAATTTTTTTGGGGGGGTGGGAGAAGGATTTGATATTTATTGGTACTTTGCTCTGTTATTCTGTAGGAATTCTGGCAGCCCCGTGAAGTTTTGGGTCCAGTTGGGAAGACTGGTGCTCTGCAGACTTTGTCTTTCAAGCCTTTTTTTATTTCTTGGTTTGGTCACTGAAGGCTGAAGATTTTTGTTTGGTCATTCAGTGAAACGATGGCTGCCACCTTCCCATTTCCTTGTGGATATCAAGAGCCTCCAAGATTCCCCCTGATTGTCTGAGCTTCCTGGCCTGGATTAATCACGGAAAGAACTTGAATATTTCAGAGCTGCTCCCCCAGCCCACATTCTGGAGCTTGGCAGGAATTCAGAGCTCTCTGTCCTTCCCCAGACTGCCCTGTGCAGAATCAGGCAGAGTCCTGGGAGCTGTGGCTCGGAATGAGGCTGTGGCTGTTCATTTTTTGGGGAGATTCTCAGGATTTGGCAGGGCACAGAAAGCCCTGCTTTGTGGAGCAGCTTTCCCTGCCCCCAGGAATGGATTTGGAGGGACAGATGCTGCTGGAAGGACACAGTGACATCTGGGCCGTGTCACCACTTTGAGGTGGATCCAATGTCCCCCTGTCCCACTGCTGGGCACGAAGCAAAGGAGTGACCCACGTGCTCTGCAGGGTCTCCCCATCCCAAAACACCACGAAACAAGAAGCCATCATTCCCAGAAAAACCCTTCACCAGGGGAAGATAAACCCTGGAGGAGTCCAAGGCCAGGCTGGAGCAGCCTGGGGGAGTGGGAGCTGTCCCTGCCCGTGGGACTGGAGGAGCTTTAAGGTCCCTTCCAACCCCAGCCATCCCCTGACTCTGTGATAACATCCAAAGGCACCAAAAAAGGGATATTTGGGATATTTTCCTCGGCCTGAAATGCCTGTTTCACTTTCCAGCCAGCCCTCCCTGCTCCTCATCCTTCACTGAGCAGCCAGGACATCTCCAACAGGAGGCACCACCAGCCCTGCCCGTGTCCCTGGGCTGCTGCAAATCCCTAAAATACTCAATTATTTCCACTTCTGGCCACAAGCCAGGAGTTCTGCTTTTGCTGGCTTGTATTGTTTTGGAATTTTTTCCTCCCTAATTTCACAGGCTGGTTTTTTTTTTTTTGCTGGCCGAAATCGCTTCTCTGTTCCAGTGACTTCAGACGTAAAAAGGGAGCAAAAGTTCAATGCTGAAGCTGGGTGACATTTCAGTTTCCTTGTGAAATGTATCCAGAACCAGAAAAGGAACAGTTTTAAAGCAGCAGGAAGCAACTACAAAAAATCAGGGTGAGTTGAGGGAAGGTTTGCAGTCAGCAGAAGAATCTGTACAAAATTCCAAACTGCCAAACCTTTATTTATTTTTGTCACTGCAATCACTTTTAATTTCTTTTCTTAAATTATTTTTTTTTTTTATCCTGCTGCTCCTACTTTGCCAAATGTGGTGTTAACCCAAGAGTGAAAGATAAAAGCTCCCTTGGGGCTGCCTGAGTGCTCCAGCCTCTATTAATTTTTTACTGGGGCTTTGCTGCCCAAGATCCTGAGCGTGCGTTGGTAATTGGACCAAAAAAGAAAAAGCTGATTTCCATAATATTTGAATTTATTTGAGATAAATATTCCAATATTTGGATAACCTTCTCCACCCAGCATTGCAGGAAGTTTTGCTGCCTTTATGGAGGAAAATCCACTGGGGGAGTGCTCGGTATTGTTCTTAGTGCTGGGGAAAGACAATCTAAATGTCCAGGAATCATTTCCATAAAATGCTAGCAGAGACTCCTGCTCTTCTTCCCCTCCTTTCTCACAATCACACCACACACCATTAGATCATTATGGTCTATCAATTTGTCAGATCTCAGCAATTTCTTCCTTTAAGGCTCCGAGATGAGAAGCCACTAAAAAGGCCTAAAACTGGAGAAAAAATCATTTCGCAAAAACAACTGCTCCATTTGGATGTCAAAACACACAATATTCTCCTCCTTGGAAAGAACATTTCCTAAAAAATCACATCCCCCTCAGCAGCAATCATTTCCCCCTGTGATTCTGGCACTTTGTGGTTGTGGATCTCTTTCCTGGGAGTGATAACAGAGCTTTAATTTCTGTTGTTTGGTTTTTGAGAGGCTCCACCTGAAATCTTCGCCCATTTTAGAGCATCCCTGTAAATTTATTTAATCTGCATATGCACACATGTACACACACACATTGCTGGGAGCTGGCTGAGATGGGAGAGGGAGATTTCAGCAGCTCCTGCTTCCCCAGCTTCCCAGGAAATCCAGATCCTGGGATGCATCCAAAGAAGAGTGACCAAAAGAGGGGGATTCTCCCCATTCCCTCTCCTCCTGAGTCCAATAAAGACATGGATCTGTTGGGATGAGCCCAGAGGATGCCACGAGGTTGATCACAAGGCTGGAGCAACTTTCTCATGGAGACAGGATGGAGAGGAAAAATGCTCCAAGGAGACCTCAGAGCCCCTTCCAGAGCCTGAAGGGGCTCCAAGAGAGCTGGAGAGGGACCTGGGACAAGGGATGGAGTGACAGGACACAGGGAATGGTCCTAAAATGAAGAATTTGTTTAGATTAGAAATTAGGAAGAAATTCTTTGAGGGTGGGCAGGCCTTTGAGGCCAGAGCAGGCTGCCCCTGGATCCCTGGAAGTGTCCCAGGCCAGGCTGGAGCAGCCTGGGATGGTGGGAGGTGTCCCTGGCCATGATGGGGTGGGACTGGATGAACTTTGAGGTCCCTTCCACCCCAAACCACCCTGGCATGGTGGGATTCCAAACGTGGGCGCTGCCAGCAGCCCCTGAGCTGTGTCCAAGCGTGGATTTGGGTTCCCAAACCTCTCCCTGTGGAGCTGCTGTGCCCGTGGGCTGCGGGATCTGCTCAGCACAAAATGAAGATGTGAGGAGGAGACAACACTGCATTAAATCCTGGCCGGGCTGGCTCCCAGGAGAGGAGAGCAGCCCTGATCCATGACTGGAGCTAAATGTGCTTTCCCCACCTTCTCCGGGCTATTCCCTGCAGCCCCAGGCCATTAGCGAGCAGTGCTGGCAGGCCAGGGAAGACAAAAAGGTCCCCGTAGTTCCCATCTGCCCCAGCAGAAGGGATGAGCTGATTATGTTCTCCATTCAATCACCAGAAAGAATCAATCTGTAATTAAGAGACTCCTCTCCCACCCCTCTGTCAGGTTTTTGCCTCTTCTCCCCTTCCACCCCCACCAAACCTTCCAGCACAAAGTCAATTTAATGAGGTTTCTCAGTAACAAATGACCAGTTTGTAATAATTATATTTTCTTCTGCAATTGCTGTAGAAATGATTTAAAGCAGAGAAGGCTCCAATTTATTAAGCATCAAATTTTCTGCAGTGAACTTTTAACTACGAGAAAAGCCTGGAGACTGAGGGAGCTCTCCTCCCCCTCTCTGGGCTTTGCCTTGGCCCCGAATTATCGATGGTTTGGAGATCAAGATTTGACTCCTTGATGAAAATAAATGAATCCTGGGTCAGGCAGAGCCCAGCTGCATTTTCTACCCTTTCATCAAGGCTTGTGGTCAGGGGAGTGGGGTAAGAAGTGGGGCAGGGAACAACAAACCCATCCTTGAGCTGTTCCATCTTTTCCTAGTTCATTTTTACTGGTGAAGGTTTAATTGCTGCACCCCTCCCAGGCTGCCAGGGAAAAACCCAGAGCCAAAGGAGCTCAGTTGGGGAAGTCCTGATGCTGAGAATGCAACATTCACCCTGAAAAACATCAAACTTGTGGCTCCTAAACATTGGAAAACCAAAATCCTGCTTCATCTGCTTCATCCTGCTTCATCCCAAGGGTTTGCAGCTCATCCTTTGACTGAATTTAGGGGGAAAATATTGGAGGAAGGGTTTATTTCTCCCAGGACATTGCTCTGCTCTGCAAGAACCTCCACACTCACAACATTCCCTGCCCACTGGTGTCTCATGGTCTTGGCTTTGCCTCAGGCTTGCCACCCTGCCATTCAAATTAAACTCTTCTATGTCCAGAATCTCCTCAAATTATTTTTTTTTCCACCAACCTGCCACCTGAACTTGAGGGAGAACATCTGGGGGAGGCTTAGAACAACATCCCAGCTTTAATCCTTCACTGAAAACTCACTTTACTGGCTTTGATCAGCCACAGCTCTCACATTCTGCAATCATTTCTGCTCTGGAAAGACACCACAGCCAACTGAGTTATTTAAAGCTCAGGAAGGAGTGAGAGTTCAAACTTTTTCAACTCTTGCACTGCCTCAGCAGCTGCCTAATTAGTGGAAGTTTCATCCCATTTTGTACCTGGAGAGCAGCAACAACAGAGCAGAAAGGATCTTGCCTGGAATTTTTTTTTCTGGTTAGACAGGAAAGTCCCCAGGGCCAGGTTTTATCCAGAGTTCCCCCAAATTTCCTGTGCAGTCAGAGCCCTCCTGGGACTGCTGCAATCCATAATTAATAAAGGAAGAGGAGGATACAGGGAGCTGAACTTTGAGATCCCTGTGGGGAAGATGCAAGGCAGTGTGAAAACAGGAAGGTGATGATGGAGAGAAGTGAAACCAGAACTCGAGGATGAAATCTGGAGAGCTGCACCTTTCTCCTTGATTTCAATTGCAATGGTTTGCTGGGTGGGGGAGAAGAAACATCTAAAAAAAAAATAAAAATCCCCAAACCAATCCTTCCAAAAAATACCTCAGACCCAAAGGCTGCAGCATCCTGAGATCTCCCAAAACCAAAGTTCCCAGAATCCCAGAGTGAAGGGTGGGAAGGGACCATAAAGATCATTTAGTGCAAATCTGACTCTGTTATAATTTGGGATCAGTTTGGAAACGGCCCCAAGCTGTGCCAGGGGAGCTTCAGGCTGGAAATCAGTGGGAATTTCTCCATGGAAAAGGTCGTCCAGCTGTCCCAGTGGAATGTCATGGGGTAATCCCAACCCAACAGGGCCATCTTTGCTAAAAATGAGAATTTTCAAAGAGTTTGGTTTCCTTTTTTAGAGATACCCATGGCAGCTGATCCTCCCCATCTTTCCCTATCAGCAAACATTGGAATTGTTTCATCACAACAAACTGGGGAGACGCAACAAGCCCTGCTCACGGGGGGTGGGGAAGGGATGATTTTAATGAGATTTAATTCTGTTCCATGAAAGATGATGAAAAAATCACCCTGCAAAGCTGCTGACAGGGAGGGGGTGCCAAGTTTGGCCTGTGGGATCCGTGGAAAAACAGCTTTTCCACCCCTCCCAGAGCAGATATGAAAGAGAAAAGCACAGATGAAAGGAGCTGGGTAAATTGGCACAATCTGATTTTTTTTCTCCTATTAATACCAGTGAAAGACACAGCCAGGAGTTTTAACCTGCACGTTGTTTACCCAGGGCTGTGGAAATCCAGCTTTCCTTTCAAAGCACACTTGTTACACCAACCTCCAGCGAGCCTAAAAAGCCTGTTAATTTAATTAATTATCCCTGGTAAACGGGCCCCTGAGGGCTCCCAGAGGTAAAATGCATCTTGGCAAGGAAACAACAAGACCTGACAGCAGCATCTGCCTCGCAGAGAATTACAGTGCCCACCTCGAGATGGCAAATGGAGCAGCAGCCAGGTGCCCCTGCTCCTTCCCTGAGTGTTTCCCGTGGCAAAAATACTGAAAATGCCACTTTTAGCCAGCTTTTTGGGCACTCACAGCCACTATTTGCCAGCTCTGGGTCCATTCACGTGCGTCACACACTCAAAAATCAGAGTTTCATCTGCCTGGCTTGAAAATTTCTGCCTGCAGTCACGTCCTGCTCTGGCAGGTTTGGGCTGAGGCAATCAATATTTGCTTTTTAAGGAGATAAACTCAGTCACATCCAGGGCAAGGGACTTAGGGTTCATCCAGCACTTGTCAAGAGCTGAGGGATAGAAGTGATGCTGGGGGGAGCACCAGGCAGCTGAGAGGAGTGAACGGGGGGAATCCCAAAGTTCAGGGAAGCTTTGCCAGTATTTGGGAGCTGAGGATGCAGCTCAGAGCTCTTGGCAAGGCCATTTTACACATTATCTGCAAAGATCTGGGCTCCTTTACCTGGAGAAAGCTGCCAGAGATACCCTAAAGGCCTCATTTTATTGCTTTTCCTCACACCCCATCCCTTGCTTATTTGAATTTATTTATTTTTTTTTTACCTCTGATAAAAGAGGACACAGAATTGTACAACAACACCAACATTTTAACAGCTCCTGGTTCCCTGTTATCCCATAAACCCCTAAAAACCTTCCTCTGACCTCAGTCTTGCTGTCATTTGAGATTTTCTCAATAATTTCATCGTTTTTAACACCAACACCCCCATGGCTGCAGTGGAACTTCCACTTTAGCAGCCCAGCTGCAAATGACTGATTATCCCCAGCTTAACAAGCAAGAGGACAAACAATAAAAGAGCAAGGATAATGCATCATGAAATGTACTTTGTTCATTTATTTGACAACTGCAGTTTAGCTGTAATTAATTATGATAATACTTCATGGCACACCAGTTCATGTTCTGGAGGGTAATTTGTTCAAGTCTGGGGAACACCAGGCCTGCCCTCCAGCCTTGTGCTGCTAAATTTTGATTGTGTAGGGGAAAAAATGTGATATTTTGGGGGTGAGCACCGAGGACACTGTGGGAGGAAGGTAAAAATTCAAAACTGCCCTGGGAAATCTGTCAGGGTTACAAGGACAGGGGGTTTGGCAGCTCTGAGTTTGATATTTGAATTAAATGTGAGCGTGTGAACAAATCTGTGTCACTGTAAAGCCAACGTGGAGCCACTGACACCAACAGATCTGCTGGAAACAAAGGCAATGTCCAAAGGAAAGGACTAAAAAAATCATCTGAGGCAGAGCTGCCTTCAGCAAATGTGAATTAACTGCAGGTCAAAGAGAAATGGGAGGGATTTGCTGAGCAATCAGTTCAGGATCCTTCTGTTTAATTAACAAATTCTTTAATGACCCTGCTAATAAGCTGCAGAGGAGTGGGGGCAGTGGATTACATGGAAATCCTCTCCTCAAAAAAGGAGCAGCAGCTCCACGAGCCCTACCAAAAATCCAACCCAAATTCTCTCGGTGGTGCCTGGATTGAGACCCCAGCTGGAATTTTGAGGTTTTCTGCAGGAAGCAGGGTCCTGTCTCAGCCTCTGCTGCAATTTTGGGGTGACCTTGAGGAGCCCCTGATTTCCTTCCCTCCCCCAGCACAATTCCTTTGCTTCACTTCTCTTGCCCAAATTTTCTGAAGGTCCCTTCTGGTGAACCTGGGGAGCCTTAAGCAGTTCCCAAAACACAATTAATCATAAATAGAGGCAGATTTTGGTAGAGCAGAATGATCAGGCTTCAGCAGGGATAACAATATCCAAATTATCAGGTGAAAGCATTCTGGAAAAGCAATTAGATAATAACAGACCTGTGCCAGAGTCATCAAAGACTTTTCATGCTGGGCTAGAAAATCAGGGCCCAAGAATGAATGGGATTGGATTGGATTAAATAAAAGAAATGTTCCAACCTCCTCACCAGCTCCTACATGGAACTGGAGCTTTACAGAGCTTTGAAAAAGCAATCACAGCGTTTTGTTTCCAAATTTCCTTCATCCCTCCCAGATTTTGGAAAAAAAGCATGAAATAGAAGTCACTTCAGTCCACCTTCTACCCCCCCAAGACTTTCTGCTTTGTTGCATTTTCCAGGAATTTATCAGAAGAAAAATCAGAAAGCAGAAAGGTAGAAGAGGCCACCAGAGGATTTTCCTATGAAAAGCACTGGCAAAATCTCAGAAAAAGCATGGAAAATGTCACTCCGAAGTTGTGCAGGCTGGGGATTTAGATGAGAGAGCAGGGGATAAATCCTACAAGGTCTGGAAGGCAAGGACAAAGTCATCAACACTCAGTGCCTGCCCAGAGGCTCTGAGAACACTGCAAATTTCCAAAGAAAACCCGAAAAAATTTCGAAGAAAACAGAAAAATAGAGGCAAACCCATTCCCTCCCTTGCTGTGCCACCTGGAGATGTTCTGATTCCTCCCCTCGCAGGGGCTGAGCAAGCTAAGGATGGATTTGGGGTTAAAACTCGAGATTTTGGGTGGTTTGGGGGAGGAGCTGTGGTCTGTGAGCGATCCCAGCTCAGGCTGGGGCAGGTGGAGCAGAGCTGATCCTTCCTGATGGATCCAGAGGAGATTCCTGGGCAGAGGAGGTTTCTGGAGAGCAGTACCAGCCAAAAGAGGCTTTTTTACAACTTCATCTGTGCGGAACTTTGACTTTTTAACAGGGCAAAATCCTCGGATTTTGGTTCATCCAGAATTAACCGAATCACTCCAGCACTTCCAGAGAGAAGGAAATTCTCTGCCAGCTCTTAGGGCAGCCCAAAGAAAATCCAAATCAACGCACCAAGCCACCCCCAAATCCCCCAGGCGTGGGAGGAAGGTTAAGAATTAAATGAGGAGGATGAGCAGGGCAGTGCTGGAGCTTAGACCCGACCACCCCAGCCAAGCCCAAAACCTGAGCTCAGCTTAATTTTCCATTTGGCTCTGCCACCGTCTCTCTTTTGATTTCCCAAGCACCTGTGATGATTAATATCAAAGTTATTGCACTGCTGACATTCAAACCAAGCAATTTCAGTGGTTGGGATAAAAAAAAAAAGAAGGTGGTGGGGTCAGCTCTCTGCCAGGTCTGGGCTCTTTTGCTGTTTACTCTCATTCAGAGCAGAGCTGAACGTGCAGAGCACACACAGGAAATATCAGCTCTGCTCACAGGCTTTTGGATTTAAGATAAAAGCTGAATATTTATCTTCCCTTCCAGGCTCTGAACTCCACAGGTCCATTAGCTCAGGGCAGGGAATAAGGAATGCTGTGGTTTTAGTATCCCAACCCTTTTGGGTGCATCTCCCTTCCTTAAATAAACATTCTCCAGATCTGAGAATCAAAAGGAAAAGAAGAATCAATGTTTTTGTTGTTTTTTTTCTTCAAGCTTGAAAGGGAAAAAACAACCCCAAGTAATTCAGCAAATTTTACTTAAAATAAAGGTTTCATAAAATGAGTTGTGCTCTCCCTTTCTTCTTTTAAATTGTTTTCTTCTCCCCTCTCCTCCTCTTCCCTCCCCCTTCCACAGGTTCCCTGATAAGAGATTCCCTCAGCTGCAGTTTTTATAATGTCTCATTCATGCCACTGCAAACTCCCTCTGTAAATCCTGAACTTCCTCCCCCTTTTCCAGTTATTCCAGGATTGTCCCAATCCTCCAGGAACGCCTCTCCACACCCCCCTGTCCCTGCAGTGCTTGGGTTTCCTAACCCCAAGAACCCTCCAGGGACGGCAAAAATAGAGAGAAAAATCAGCTGAGTGCAGAAGAAAAAGAACTTTTTGCTCTGAGATGTGTGGTGAGGTCACTCTGCTCATCCTGGGCACCACCAGAATCACAGAAATTCCTGAGGATCCCTCCGGGCTCACCAAAGCCCAGGATGGATCTGCAGACCCAGGGCAGCAGCAGCAGCTCCCACAGCAGATAAATCTCCTGTTTTAAGCTCCGTGTGTCACTGCTCAGGCAACCCAAGGGATCTGAGCCCTCAAGTGCAAATTATCTCCAATCAAACCCGACCTGAGATGAGGAGATAACCACACATTTACTTTGTTGGCAAACAGCAATTCCTTTTCAGCCCTGATCTCCATCAAACTCTTTCCCTTTGTTGTGCAAGCACGGCCTGAAACTCAAATTGAAGAGAGGCTCCAAATAAATCCTTATTTTCTGCAGGAGCAGTTTGCACAAACACTGTGTCCTCCACGTTTACTTTGTTTGGCAGAATTAGAAATGAAAGCTGGAGCAGCAGGTGGGAGACACTCCCCAGGTTGGAATTACATCCCCTTTCCTTGGGGTTCCTTCCTGACAGGGGAAATTCGGGGGCTGGCAATGCTTTACAAACCATCAAATCTGACACAACTTCGCTGTTCAGTCTCCCTGGCAATGATTTAAATCTGAGCAGGAGAGGGAAATCTTTATAGAGGGGATGCTGCTGCCTGGCTGGGCTGGCTTTGCCTCCAGTTCCTGTGAAAAGGAGAAAGAAATGTCCTTTCTAAATAATTCTAAGTGTCCACTATCAGGCTTGGCAAGTGGGGCTAGAAATGCTGATTATTTGATCCAGGGAGATCTCCAGTAATGAAAAGAGAGAGGGGAGGTTGGGTTTAGCTGCTAATCCTGACTTCCAGGCTCAGCTCCCAGAACCCACTGAGATATTTCAGGCAGAAACTTTGAACTGCTCCTTTGAAAGGATTAAGCTTCTCAGTAGGAATAAGGCACTTTAAATGTCTCTAAAAATCTCTGCAAGTGTCCAAGGCCAGGTTGGATGGGGCTTGGAGCAACCTGGGGTTGTGGGAGGTGTCCCTGCCCGTGGCATGGGGGTGGAACAGGAAGGGATTTAAAGCCCTTTCCAATCCAAACCATTCCCGGATTCTGTTTTCAAGGAATCAGAGAGCACAGAAACTGCCCAAACCCAGCCTGGCACTCCTGCTCCCATCAGGAAAATTGGGATAACACAACCCTGCTGCCTTCCTGGCATGGAGGGAGAAGAAAGACTTCAAAGATTCAGTGATTCTCCCCTAAATACATCCCCGGGGAGCAGAGAAATGAGATTTTTTCTCAGCTGGGAAGAGCTCTCCTGACTTCAGTGGTGAACTGGAGCCAATTTGCTGAGCCCAAGGATGGAGCTCTGGATGCTCATGCAAAGCTTCCAGGAGAACAAAGGAGGGCTGCAGGGATCTGAGGCACATCCTGCTGCTGGCAGCTCCAGCTCCCAGCTCTGGTGGCAGCAGGTGGAGCTCAGGTGACAGTGCCCTGCACCCCGCTGGCAGTGGGGGACACCAGGAGCAGGGATCCCTCTGATCCTGCAGGGAACTGGTTCTGGGTTTAGGCCCAAATCCAGCCTCCTTCCTGTGCTGAGGACAGATTTTTCCCCTCAAGAGCCCCTGAAGGTCACAGTGCCACCAGATCTGTGCAAGGTGCTGGAGTTTCCAAATGAAATCAGATTCCAGCCTCTGTCACAAGCTGCACCCTCCCCATGTCCCCAGTCAAGGGAAATGTTCCATTTTCGATGTCTCACAATAGGCTGAGCTATTTTCCACCACTTTCCCCTTGCACAAAGCTCAGAGTTGCTGTGTCCAGGCTGGCAGGATTCCCCCATCTGTGTATTTCCCTTCCTCTTGGTATCCTGAGCCCACACATCTCTGTTCCTTCCCACTTCCACAGGTGCCACCAAAACTCCACTGAAGCTCTGGCACCTCCAGGA
>VYXF01009495.1:162676-173239 GCA_013397295.1 Polioptila caerulea
TGGAAACCCAAAGTTTGGATAGAAACCCAAAGGTTGGATGGAAACCCAAAGTTTGGATAGAAACCCAAAGGTTGGATGGAAACCCAAGCTTTGGGTGAAAAACCCTGACACATTTTGGGGAGAAATGCTGAGCAACAGCCCTGCGCCCTCTCCAGTCTTCCCACATGAAAAAGAAGTTTTGGATTTTTTTTTTTTTTAACTCTTCAGATTGTGGCATGAACCCCAGCCCAAACCAGCTACAAACATCCCCAACCTGCCAGGATTGTGCTGCAGAGCTGGGAAGTGAGAGAGGAGCTGTGCTGGGAACCCTTCAGACAAACAGTGAGGAGCAGGGGAATCCGTGCCTTGTCTGTGCTAACGAGGGCTGGCTAATGAATTCCTGTCCTTTCCTGGGAAGTTATTCAGGCATTATTCCTTCAAGGTGCAGCTTGAAGGAATATTTCTCTTTTTCTGGCTGGGAGGCTCTGCAGGGACCAGCAGGCAGCAGTTACCTGAGGGGACATCCCTGGAATTGTCACAAATGTGGGCAGGGGGGGTTGGATCTGCTCAGGGTCTTTCCCAACCTGTGCAACACCAAAATTCAGCATCCCTCTAACCCATAAAACCTTGCTGCTCTCTGTGGGGCTGGTTTTATTCCCTTGAAAAGCCCATTCCTGCATTGCTAGGAGGTCATCAGGACACGATTATCTTGGAGATCTTTTCCAACCTTAACAATTCCATGGAGCCCTAAACTGGTGGATTTGGGAATCTGGGTGCCACTGTGAGGATCCAGGCCTGGCTGGGTTGGTTTTGCCACCCCAGGGCTCTCCCAGCACCTCAGTCCTGCCCCTGCTGGCAGCTGAAAATCCCATTTTTCGTTTCTCAGGCTCCAACTCAGCACTTGTCACCTCGGCTCCTGGGTGGATAAATGCTCTCCCTGCCACTCTCAGCTGTCACAAGGATTTGTATCTGCCTTCATTACATCCCTCCCAGTCACGGGGTAATTAAATCCAATGTTGCTATAAGTGTCACTGAGCAAAGGAAAATTCACCAGATTAATCAGAATATCTTTCAGAAAGGGTTCTAAAAATATTCTAAATAGACCAGAAAAGCAGATGAGTGGCATTCTCATTTATTACTGAGCCAGGCTCTGGATACAACAATCAATTGGGCTGATAGATAACACAGCATCTTCTGCCTCTCCTCTTTCATTCTAGAAGCTCTCATTCAGAGCCAGATCAAGACACAATTCTCTCTGTGATTGTCTCTCTCACCCACTGGAGCTCACTCGGGGCTGTGTGCTCAGCATTCTCTCCAGGGCCGTGCTGTTGTCATGACTCTGAATTAGATTTTTCCCTTCTCATTGTCCCCATCCAATAATGGGGTTTTTTTGGAGCACATGTGTCCCTCAGACACTGCTCAATCCCATCCTGCCTGCAGCCTGGAGGATTTTGCTGCTGCTTTCAGGGCCATCATGATGTAACTGGAGACATGAAATAGGAAATTCCCAGATGGTTCTCCAGGCCTTTTGTTTTTTTGTTTTTTTTTTACAAGTCTGGGCTGGCTTTCCATGATTCATAATTCGATATTTGCAAAGCAGTTCTTCAAACCTCCTCAGCTTTGCTGCTGGCCACTTCAGCCCTGATAGACCTGATGGCCTTTCTCCATCAGCTCAAATCCATCCAGGCCATTTCTAAGGATAACTTCCCAAGTTTTGGGGTTTTTTTGGCCAGCTGATGTTCTGACTTTATTGTTTCCTGCCTGTCACAATGGCACAAGTCTGACTGGGCAAAACTCACAGCTCATTTACGTCAAGAACTGAAGCAGCCACTCGTCATCTGCAGCTGGGCCAAGTGAGCTGTGACAGAGGGGGTGGGAATATTCCCACTGGAGCAGGCAGAGAGCTCAGATCCAGGGAAATGTCCCTGCTGAGATCAGTGTCACTTTAGCTGCTACTGAGAACATTTATTATAAATGTATCATGCCATAAAGTGAGGCTTTGCTTCTCGTGGTGGAGGTGACCTTGCAAAGGCAGGAGGGGATGATGGAACTCCCTGCTCCAAGTGAAAAGCATCAGTTCCTGAGGAAATCCAGGTGCTGTTTGTTGAGTTTAGGGCAGCCCTGCAAAGCTGGTGCCACCTCTGCACCCTCCCCAAAACCCTCCCTTGCATGGGTCTGATCAGCACCACCAGCAGCCAGCTCACACCTGGAGAGGAATTCAGAGCTCCTGACTGTTCCTGTGGCTGCAACACAACCTCCAGATCTCCCCATGACTGGGAAGCAAAGTGGAGCAGTGTGCAGAGGAAGCCAGCCTGCAGCAGATTGGGCAGGTGTCCCCTGAGAGCAGGGGCAGCACGAGCAGGGCACGGAGCTGAGAATTACCTGGGGGAGGAGGGAGGCAGCTCCGGAGGAAGGGAAAGATATTAAAAACACAGCCTCATGTTTCAATGCCAGAATTATTAGGAAAGCAAAGGAAATAGGCTGGAAAGCAGCACAATCCCTCTCAGTCACTGGATGCTGCTGCACTGGGGCAGACTGGAGGGGCTGAGGTTGAGGGAGCTGCCATCCATCATTTTTGATTTAGTGCTGCCCAGACAAGAGGAACTCGCATGATCCATGGGCTGTATATTCTTCTATTGATCTCCCAGACCTGGTTTGCTAAACTCCACATCCATCACCCCCCAGCCCTGCTCAGGTTGCCCCGAGAGGCAGCTGAAGAGAAGCCACTGTCCTGCCCTGTGCCCCAGGCTGAGGTCTGAACGCTTGGTGACAGCCAAGGACTGGGGCTGAGCCCCTGCCTGGCTGCTGCACTGGCAGCATTTCCAGGAGATCCTTTCTCACTGCCCCGGGAAAGGGCAGCAGCAGCCTGGGGGAAGTTGTGCTCCCAGTCCCACACAAACTGATGGGGAGGGAGGGAAGGAAAATTCACCTCTGGCTCGTGCTCAGCTCGCCCCACACCTCATCCCAGTCCCATTTAATTTCATTTTAAAAACTTCCTCCCCCCAAAGTAGAGCTCTGAGCTTTCTTTCCAGCTTGGCCACAGCCTCAAATTCAGGTTTTAAAGGGGATTTTGCTCTGATTTCACCACTCTCTGTTCCTATCCTTGACTCCAGTCCTTTGCCAAGGTATGTCCAAGTGGGGAACACGAGGAATGAGAAGACAGCTGGTGAAACAAATGCAAATCCCTGTCTACACCTCCTTAATCTGTTTTCTCCTGTATTATCCCTGCCAGCAAGGACTATTTCTGGCCTGGGCTGGCCTGGCTGGGGAGGGCTGAGTGGGCAGAGGGAGGCTCGTGGTGCAGGCAGCAATAAAATCACAAAGTGTGGCTGAGCTGGTGCAGATTTAGAGCTAAAGAGTCAGGGGTTTGTGACTGTAAAGTAATTTCTTAACTCTCAGATGGTGAGATGAGACTCAGTACAGAGGGCAGATTGATGGGCATCACCTGGGAGCTTTTCACACCTTCACCAGAACAAGTGAAATTCTCTTTGCTAAAGAATTTGTGGCAGCTCCCACAAGGCCCCTTCACTGCCAGCTCCTCCTGTAGACTGAGGGAACAGGAAGAGTTTTTAGGATCAGAGTGGTTTGGATTGGAAGAGGTGGAGACATCATCCCCTGCCATGGGCAGGGGCACTTCCCACTGTCCCAGGGTGCTCCAGCCTGGCCTTGGGCACTTCCAGGGATCCAGGGGCAGCCACAGCTGCTCTGGGCCACTACAGAGCCAGTGCAGAATGGTTTTACAAACCCCAAAATTATTTCTCTGTTGCTCCATCTCAAGCAAGAACAAACCCAAGAAAACCAGGGCCAGTTTTGCCCCAAACAAGGACTAAGAAAGGAAACATCAACCAATCACTTCAGGATTCATCTCCCACCTGTCCAGCCATCCTTTTCTTCTGCTGGGATCTGCAAAATGTCTCATGAAGGCACTGATGGATCTGACAGCCCCAAATCCATCCCCTGGATTCTTGCAGCAGCTCTGGAAGGATCTGTGCAGAAATCCTCCCAAAGGCTCTCCCCTGCCCCTTTCCTGATGGAGATGCACGTGTGAAGAACACAAAGCTTTATTCATATTCTCCCTTTCTGATGTTCCAGGTGTAAAAAAGGAAGCCAGGGATGAAGGGGAGGAGTAGGTTAAGTGGATTTTTTCCATGAGAGAGAGAGAGGAAAAGGAGAAGTGAAATCAGACATTATCAGATGATTTCCAGTTGCCCTCCCAGTGCAAGGAAGAGCCACATGAGGACTCAAGGAATGTTTAAAAACCTCTAAAGGCTCCAAGGGAGAAGTGCTGGCAGGGGGAGGGAGAAGTGGCACTGCCTGCCAGGTGCCATGCCAGGAAATCTCAACGTTTAGGAGAAAGCTGAAGGTGGGCTCTGAGAAAAAAGGTGTTTAGACAACCCCACGAACTGAGCGTGTTCTGCTCCTCTGTAGGAGGATGAAATAACCTCCAGCAAAGCCTCCTGCTTGCAGCAAGGATCCCAAATATTCCCCCTGGAGCTGAGCAGGGCAGAAAGGAGATGCTGCAATAGCCCAGGGACACGCAGGGGGGTTCAGCATAAAAGCACAGCCAGGGCACGGCCAGAAATAACCTTATTCAGAGGAAAAGCCATGATATAAATCTGGAACTTAGAAGAAAAAAAGACCTGTTTACCTATTACCAAAGAGCCCCACTATTAACCAATTTCTGGGAGGCAGCTCCGAGCAGCAGCTTGGCCATTAGAGTTGAGTATTCCAGGGTCTGCTAATGGGAGATAAATTCATGTCTGGAAAATTGGCTGCAATTAGAGCCATTTTAGCAAGAGTTCACAACAGAGCTGACCTTTGCTTTCACATGCAGGGGGCCAACAGAGAGAGGATGTCTGATATTATTTTATTGCTTGTGGGAGGAAAGCTTTTGTGTTGGCGAGTCCTGGAACAGCTCAGCTCAACAAACACGTTAGAAACTGGGGTTAGAGACTGGTCCAGGGGTTAAAATTCCTAAATCTGAGTCTCATCCTTGCCATCAGCTCAGTGGGAGAGTGACTTTGCCCCTCTGTGAGTGGTTTTAGCCATCTTTAAGGCTTGGCCGACTCAAAAATCCCTCACAGCTCCCAAATTTCCCCTGGTTTCTGTTGGACACTTCCCTTTGGAGTTGGCACTGATCACCTCCCACTGAGGACCCAGCTCGGGCAGTCTGGTGGGGAATCAGCTCATTCCAGGGAGGAAACTCCTTTTTTAGGATAATTATTAGGGGTGTTTTCCCAAGCCAGAGCAGTCCTTAGCATCTAAAAGGCTTTAACAGCACTACTGGGGTGACTTTAACCACCACAGCCATGAAGTCAAACCTTTGTCTGCAGCTGGTCAGGACTGGGTGGACATCAAAACCATCTCTCCTTGCATTTTCATGCCTAAATATCGATTTTCCTGTGCTCCCCAGTCCTGTTTCTAACCCCAGGGTCTGCAGCTACCAGGCAAAACTCTTGCAAAGTCTGGCATCGTGGGCTTAATACCCAAAGTGCTTATTTTAAACACAGACTGATGGCTTTTCTCCTAGATAATGATGATTGATTCTGTTTTCCATCCTTTGTCAAGGCTCAGCACATGCCTGGAATTTTAACTACTCCTTCTTCTGATACTTCCATGCATCCATCTGTTCCTCTGGATCTCTCTCAGCCTCCTGCTTTAAATAATGAACTTTGCTACGCTCAGAACAATCTATTAATAAATTACAATCTCGGAGATTACACAAGCCAATTAATAGTGAGGCAGCAGCAGGGGTGAGGGATGCTGCTGAGGAGAGGGTGGAGCTGGCAGTCCTTGGGCACCGAGGGTTTGTGGGACCCTCCACAAGGGCTGGGGGCAAACTTGTGCAAATGAACAAACTCAGCTGGTGCCAGGGAGTGGGGCTCTGCTAATTCTGACATTCCTCAAGACAGAGCTGAGGTTTTGTTTGCAGAGCCAGAGGGGAAGCCCAGTTCCCTCAGCTCCGAGAAGTCACCACCGTGCAGGAGTTCTGCTGCTTTGAGTGGAGCACAAAGACAAAAGTTCCACACCTGCTCTGTCCTTTTTCCTCTCAACCCCTGAATTTCAGCTCCCATTACTCTGATACAGCAAATCCCAGCTGGGATGGCCCATCCACGACCCCAGTTTGAGGTTTGGTCACTGCTGGGTGATGCATGGAGCAGGCAGTGACAAATGGGAGCAGCAGAAGGTGACACCTGGGGCAGGTTCTGCCTCCTTCCAGCTCCTCAGCTCCATAGCCGGGAGGAGAACAGGACAGGAAGGGGCAGGAGCCTCCCCATAGTGGCTGAGCCCATCCTGGCAATGAAGCAGCCTCAGCACAAACAGGATTTTTGGGTTTTCAAGGCATCTCTGATGTCCTCCGTGAGGTGGCTCCTGCGCCTCCAGCAAATGGGCACAGGGGAGTTAAATCCAGGAGGTGGAAGGTGGGAGATGGCAGCAGGAGGCTCCTGAGCCAGCAGCTCAGGGCTGTGGGATGCCCCAGGTCAGAGAATGGTGCTGTGACACTCCAGCCTGCTCTGAAACCCCCCATGAATTCAGATTTTAGGGGTGAGCAGCTGCCAGCTCTCAGCAGAGCAGGGCTGTGGAGCATTCCCATGGACCAAAGGGGGGCTCTGCAGGGCTGTCCCCTCTCCAGCACTGTCCCCTGCACTGCTGGGCATTTAGGAACGGCCTAAACCCTTGCCTGAGCCACACTGAGCTTCACTGGATGCTCAGCTGAACGCTGCCAACATCTCTATTTCCATTTGCCTTCTCCTTCGTTCCTCTTATTTTCGCTCTCCATTCTCCTGTCCTCTCCTCCTTTCCCTTCCATCTCGCAGTCCAGCTCCTTTGGGGTTTTTTTCCCCTCATTTCTCCTCCTCCCTGCCCTTCATAATGACTTAATCTGGCAGGCAGTGTGACAAGCCAGAGAATCGAACACGGAGTTTTCCTGCGCTCCAGATCCATTTGAAGATTTCTCCCAGCTCTCAAGCCCCCAGATTCAATTTCCCTCTGACAGAACAACAGAATTAGTCTCCTATTGTCATAGGTAAATTACTCACAAGCCCGGTGTCAGGAGAGGGGAAAAAAAAGAGGGAAAAGAGACAAGAGCAGGATTCAAAGGAAGGTGTGAGTGTGACAAGCAACAACAGAATAACAATAGAGACCAGCGGGTGACATCGATCACAGCTAACAAACAGGGACAAAGACAGCCCCGGATCAAACACAGGAATTATTTACCTCTTCTTCCCTCAGCCCTTGAGCCTTTCAACCTCATTCTGAGCACTTCTATGTCTTGCAGAGGACATGTAAAGTCTAAATAACTCTGCGATTGAAAAATATTGTGTCTGATTGCGCTTAGGAGGGTGAATTTTGGTTCTTTTTCACAAGACACCGTTCACAGGAAAGCCCTGAGCTGGGAGAAGGGTGGGGATGAGCAGCTGAGAGCATGCCTGGCTCATGAGCAGGCAGGACATGGCAAGCTCAGGCTGGCCATCAAACTGAAAGCATCCACATTAAAAAAAAAAAAAAGACAAGCAGCAATTCAACAAAAACTCCTCCGCCTTCACACCCTGGCCTTTAATTCCTTCCTGCACCCAGAGCAGTCAGCTGGGGCTGGAACTGCAGGACAGCGATGCTGACTACAAAACACTCAGTATTTGTCATTGAACACCATCTCTACCTGGTTTTTGGTTTTTATTCCCTGCTCTGACGCCCCGTGGTACACCAGGGATGTGTGTCAGACACTGCTGGTTGTCATCTGAGTGTCCCAGGGGGTGGCAGCAATGGGAATTCTCCGGAGCAGGAGCCATCGGAGCCTTCACACCTCATCTCCCTCCTCACCCACCAAGCTGCTCCTGGCGATGGAGCAGCCTGAGCTCAACACAGACAGGATTTTGGGGTTTTCTGATGTCCTCCATGAGGTGGCTCCTGCCCCTCTCTCCTGCTCCTCCAGCAAATTGGCACAGGGGAATTAAATCCAGGAGGTGGAAGGTGGGAGATGGCAGCAGGAGGCTCCTGAGCCAGCAGCTCAGGGCTGTGGGATGCCCCAGGTCAGAGAATGGTGCTGTGACACTCCAGCCTGCTCTGAAACCCCCCATGAATTCAGATTTTAGGGATGAGCAGCTGCCAGGATGCTCTCAAACCCCAGGAACCCAAATGTTTCTCATGGGTGCTTGTAAGGGAGAGATTTCAGAGAAAACTTTCATCTGGGTAAATATTGGCTGCAGAATGACACCCCTGAACCCCCAAACCAGGACAGAGAGAGCCCTGGAGTTTATAAATACCAGGAGGGAGGGAAGCCCAGACCAGAGCTACCTGCAGAGCAAAAAGTCCCAGCCTTAGAGAAGCTGAACTTCACACCAAAGCCAGGCTTTATTTGCCTATTGACAGAATAAAGGGCTTTGTTGGTCTTTCTAACCCACCCTGAGACAGTAAAGGTCTCTCTAATCTGCCAAAGACAGAACAAAAACTGGGGGCTTAAAGCTGAAGCAATTCAGGCTGCAAGGAGGACATGGTTTTTGGGGTTTTTTTCCTGAAAACAATATGGATGGTGTCCCTCAGTGCCTTTAGTTAAAACTGGGCAAATCCTTTCTCCTGAATTTTGTCTGGAACTCCCAGGCAGGGTTACACAGCCTGACTCAGTCCAGCTCAGGATGAATTTCGGTGCAGCATTAAGAAGCACAAAATATCAGGGGAGAAGCTCCTGGAACTGCCCAGAGCCCTCCACCACCCAGCCTGGAGATCCCTACAAATCCAAACACACTGGAACCGGCTGGAAATTCCAATTTTCTGGAAGGCAGAGGCTGGGCTGACTTTGAAATCACCTTTTCCCCAGCACTGCATGAACACCCCACTCCTCAGCTTCCTCCCAGGAGGTGCCAAAGCCCCTCGGCAGAACTGAGCAAAGTTTCCCCAGCAAAAAGCTGCAAGATCTCTCTTCCCTCCTCCTTTTTCCCCCCTTCCATGAATAACATCAGCCATTGACCTTTTCAAGCAAGGTACTTGCTGTAAAATACGAGTTCCAGTCCTCAGCAGTGCCCGTGGAGGGAGGAAGGGGCTGGGAGAAGCCTCATCCTGCTGGCACGGCAGGGAAAGGGCTCTGAGTTGGTAACAACCCACCAGGAGGTTTTACGACTCTGTCTCTGGCATTTGAAATTAATATCGTTATTAAGGGAGAGATTGTTTTACAGCATAATGGTTTTTTAACAAGGTGAACGCCACCAGCCGCTGCCTGGGAGGAGAAAAAGGGGGGGAAAAAAGAGTTTGGAGGGGAAGTTGTGGGTCTTGAGGGGCTCAGCAGTGGCACAGGAGCTGTAAGGACCAGCTGCACCCCTCGGGGAAGAGTGGGGTTGGATTTCTGTGGTATTCACCCTCTGAGTGTGCCCTGCAGAGCAGAGCCCCCAGGGATGTCCCCAGCGCCAGGAATGCTCAGCTCTGCCTTCACCTGGGCTCTCTGCCCCTCTCCCTGCCCTTCCCTCCTTGGCTCTCCTAAAAATGGGCCCAAAAAATGGCACTTCCTGGTCTGAACAGTGCTCTAGAGCCCTGGGGCTATGGCCCAGAGAGGAGGAATTTCATCATTTCAATCCTTTCATCCACTGCTCCTTACTGCTGCATTTATGATGATTTTTTTTAATTCTATAAACCAACAAAAGAAGCAGTAAGAAGACACCAATTCTGCCAATGGCCAGGTGGCTGCTGGCACATCCTTTGCAGAGCCACCAGCTTGATTTCTGCTGACACAATTCACATCAAAATCCCTAAAACCAGCCATGGACGGTGTTGCTTCTTCCAGAGGCTGCAGAGATGCCCATATTCTGAATTCAGAAATCTCAGGGAGCTGGATTCTCTCCTTCCCTACACTGGTTTATACTGGGATTAGCTTTGCAGGACGATTTCCAACCAGGGTGTGATTAAATCCCTTGTTGTGGACGGAGACTCTGAGCATTAAACAGCATTTATTTGGTGAGCAGAGCCACAGAGGAGTTAAAACAACACCCAGCAGGACAGCAAGGCCAACCTCTGGCAAAATCCTGAGCTTCCAGACCCTGGAATCTCAATTCCAGAAGCGCTGGATGCTTTTAGCCGTGATTTGTTGGACGGTGGCCACCTCACCAGGCAGCCTGCCTGATGCTATAACAATAACTGCAATATTTGCAACATCACAAATCTTTGCTTCATCTGCAGCCGAGCCCAGCAAAGGACATGGATCATCAGCTCAGTCATTAATAAAGGTATTGAGTAGCTGAGGACCAAAATAATCCATCCCTGGGGAAGCTGCTTTAAGCACCCTCCTCCAGGGATGCTGCTCCTGAGCCTTTCCTCCACCTCAGAAAAGTTTCCCTTGATCCAAATGCCAGCTGATAACGAGCCCTGAGAGGAAAATAAGGATGTTCTTCCAGCAGTGCTTCCCACAGGAGGCAGATGTGTCAGAAACCCAGCAGCTCTGTCTGATGGCACCCACCTCAGAGGACGCTCTGCTGACTCACATCGCTTTTATTTTTATCCCCCTGCTTTGTCCTTCCACATCAGCCTCTGTGTGTGACACGGCTTTGGCCTCCCCCTGCTGCCCTCCACACCTGCAAGGCTGTCATGGGTTGCAGTGCA
>VYXF01009496.1:818-12759 GCA_013397295.1 Polioptila caerulea
TGCATGTGTGTGTGTTTCTGCTTCTCATCTGATATGGAACATTTTCATTTTTTCCCCCAAAACTTTGAGATTTCCTGGTATTTTTGTTGGGTCTTAGCCCACTGTAACTGTACCACTGGACTCTGACAAGCTGCTAACAGTTCTACTCTCACTGTTATTTTACATATACCCATTTGGAACAAGTCCCACTGGGCACACCAGGGGTAGAGGATCCTAATGCTGATCACTGAAGACCAGGGCAAGTTTTCTTCGATGGGTTTCCACAAGAGTTTCTATGTTGCTGCTAAGCACAGAAACAAGCTGACAGCATCCTTCCAGCCACAGATGGCTGCAAATCTGTGGTTTAACCCATGAGTGTCCTCTGCCTGTCTGCCACTAACCCTCTGCCAAAGACAGTCTTCAGCAAAAACTTTCCTTGGAGGAGTCTGTAGGAAAGACACCGACTAGTTTGTGTCAAGTTATTCAAAACAGTCCAAGTACTTGTTTTGAAACAGGTCTGCCAATGGTCCTGGATTGAAGGAGGAAGAACCAACATGTTCTGCTGCAGCAGGGGAGCTGAGGGATCACTTGCAGTTCTTGAGCACAGGCAATCAGCAGAGCCACATCCAGATGAAGAAGGACAATCAGAGACAGTCCAGATCAAGCTGCACACAGCATGTCTGGAGGTGGCAGGGAGGTCACTGGCAGTCCTGGCTTCCTTGGGTTTCTTGTCATTGCACAGGGCTAAAGCCACAAGAGATCTCTTGAGCAGGGTGTGGACAAAAAGCACACTTCACTGCCTGCACAGTAAAATTTACATTAAAAATTATAATTGTGTATTGACATCCATAGAATTCCACATATGAATATAGAATGAAGCCACAAAAACACCTTTGTTGTGGTGGCTGGGAATATGAGAAGTATGATGAAAATCTCAGGTGATGCCTGTCTGATTTTGCCTGGCTGTTGAGAAAGGCTAGACAGCAAAGATGAAGTTCTTCTGTCCCAAGATATGCTCTCAAAGAAATTGTAAATAATAACTTTCTTCCTGATGCATTTGAGTGGACTGAAGCCCTACGCATCAGCAGGTTGCTAATCCTGCAGCATCCCATGTCCAGCTTTCCCTGCTCCCCACTCCAGCCCATTGCAGGAGAGACAATGGGTGACTTTTCCTGAAGTGAAACAGTCAGAACTTCTGGACAGAAACACTTTGTTTTGGTAAAGGCAATGACATTTTAACAGTATCTCATGGTGTTGCTGCTGCTTAGTGAGCCTCAGCCTAAAATGCTTTGTAATATCAGTTATACCACCAATATCACTCACTCTCATTCACTGTGACTCCAGCAGCAGCAAAAACACAATCACATCAACAACCCTCTGCTGCCTGATGAGTGGATTGGTCAGCATAATTCACAGCACTGCAGGTTAGTTTTAGCAGTGCAGTTTTGTTCTTTGTGCTTTCACACATCTACTCAAATAGCTATGTTTGATCTTTGTATCTCAGGATGGGCCCAAAGCATATGATGATTTGCAATAAAAACGTAGCTGAAAATGCCTTTGTGAAAGAACTACTACTTTCATGAAAAACCCCATTACTCCCCAAACCTTTCCCACCATAGTAACGTGAGTAAAAGATGTGCAGTCCCATTTCTTACACTTGTGTGCATACTGAGAGTAGCACCTTTGGGGCTCTTGACAAATGTGAGGTGGCTCTTACTCACCAAGTGGTTATTTTAGCAGAACAGACCAAAACATTTCCTGTATTGCCCTTATTGAGACAAATGCTCTCAGCTTTGAGGGTAACACTGCCCGTGCAGGTTGGGAGCTGTGAGGAGACGAAGCAGGGCAGTGGTGGAGCTTGTTACTCGTTGATGTTACAGAGGTGTCAGGGCACAGGATGCCATCACACCACTGCACCTTCCTGCAGCAGTCGCCTACATGGACACACTTTCTGACAAGAGTGGATTGAGGACCTGACAAAGCCATGGTGCTTGTGCAGCATGACCAGCAGTCAGGGCATTTCATGCTCTGCAGATGTGGGCAGAGACTCCTTGGGGTGAAAAGAAGCTAATTACACTTCAAACTCTCATATTTGAAGCTTTGCTCAGTACTTGATGCTTATCAGATTTTCACTGCAGTGTGGGTTGTCAGCCACTTCTCTGGAGATACTTTAAAATAGTATCACCATTATCTGATCTTCTCACTCCCTCAAGATATCACCAAGAGTGCTTTTGCTTTCACTGCAGAGGTGAAGAACTAAAGAGTGTCAAGGGTCTCTTCACCCTATCAGTCCCTTCTGCTCCCTCTTAAAATGTGTTTGTAAACTCTTTTTATGACCATCCAGTTGCAGGAGGGGAATTCTGGTGCTGAGACTTCTTCACTCTGCCCCACCAAAGGAGACAAATCCTTAAACCTCTGACTTGTCCTAAGTCTCTGCCAGGGGAGGACTCACTAGATTTGATTTGTACTCTTACACAGTGCCCATCCCTGTGGTACTTGAGCTTTGTCTCACTTCCTCCTCCTCTAAGATTCCCTTTGGGTTAATTTTGAGAAGCAACAGTGACTTGTATTCCTTATCAGATATAAAATGGGAGAAGAGATGCTTATAGAACATAATTTTTATGTGCCATGTGGATACTTCTGTGTTGTAAATCCCAAATTACTGCATAGTGGTTGATTATTGATTCTGCTATTTGAAATTCAAACCTCTGGTCTTAGAAGGCCTGACAGAATTTGACACAAAATGATTACTTAGCTATGGATTTTTTTTTTTCCATCTAACCCGCTGAATTTAATAAAATATTGAGAAGTGATTTCACAAGAGGGTTCCAGAACCAGAAAATGGAGGGATGATTTGTCCTTTAGTAGCTTGTATAGGATTTAGATAATTTCTGGATTAGCCTGTTGAATTTGATTTAGGTCCTGATTCAGCAGAGCATTTTAGTACTGCTTACTTTGCTGAATGAATAGGGATGGATCTGAACACAGATTTAGAGATCATTAGATATTAGTGTATGAGATTTTTAAAGGTATTTAAATGTTTAAATGTTATACATTAAATGTATTTAATGTATACTCATTAAGTATATTTAAAAATCTGTCTTTAAATACTGCACTGAATTAGGGCCCTAATTCCCTCTGAATTCTCTGTGGGCTGGATTCTCCAGTTTTCCAAGTTCATTTGCTCCCTTTAGACTTCCTCCCAACTTTTTCCTTGATCAGCAAATGTGTGTTGAAATACACCTTGTTCTGTCTATAGCTGGTATTTAAAACATATTCATTAAACACGTTGGCTAATGCATTATTAAAGAAACACCTTTTATCCATCTCTAATCATATTCTTGGTACATCTCTCATGATGCAATAGGTGCTGGGTATATTTCAAAGGTGTGTAATTGTGTCCCAGAGCATTGTGATGTAACAGGCTTCTCAGGTATCATCCTTCCGTGCATGAGACAGGGCTGGGTTGGTTTATGGGATGAGAGCATATCTGATATGGTGGAACTGGGTGGAGGAAGAGGTTGGTGGTTATGCTGCTGGGAGGTCATGCAGGGTTATGGTCCAGTGCTCTTTCCAGAGCAGCCACCCCACTGCTGGGGACATGATGCAGAACAGGTTGGATGGGTCCTTGTGTCCCATGGGTCCCATGGGCTGACCAGGCTTGTAAAAGCCTGAATAACAGACCCAAGGTATGAGTGGTCTCTCTGCACAGTGCCTGCTTCTGTCTCTTTGCACAGAAGCAGCAGCTCCACAGCACCAGGAGTTCTGGTGACCCTGGTCTGAAGCTGAGGGAGGTGTGCGGTGCTGCCAGGCTGGGGTGACACAGAAAGCACACCCATCACAGCCTGCACATTCCCCCCAGGAAATCGGCCTGTCCATCTCATCCCTCGGTGCCTGCGCCTTATTGCTGAGCTTTGGAAGGAATGTAAGTGCTTCATTGACCACGGGGTTGAATTTCGCCCGGATTAAATCCCTTTGAAAACTTAAACTGGCTTGCTGATGAGCTACACAGAAACACTTCCTGTCTCCTGCATTACCATCCCTGAGTTTTGCCCTTTCTGAAACACAAAGCATCTATGGAAGGATCTCAGACCTTGTGGTAGACGGTAGTGAAAGAAACACTATCCTCCTGTAACACAGGGAGCACTCAGTTGACTTAAGTCAGGTTTGGCTGAAGGAATTTCCATCAGCTTTAGCCTTGTACAGTAAAACTTGGCATAAGCATGACTGAACGTTTTTGAAACTAGAGAAAAAAACAGACCTATGAGAGAAGGAATCATTAGACCCACAACGACATGAAATCTACCACCTCTCTGCACTTGTGCCATTTATCAGTATTTAATACAAATAGATACACATTGGAGCAAAAGGGAAGAAGAGAACCCCACAGGACATGACTTCCAATTAGCAGGGGGTCACCTCCCCTGCTGTGATTTACTATTGGAAAAACATGCAAAAGATAATTGAACATTACACTCTCTTCTCCCCCTGCTGCTGGCAGCATTAGGAGGAGAGCTGCTCTGGACCCCTTGGGGAGATGGGGAGAAGGATCAGGCAATTACATGCAATGCCACATAATAACAGTGATTCATAACCTCATGGCACTAAACCCACTGGGCCAGATCTTTAGCTAGTGCCCGCTGGTGTAGCTTCATTGACTTCAGGAGGGAGATGCTGATTTACATGGGCTGCAGATCTGGCCCATTTACTTTTTCCCTTTGGGAAAGCAATAAAGTATACAGAGGGAGACCAGGATGTGCAGTGCTCCACAAGGCAGTGTGATGGGATTCTGCAAAGGAATGCTAAATACCTGAGAAATAGTGACCACTTCTGCTACATAAAATCAGGTTA
This sequence comes from Polioptila caerulea, assembly GCA_013397295.1. Lineage (NCBI taxonomy): Eukaryota > Metazoa > Chordata > Aves > Passeriformes > Certhiidae > Polioptila > Polioptila caerulea. Next base: position 5,649 of record VYXF01009496.1, read on the forward strand.
TATTGTCCTGGTGCCTCTACGAGTTGGCTTAACCTGTGAAAATTGCTATTTTGGACTTAAAATGCCCGAAGCAGCTGGAGTGGCTTCAGTTATAAACTCCACCAAGTAATCAAGGAAAAACTGAATTCTGTACAGTTTTAGGAACAGGTCCTTGCTACCAGAATCATTGTCTGGAGGTGCTGGTATTCCTAATATTAGGGGAAGTTTTCTTAGTCTGATCATTTTCTTACCCTGATTTGCCTTGGTCTGAGTTGGTCTAAGGGAAGGGAGCATAGCACAGCCTGGGGTCCAGGGGTGCTCGTGTCTCAGCCCAGCCCCAGCAGTGGCTAACAGTGTGACCTTGAGCAAGTCCCTCCACAGTCCTGCATGTCTGACTTGTGCCTTGGCTCTTAAGAAGATTTTCTTTCCTTTGTGTTACAGCTTTCTAGGAATAAAAGGCAATCCTTCTCCGATGAGGCCTAGGCCAGACCCAGCTGTCCCTTCTTTTGGGCCGAGACTACTCACAACTCTCCCCAGCCCTGGGGGAGTTAGCAGGAGGATCTTCGCACTTCTGGGGTGCAGGGGTCTAGGACAGGCTGAGGTCTGTGCAGCTGTGCCAGGAATATGCCTGCTATAGGAAGAAGGAGGTTGGTGATGGGAGCACCAGGGCCCTGGGACCCGCAGGCTTTACCCATCCTATTTGCCACAGGCTGCCGTGAGGAATGTCTAATGACAAGGTTTGGAAATGTTAGCAGATTGTAGTAGCCCGTGCCTGCTTTCTCCAGCCGAAGCAGCCCGTGCTTTAATTACACGAGTGGCTCCCAGCGAGCCCGTCCGCGCCGGCCCGCGGTCACTGCCAGCGCCCGGATTCAGCGGTGGGAATTGCATTCAAAGGCACAATAGCTTCCGCCCTAGTGACCAGGCTTGATGTGGTTGCAAGAATACATAACCAACATGTCTGCTTAATTATTTTTCTTTTTATGTGGCTTCCTGTTCTTGTCCCTCTGTATTGCAATGTTGTCAGCTCCTCGCGGCGGGGACCATGACTTTATATACCTTTGCTAAATGCTAATACACTCATCACATTGCTGCCTAGCGAGCGAGACAGCCGTGGTGTGAGCTGGCTTCAAAACAGCAGGAGCTCTGTCTCACTTTCTCCGAGACTCGGGTGCTGCTGGGGTTGTAATTTCGGTGCCTGTACTGGTGAATTGGAGCGAATTGTGCTGATCTGATCTTTACTGCAATAGCACCTGAAGGGGAAGGAACAGGAAGAACGAACCTTGGTATTGTCACCTCTGCACTTACAAATATTTTTTTCCTTTTAATCCTTAATTAAACCTCTATCATCTTAGAAATCTTGATACTTTCACTAGTATCGGGCTGTTCCAGGTGCTCCCCTTTTCCATTCATGATTTTTGGCATTCATTTCTTTGCTTTCCCCACCCCCTTACACTCCAATTTCCTGAGTACGAAACTTTAGGCTTTATTTTGATGGGGAGTGATATTATAAAGAATCACATGAATCCAGGAGCTAAGTGATAAAGCAAAAAAAAAAAAAAAATTCCCATGCTTGTCACATCAGCATTTGCTGCTGCTAGAGAAGTCCTAGGAAAGAATTAGACCAAGGCTAGTGATAGAACCTGAGAAATGGTGTTTCCAAGACTTTTATTAGCATCATATTGCAGATGCATCAAAATTAAGATTCTTAGTGCCATTTTGCAGCATGCAAGTGCTATTATTTCCATTTCATAGCTGGGGAGCCGGGACACAGACAGAATTAACAACTTGCCCAAAGTTGCTCAGGCAATCCACAAAAGAGAGAGAGAGAAAAAACCCCCAACAAACATGTTAGAATCCTTGGTCAAAATCCTCATCAGTGGGCTGTTCCTTCTTTCAGGTGAAATGAGCTGGAGAAAGAGGTTAGAAGCACCAGCTTAGCAACCCCAAGCTGAGTTACGGTTCAGAGTAAGAAAGCAGGCAAATATGTGGCTGTCTATTTGGAGGGTATTTGCACTAATAAAACTGCTGAGTCTGGAAAGTCGAGTATTTTCCCATGTGATTGCTGCTGTTCCATTTTCTGGTCATGGTGGGAACAGCCTTTCTGGTTCTTAATGGAATTAGTAAAACATCCAAACATTTCATAACTTTAATGGCTGTAGAAGTGGGAGAAACTCCAGCTGGTAGAAGTAGAGATGGCTCCTGGTTTTCCAAGTCAGCTTGCCTTGTGAGCTATTTTATTTTAGTCTTGTAATGTCTTCTCACTGTTTAAGTTTGGTCAGAAGAAAAGGAAAGGACAGATAAGTAGGGGTGTAAAGTAAACATATAAAGAAACATCCCAGAAATTGGAAGATATGCATTAAATATATCTTTAAAAGTTATATATTCACTACATCTGTGACTATGCACACAGATTGGATGAGCATCCTATTTGTTTGAAACATAGAAAATTAACATCTTAGTGTGTTATTAAACTACATTTAATATGTGCTTTTTTTTGAAGTCAGTAAGTAAGGACAGAAATAAATAAATAGCTAATGAATTCCATGGGCTAGCAAAAAAAAAGGGAATTTGTAGTGACTAGACACTGAGCAGGAATTTGGGAACACTGTGCTCTGTGTTAACTCCCACAATGAGTCATATGCAGCCTCTTTGGTAATGCACATGGAGGACTGAAAGAAGATGCTCCAACTCACCTGTAAATGTTTTCAACATTAGTATGTTCCCCAGTGCATCCACTCCCATCTGCATGGCTCCTTCACCGTCTGTCTGCAAGCAGACAAAGCCTACATTTATGATTCACAAAATCCTGTTTGGGGATACTTTGATCCTGCCAGAGGCAACCTTTGCAGGTACCCAGTGTGGGAGATGAGCAGGCCTGGTCTGAGGGACAACATTCAGTCACCCTTTGGAGACCAGTGCAAATCATTCAGTTTGTCCATTAATTAAGAACAGGAGTTTTCTCTCAAAAGCATCGTGACACTTCTTTGGTACATATTCACTTGTCCGTGGTGTATCTTGCTCTGCAAACAGCTCCATGGATCATTTTTAGATGGAGAGAGGATTGCTGTAGAGTATCACAGGGTGTGACAATAGGTAGCAGAAATGGACTCTATTTTTGCTGTGGGAGCCTGTGATGAAAGGCGAGATGTAAGTGCAAACTATTATTATTCTAATGACGTCCGACTCTCACTGAGCTGTGCCTTGTGGAAGTGTGTGAACTTTGGAGCATGCCCTGATGAATGTGAACCATGACAGCTCTCTGGAGAGGCTGGGGATGCTGGCAACAGCTTAATCAATTATGACAGCAATGGTAAGATCTGTCCAGATTAGAGCACTTCAAAAACTACAAAGCCTCAGGCTTCTCTGTCTAGGTTTTTGCAAGAGGAGGACAATGAAGGAAGAGGATTGATTTTGGTCCTTTGAAATGTAGTAATACTAGCATCTACTGGCTTAAACACAAGCACAGCCAGATAGTGTTTTACCATCTAAAGATGCAGGACGGTATAGGAGGCAGTGCTATGAGTTTTAGAGTTATGCTTGACTGCAAATGGGTTAGATATGATGTTTCCCTGGAAGAAGGGTGGGTTCTCTCAAATATGTTATCGTAAAATAAGACAGGAATGAAAGAAAACAAAAGGAAAACATCACACAGAAAAGATCTATTGGGGAATGGCTTTCTGCAAAAACATCAGATCAAAGGAGGACATTTTCTGTTAGGAATTAAATTATCCTCTTCCTTTCCAAGTCAAATGGACCTATTTGAGAAACAGATAGGCAAGATAAAGCCTCTCAGCCAGAGTGATTTTATCTCCCTCTCAAGTGTGTGTGCATGTGTGATTCTCAAATAAACACAGCAGCAGAACACAAAGAGTTGTGTGAGCATGACCAATTACTTGACTAGGTACGTGTTTTTGCAAGAGCAATGAGAAAACGAAGCCAGGTGAGGCTCAAAGTTTCCATATCAACAAATAGGAATAAATACATTATTGTTGTAAATATATTTCCTAGATATTGTCCTCATAAGCAAGCCACAGACTAGATACTCAGCTGAGTGCAGTATTCAGCTCTCTGAATATTTCAGGGTGTATGAAGCTGATCAGGTCACTTGAAAACCACTGGTCCCTTTAAAGGGCTTCACAAGTAGCTGCTCAATGAGTTGCCCAGACATTGCACAGAGTTGTCATTTCACACTGGCAGGAGTGGCTGCATGCAGGGATGTCTTATGCAGAGGCTCTGCTGCACAAGAATGAGTCAAGCCACCATGGCTCCCTCGTCCCCAGAGCCTGCTCCTATTTTCTGTAACTGTTCCTGACAGCTACATCCCTTCCTGCTGCCAGAGCATGGCCTCATCTGGATCTTAGCAATAGGAAATCTGAATCAAATGTGCAGGAATGATCCTGAAACACACAGTGTCTTGCCACTATTTGCCTCCTGGCCTGGCTGTGCCACTTAGGTCTTCAGTGATGCATGAAAGCTTTTTTGCACCGCAGTGGCTCTGCTGGTGTCACCTGTGGCACTGGCCCATGGCTGCCTGACGTACCAGGGGCGGAGACAGGAGTCAAGCACACAGGGCTCATGTCTGGTGTGTGCAGCCTGGCAGGTCTTACGCAGTTGGTGACAACAGCAAGAGCTGGAAGCAAACCTGCAGCTGTGCCATTAAGTGAGCAAACACGGCTGGGCTTGTTCAGGAAACAATGCACTCCAGCTCCTGAGGGGAGAATGGCTTTGCCAAACACCCTGGCTTTGCCAAGCACCTCCACCTGCTGCTTCCATTCCAGGGTTAATGCCTTGTCTGAACCCAGAGGCTCACAGCACACCTGTGGCTCTGACATACATGGCAGGGGACATGTTGACTGCTACTGCACTGTGCTGTACTGTGCTGGGCACAGGTTAGAGGGATAGTCTTGGCTCCAAATGTTGCTTCAGAGGTTGGTAGCAGGCCAGTTTACAATTCTTCCTCCTTGTATTAGGCAGGACTCTGGGGAACAACCATTTGGGCTTGACTCTCACTGCAGAATCTTGTTGACATTTCAACATTTCTGTTTTCTCCAGAAAAAGGGGATCAATAACATTCACTCATTTAAGCAAAGCACCCCTTAGGTCAGTCCATGTGGGTGAGTGAGGAGTGCCACACATTGCTATGGGCTGGCAGCCCGCTGCCTATGCCATGAAATCTAAAAAACCCAATGAAGCATTGCCATCCTTCCTTCATGTATTGTTTGAAATTATTTTCTGTGCTTGGCCAAGATTAGATAAGGGTGATTTTATTGCCAAGCAGGGCCCACAGTATGAACACAAGCACCTAGAACAGTGTTGGTGTTTGGTAGGAGATCAGAGTACATTCACCATAGACCCTGATCCATGTACAATAAAGGGACATAAGTCAAAGTCTTAGGCAGATGGCTGACTGTGAGTGCTTGACTTTGATGTTACAGCTCTTTCTCCCTCTTTATTGCATAGAAAGGCACAATCTGGCAGTACTAAATGCTAGGCAATGAATCACCTCCTTAATGACTGTAATAGGCAGCCAGAACACAATCCACAGCCTTTTGGGATCTGTCCAGCGTCTACTTGCCTGTCTGTAAGCTCACATTTAGAAATAATAATTGACCCCTAATTCATAGGGTCAGTACTTTTACATACCTATGTTTTTATGATGAAAAGGAAGAAATGTTTTCTTCATGGGATATAATTTACAAAGACGAGAGGATTGGACAATTGCTGGACTAGTATTGAGGGAATAAGAAGATTGTAATTCAAAAAGTGAATAATCCTGAAAGGGTTTTGACCTTTCTTTTACTTTTAAGAAATTTTCTTTTCCAACCTTGCTGTTTTAGATCTGCATAGTCACTTTAAGAAAGTGAATTTGTTGTCAGTGTTAGAGAGGTATTCATCGTTACCCCAAGGCCAGCTGCCACCCAGCTGCATTCTGTAACACAGCAAATAGTTTTTTATTTCCACCATGAATAGAGACTGGCCTGAGTACCCAAGTGCAGCATCTTTTGCAAACTCTCCTCAGTAATTAATAAAGTGCAGAGACGACAACTGCATGTGGTTTATTATCACTCAGGATGGCTGGAAATTATCTCCACAGGCATGTGTCCACAGAAAACCCAGGATGTCTTTCCCTACTATGCATTAAATCATGGCATCTTCTCTTTTTACTTCCTAGGTTGAAATCTGGCATCATGACTTTCTCAAAGTCTCTTAAAGTAGCTTTTACCATGACTATCTGAGCTGCACTCTGCATTCCCTGCCTACAACATGAAAAATTAGTAGTCACTAAATCTTGCTCCTTTCTGCCACATTCCACAGCCATCAGAGGTGTTACATAGGCTGATGCCTCTTCTTCATCTGTGTTCATGCACTCCTGGCTGGGGCTAAATATGAGTTAGAAGAATCTGTTTGCAACTCCCTTCTGGCCCTTGTGCCCAATTTGACTTCCCTTGATTCCCTTCCATTGAGTGGGGAATAGGGAAGGGATCTGCATGACTTGGTTTTCTGTCTTCACTCTTGTGTCTTGGTGACCACACTCACTGGATGAATGCTGAGCTGGGAGGGTGTTGTTGTGTCCTTGATGCATTCTGACCAATTTCTGTCATTCATTATTATCATTCTGTCACAGCCATGATTACTGACTTTGTACATGGCCCTGGAAGCTAGGAGGCTTTGGGAAGATAACTGTATTTCTCTGGGGAGGCATGTTGCTGTGGACTTTGGTTTATTAACTCTCATTGAAAAAATGACTGAGCCAAACTGCCCTTTGTGTTCACAAATCTGGTTGTAAAGATGTAGCCTCCAGAGAAAGTAAGGACTCCCCTCTCTCACCCAGCAGCATTGTCAAATTCTTTCTACCTATTTTTTTTTGTCTCTATATTTCCACCACTTCCACAAAAAGCAATAATTTCACAAAGAACAAGAGGACTGCAGGAGTGTCAGTAAGCGTCAATGGGCATTTTGAAGCCCATCTTGCCTGCATCAGCTTAAAAAACATACCTATAGCAGCATGAAATGGTATCTATATCAGTTCAAAAGGATTTGAAACACCAGGTTGACATCCCAGACCTGCATCTGCAATGAAACTGGCGAACTGAGGAAGAAACTTGGACTAGTTCTGGAAAGTCTGTGAGGT
>VYXF01009496.1:12821-163305 GCA_013397295.1 Polioptila caerulea
GACTTTTAGATACTGAGCTTTCATGAACAAGAAAGTTGGTGGCTTTTTTCCAGACAGTGGTATGCTAAGTTTTTCCACAAGAAGCAAGTGATAAAGAGAGATGAAAAACCTGAGAAATTTTTGAGGGGAAATTTTTACTCTACAAGAAAAAGAAATCTCTCTTTCTTTGCAGAAAAAAGGTCCACAAAAAGCAAAGAACAGCTAGGCTGCAGGCTCCTAAGAAACAAAAAATACCTTTGTCCTGACCAGATCTTTTGGAGAAACCGGCATTTTTCACGGGGCTGAGATTTATGAAGAGCATTAGAGTTAGTAACCAACAAAGAGCACACAGAAGGACAACCTTTAATGTACCTGCAGAGGCAAGGATTGCACTTTGCTTTTATGATTAATCTAAAAGACAGCACTTCTGGTTGTTCTGAGCCCTTCTGACATGATCTAGCCACAGTTGTTTAGATCTGGTTCAGATGTGTGACTATCTGCCACGAAATCACTGGTACCAGTTTTGCAGTACAAGCCATGACCTACAGCTTCTATTTCTCTCTTATTTTTTTTTAATTGTGCCAGATCCAGACTCAGAGCAGTTTGGCTTCCTGAGAACTGACAATGTTGGAGCTTAAATCAATGTGGCTTGAAGGGAATAAACCAGAGCAAATCTTCTCAAAGTCCAGTCTCTGAGGGAAAGGATCCTGAGTACACACTAGATTCACAGTTCTGCCTCTTTGACAAAAGTAAGCTTTGAATGAGCACAGGTTCAAGATAAGGATTGTTCTTAACAGTATAGAAATAATTCCATATAGAGATAAGTACTGAATAAGCTGTTTTTCTTTCCTCAACAAGCCTGTTAATTACTGGTGTTTTTCTGAGTCTGAGGTATGTTAATAGCATGAAGGGGAAATCCCTAATATGTGACAGATTGGTGCTGTGATATTCCAGAGGGTGAGTGAAGTTTTACCATTTGAGAGTGGGATGTTCACTCATGGAGATCCCAGCAGAGCTGGTTAATTATTTTCTCACTCATTTAAGTCACCACTGCAAAGGTTTTGCTGTGACAGGAGGAGGTAACTCACTCTGATCCCGTGTTAATATTTGACTACATCACAGTCTGAGTGACCTGTTAATTGATCAGTTGCAAACTGCTGAAATGACAGGTTTGTATATGTGAGTGTAGAGAAAACAGGGAACCATATTCAGGTCAGGTCTTAAGGTTGTGCAAAGATCCACAGTGGTAGATTATCTGCAGACAATGTCTAGGGGAATTCTGTACGTTGCATGCTGTGATAATTATCAGTCTTAGAAAAATGCCAGTTAATGTCTGAAATTCCTGGAGTCATGCAGTTTTCTACTGCAATGTAAAAAACAATGTGTTCTATTGCAGCTGTGCAATTTGGCCTTGCTAAAAATGAAAACACATTTCTAATGACCCTCATCTACCTGGTTAAGTCTTAGTTCATTAAAAGATGAATTGGAATTGTGAGGGAAACAAACTAGGTGAAAAGTTTAACCCTGCTAATGCCATATAATGAAATTTAATAATGTGTAGCATCTTATAGACAAGCAATACAACAAGTTGATAATAAGGATAATAATTTGTAGCTTAGCAGAGAGAATGCAATCACATTTGGATGTGCATTTGAACTTGTGCCCTCTCTATATTTTTAGCCATGTACAGAATAGCAAATTATTGTACTGAGACTTGAGCAACAGTTTGACAGCTTGGCCCTCCTGAGAGCAGCTTCATCTGTGGTGGAGATGATGGATAAATAACATGTCACTAAGTCAGGGTCGATTTTTGGAAGGTCTCTTCAAGGCTAGTGAGCAGGAAAGATTTCCCACATGGATCATCGAGGAAAGTCTAGGAAGCACTTCCAGTACGTTGGTAGAAGATAGTCAAGAAGAATGAGCTTGCTCTTTAGAGGCTCACACTGCTATACAGAGATTTGCTCTTTGACCAAGCCTGGTCTCCTAAATCAGCAAATTAAAACTGGTTGAACACACAGGAGGAGAGAAGCAAGAACTTGACAGAGGCATTTAAAGGGAAAGGAAGATCTGTGCTGTGACAAGGTTGTCCTTTCTTTCCTTCATGAGGGCTATTGATACACACTCTTCTCAATTATTGTGATAAGCTATTGTTCTGGAATAAAGTCTCTTCCATGTAAGGTGTTAGCACAGCTGTGCAAACAAAAATTTCATTTAGTAAAGGTGAATATGTATGTGTGTGTGTGTGTGAATATCCTATCATGATGAGAATAACTGGATAAGACAGCTTTGTATAGATAGAAAATATTTACCCAGGCTAGTCCTGATGCCACTGAGGTTGGTGGGAGTTTTGCTAACTTGGGAGGACAGAGACAGGTTTTGTGATCGTTCTCTGGGGGTGGGACAGACAAAGCACAATGGACTGAGAGGTGTTCTGGTAGTGTGCCACAATATTTTAATCAAGGGAATGGAATCATTCTCGGAAAGGAGATGCTAGTGAAGGGTGGAGTGCCTCAGATAAATAAGCAACTGAAAGTTGGGATGTTCATCCACCCCTTATCTGAATTAGCCAGATCTCTTTGTTGTGCAAAATGGGGCTGAAAAGCTTTAGAGGATAAGCTTCCTTCTGACATTTGATATTCTCTGCTGCTTCAGTTGCAGGCGAAATCGGCTTCCCAGCAGTGTCCATTTCTCTGCTCTTTGGTTTGGCCCTTTTCTTCACTTTTTACAATGTGCCAACTGCTACAGGACACAGTCAGCAGCTACAGCTGCTGGTGGAACCAAATCCCTTCACATCCCAGCACCTTCCCTTATAATTCTGAGTGGGGTAAACGGCTTACAAGTCAATAACAGAAAATTTAAGCAATTGCTTTTGTGGGTGCAAGGAATTGCATCTAAACACAGAGAATTTTTAGGATGCTGGAAGAAGTGAAGCAGGATGAGTTCAGTTCTGTCCAGGAACTGCTGCATCACTGTGATACAACATTTCTGTGTGCTTCAGCTTTCTAAAAGCATTTTCTTTCTACTAAACTTAGATGTGGCATTACTAGTAAGCAAGGTACGCAGTTTAGTATCAGCTAACACAATTTTTTTAGGCTAATTTCAGTTTCATTCTGTACGTATCAGCTGCAGAACTGATGTTCTGGGACAGATTTTCTCCTGGTTTGTGTTTCCAGGATATTTAAGAAACAGGTCTGGATATGTAATCCTGTTCTGAAGTGTAAAAGTTAGGGTTTTTACATGTATAAATGTCTGATTTATGAGATTAAACAGTTCTTAGAGGATTAAATGACATAACCTAAAGCAAGAAATGGAAGTCCAGTTAAGACAGAAATAAAATATGACCCTGGAAGATGTCTGGATGAAATTTACTTGAAGAATAAATTTCCAGCATTTGCAGAAGGGTCACTGGTGTCACTTTTTCACTGAAAAGTCAACTGAAGTGTTTTGATCTCCAACGGCTAAAAACAGAGCTTTTCTAGCAAGTGTACTGTTGACAAAATTCCTATGTTAGGATGGAAACTTTTTGTCTGTTAGATTTTGCACTTTCCAATGAAGGGTCGTGCTCTTCTGCAGAAGGCTGATTCCTTTTATAAGAGTAGGCTATTTACCTGAAAACGTATTTTTGCTTTAAAAAGGCTTGATGCATCCAAGGTCAAGGTCTGCTATAAGATTTCATCCTTCCTCATGTTTGACTCTCTGCAGAAATGTGCTTCTGGGTTTCCAAAAGGAGCAAAAACTGCAGGGCCACTTTTTATGTGTGTTTGGAGAGGGGTTTACTTCTTTCTCTACACTATCAAATGACTCAAGAAATCACCATATGTCAGATTAGATCAGCTCAAAAATAACAGCCAGGAAACTGCTGATAGCTTTTTTGGAGTTCCATAAAAGTTTACATAATTGTCATTGCATGTCATTTGGTTTAGCAGCTGCAGGAAGATCCTGCTCTCCAGTAAACAGAGATAATTGATTAATAAACTGTATCTGCAGCCACCACAGTTTATTCTGTGCACAGAGATCTGTGTACCCAGGTCTGGAGTTCTGTTCCTGAAGATGTAATTTACACATTCATTTACCTTAAGGCCATATATGGTCTGTAAAATTGTGTTAAACCATTTAAAGACCCAAAATTGATTAGGCCACATGTACATGTTTATAGGATTAACATTTTGGAGTGAGCCCAATTAAATCTGTGGCAAAATTCGGTTTGGTTTTTGTATGATGTAGGTCTAGAGGAGGTGGGAAGGTTGCTGAGTACAGTCCCTCTGCTCAAGTCACAAATTTCCACAACTTACTGGGAAAAATGTCATATCTTTTGTAATGTTGTCAAAAACTTGATGGTTAGAGAACTCCTGTTCTCCCTTAAGGGTATTCACAGGCAGCTTGCTTTTTTTATTGAGCCAACAATGATCCCATTACTTGAGCAATTTTTCCATGGAGTTTATCAGTGTGGGATATTTTGCTACAGCAAACACATTCTGGGTCAGCCTCTGTCCAATGAAGCTAAACAAAACTTACACACCTTGTCTCCTCTCACTAAATGGGCTCTCTGTCTCTCTAGTCAATTCAGAAGCTTCCTCTGTACCTATTTGCCTTGTGAATTCAGCTTTCTTGCAAAGGCATGGGCAGAATCACATGGGAAGAGTTTTTCCAGGGCTGTCCCATTGCCCTCATCTGACAAACTCCTTCAAGCACAGGTTGCTAATATGCCTGAGCTGTTTCCAAGAGCTAATTTTGGGGGTGGATGCATCCCAGAGGCAGGCTCTGAATCTTCCTTCCCAGGCAGGGCCTGGGATACTTCAGGGAATGTCTTCATTTTATGACTTTTTAGTAGTGAGAGGCAGGATCTTGAAGGCCATGACCCTGGGGGAAAGGAGTGCCCTATCTCCTGCCTGTGACTGGCCCAGGGTGGTGGTGTTTGCAAAACCCAGTTTTTATGGGGCTTTTGTGACATGATGGAAGACAGGCTGGGTGGGTGGAGGGTGCAAGTACAGTCTCGGGTTGTTGTGGCCTCTTGTGTACCCAGTGAGGAGCAGGACCCTGAAATAAATCACCTGGGCTCCAGCAAAGTCAATGTGGATGTTTATACCAGCCAACGATCTGGCCTCTAGGCCTAAGGGTATTCTGCAGAAATAACAAATTTTCCTTTTTCTTCTGAAATTTTAGTGGATTTTGTGCCTGAAGAAGAATGATAGTATAACTTCAAATAAATATTTCTAACATTTTTTCTCCTTTTTCCACCTCCTTTCTCCTTGCTTGAGCTCCCTGTATTAGACAGAAGCAAGACTGTCCCTGGGCTGTTTGGCTCTGTGCCTTGGTTTGCTGTGTCCAGCCTGGCCCAGGGCTCCCACAATAGGGCTGGTGGGTCTGTGCCCACTACAGCCCACCAGTCCCAAATCTCCTTGCTGAAGATGTTGTGTCCTTTGCAGTCCTCCACTCCCAGATTTTGCCGACAATGTCTGAAGGTCATGAAAATATGCTCTCAGTTCAGCCAGGCAATGTACATGTCCCAGGCTTTTGAAGAAAACCTTTCAGGTAGCACCAAAAAAAAAAGAAAAAAAATCAAAAGCTGTGCAGTTAAACTTTGTGATATTCCCTTAATCTCTCAACATCTTCTGAATTTTCCAAAGGTATCAATCATAATTAAAAAAAAAAAATCTTCAAAACTATCTACTTAGAGCAGATTTAGTTTATTCAGTTTATTTAAGACATGCAGTAAAATATTCATGAGGTGCACAATTCAGATATATTCTATAAGCCTGTGGGAGTACACATAACATTGTAATCAAAATACAGTTTTCTTTCAAATGCATTTTAAAGGAAACAAATTATTAAAAATCCCATTAAAAATGCACTTGCTAGTTTGTAAGTATGTATAATTAAAATTTTTTTATATATATTCCTCACTGGAAGGATTCTGCACTGGCAGAGGAGGTTGTTGTTGCAATTTCTGAGCATACTGTGCTCAGAAATCCCTTTTGATAAGATCTGAATCACCGTGGAGTTAGACAACACATCCAGTTATTTATTGTGTTTGGGTTGGGCCCATTCTCTTACTTCCATATACTGCTAAGTTTTCCAGTTTTGAAAGATGGTCATTAGTAAATGTCCATGAACAATTTTCCTTCATGGAAACAGAAGAAAAATTGGTCAGAATAAAACACTTTAACAACTTGAGTCAAATTTATGGAATCAAGCAGAAAGAATTTCCTTTAAATATTGCAACATTTTTTTCTAGGAGTTATCTATTGCAAACATTTTGACTTTTCAGTTGAATGTGGTGTTTCTGTTTAGAAATTAACCCTGAAAAGAACTCTGAAAGGGGGGAGATAATACCAAAAGAATATTTCAGTTTAAATAAAGCTTTCTGTGTTTAACGGAAAGAAATTCTTTTCAGAGAGGTTTGGATTTTTTTTCCTTTTGGATGGATTGAAATGGGAAATATTGTAATCACTTCTCTGGAAAAAGTAAAAAAGTTTAATGACTAATACTTCCTTGAGTAAAAATCTGGAAGATGAAACTTCAAAGTTTTCCTTAAGTTATTAGGCATAGTGTACTCTCATGTTACTCCCAAAGCAGTTGAGCAGATGTACAAGTATATTTGAACAGTTCATGTGAAAAATTCAAATTATGAGTGCAATAAAGCATAGTTTTTTTGTGTTTTACATGTGCGTTAGTCTACCTTCACATTATCCCTGGATATGTGTGTGATGGGGATTAATCTGTGGATGTATTTTATCATATTTTTGCATGGAGGAAAATTGTGCCTTAGATTGGACATAATTTCCCCAAATATTTACAAATATTTACAAAATAGTTTCTTTTATTTGAATGTTTCACAATTGTTTCTGATTTTTTGCGTCCTTGTGGAACAGTAGCCTTTCTTATACCCTCAGGCTCCTCATGGTGAGGTCCCATTCAAGATTCAGGTGGTTTCATCTTTCCTAGTTGTTTCTGCTGTCTGATGGCTTGATGAAATACGTGTAAAAGCAAAGCATTGCCCCAGTGTTTCATGCTATGGATAAACACCAAAACCCAGCTCTTCACACTTTGTGGAAGGGGTAACATAATAGGAGATGAGCCATATGATTGCACCCAGTGCCCTGGAAGGAGCTGGAAGTCTGGCTGTGATGCCAGAGGGGCCCAGGTACCGTCACCCTGACTGTTCTTTCAGGGGAACGTGCCTGCACCGAGGTGCTGGTAAGAGTCTGGCCCGTGTCTGAATGCACAGAGAACACAGGACTCAAAGGTCATTCATTTGTGCATGCAAGGCCCCACTGTTCTTTCCTTGTCCTGATGTGAACCTCTGATTACTGTGTCGCCTGCTTTGAAGCTGATTAACTCCTGCAGTCACCCCGTGCCCAGGTCCATGCAGGTATGTGTGTGGGAGCACTGCCCCTGCTCTCGCGTTTGGGGACACCACGGTTTGTGTGACAGCATCTCAGACTGGAATGGGGGATATTGTGCTGTCCCTGCTCGCAGAACAGGGCTTGGAACTTGGTTGTCTTTAAGGTCCTTTTGACCCCAAACCATTTTATAATTCTATGACATTTAAAGAGCTAATGTAAGAAAATATCTTAGTTGATGCAGGGAAAGGAAAGACCTTCTTATAAGCACCTGAATATTCTTGCTTTGGGAGCTCTCTCATCTCCTAATTCCTCGGTGATGGGAGGAGAGACAGATCCTTCACCCAGGACAAGAGGAGAGGTTTCCTCAATGCCCCACTCTGGGTGGCAGCCAAGGTGGGGACAGGCACATCCCACACCAAGCCCCTTCCCCTGCCACCATCCCATTAGGGCTGCTGCAGTCTCCCTTGTAAATCTAAGAACAACTGGGCTTTAGCTTACAGCCCTGTGAGAATATTGTCTCACTGTGCAATCCCCAGAGCAAGACAAAGGCAGGCTGTGTCTCTCAGGAAAGCCTGGCTCCCTGCCGTGCTCCTGCTCTGCCTATATGGGAAAGCTTTACCCTGATGTTAGCTAATGCTGCCTGCAAACTGCACAGGCTGAGCTGTGCCAGCTGCTGCCCCAAAGGAGCAGCCCAAGCCTTCATTCCTCTTTCCACTCACCTTTCCTGTAAAGCTTTTGCTTTTGAGATCAGAAACTCAGTGACCTTGGCAGGGAGGGAAGTGGAAAATGGGTTTAGTGGGAAGATATTTCTCAGAAACACTGTTCAGGGCTCAGATATCTTCCCCTGGGGATTACAGAGTGAGCAATGCTAAAATCAGTGTGTCAAGATGTCACCAAGCATGCACTGGAAGAAACTTTACACAGTGCAATGAGAGTGCTGCAGTTGGGGCTCCAAGTGTAAAGAAATGTTCCGATTCAATCAATGTCCCTTCTGTTATCCTGCTGCCTGCTGCCCCATTCGGCAGGAAGCCTATTTCATTCCGTTTACTGTTTCCCTCTCCATGAGCATCTATCACAGAGCCATTCCCATCCTCTGGCTCCGATAGCTAACAGGCTCCTGTCACCAGACGGGGCTCTGATGACTCTCCATCGATCACGCAGAAGGAAATGGTTATTGAGTGGGTGGCAATCAACCTTTTACCTCTCCCTGGAGCCAGAGAGCATCAGTGCTTCCCAGCATTAGGCAGAAGCCTCCTAGAAAGTGTTTTTTGCACACACATTTCCTCACATGTAAGGCTGTCGTGTGGTGCTGAGTCACAGGGCTCAAAGGCCACAACTGCAATTTTTTGCTAAGCTTCACTTTGAACTTGGTGCCAAAGGAAAGTAGAAAAAAGATGGTGCCGGTGGTCAGCATCTTCTGGCAGGTTCTGCTTTCCAAGTCAAGCCTGCTATTGAGATCGGGGAAAAAGTCATGCTGGTGCTCAAGGTTTCTACCATCCCTCTCCACCTTTGCAAACACACATCTATCTGAGGTAGATTGCAGAGACACTTTAGCCAGAATTACTGCCAGCATTACTGGAGGGAAGAAGCCCAAATGCAGATATTCAGTGGAAAAGAAATAATTGGTATTAAATCTGAGTTGATAATATATACAGGTATAAACTAAGAATATGCTGGAAGAATTTGAGTTTTCAGTCTGGAAGAAGAGAAAGAAAGAGCATTTAGAGGAGACAAATCCTCTGGTTTCCTTACTGGAGTGGGGAAAAATCCACAGCCTGTATGTCCTGATCCTTAGCGGCATTTGGGGAGCTATTTCCTTTAATTCCCCTAAGTGTTAGCAGATAATTGCACAAGAAGATGTAGACTTCAGCCAGCAGGACTCAGAAGGACTCAGGGGACTGCCGGGTTGGCAAGCAGAGTGCATCTGATTCTGGGCTGCACACACATAGCACTTCACAGCTGCCCACACATTCATTTCTGAATGGTTTTGCAGATATTTTTTAATGACCTTTTGAGTTTTCTAATTGGTTTCTAATCAAGCCCTGCCTTCATTTGATACTGTGTGACCAATGGAATGGTGTCCACCCCCCTCTTTAAGGCCACAGACCTGATCCACTGAAGCTTTTCTGCATCAGAGCACTGTGATTTCTAACTACTGCTGGCAAACCAGTTGACCAGTGAGGCCACAGTGCTCAGCGGCACCAGCTCCTCATGGCTGGTCTGCTGCATAGGGGAGCTCCTGAAACAAAGTGTGAC
The DNA here is from genome assembly GCA_013397295.1 of Polioptila caerulea. Classification (NCBI taxonomy): domain Eukaryota; kingdom Metazoa; phylum Chordata; class Aves; order Passeriformes; family Certhiidae; genus Polioptila; species Polioptila caerulea. The sequence continues at coordinate 22,403 of VYXF01009496.1, forward strand.
ATCTCACTTCAAAATGCCATGTTAGAAATTGGTGATTACATGCTGATTGATAGTCAGCTGCAATGTCACATATGCCTGGGCAGTGAGAACAGCTGGCTGTGTCACCTCTGCTGCTGGACAGTGTGGAGCCATTCCCACTTGTCAGTCGGGGCTTGACGTCCTGCAGCATAGCAGGACTTTACAGTCAACTTCATCCTATGGCCTAACTCTAGGAAATCCTCAGCTTCTATGTCTATCACCTTTGCTGCCTGTGACAATTTATTTTGCCTCAGTTGTGTTTATTTGCACTTTCCCACTGGCTTTGATTTGTGTTGTCTACTGGGCCAGCTGGGAAGTGTGTGGGTGTTGCTTTTGGATTTGGTACTGCTACCAGCAAGAGCATGGCAATAACTCAAAATGAGTGATTTGTTTGATGAAGCTCCCCATTTTCTGTTCACAAATGGTTCATGAGCATAGTGCAAAATTCCCTGATGTGGCCATTAGCAAATGTAATTTGCAAATTTCTTTTGGAAAGTAACTCTTGATCTGCAGGGGATCATTCAAATTACCATTCGTGTTAGTATTGCAGACGTGGTTTGTGCAGTAACGTGTGTAACTTACCAAAATATGTAACTAACTTAATGACTCAGAGCATTTGAATTCCAACCAAGTACTATAGCTGATTCTAGAAAAAGATTTTGAAGCAGTGTTGGTCATCTGTAGGGTTGCTTCCTCTGAAGAAAGGAGCTGTGGCAGACAAAAGAATCTTTAGGTAATCTGTAATTGGTGTCTTCTCCATCCCCGAGCAAGCACCAGGTGCCCTTGGAGTGGTTCCCCTCAGAGGGTGGGGGGTCAGTAACATCAGCAGCAACAAGCAGCAGCTGTGTTTTTGTACCACATGTGGATGGAGATCAGCAGCAGAGTGGAAGGAAGCAGGGGTTGCCTGGGGTTCTTCTTGGAAGAGGAAATAATGTCCTGCTCCATATTTCTAGAAGAAAGACTTTAATAGGTCACCCTAAACACAATACGAATAAAAATTCCTTACAATGTTCTTCCAGGAATCAGGTGAACAAAAGAGTTTTAGTCCCTCAGTAAGAGGAGGGAAGCATCTGTATCAGCCAAACTGGTGTTTGTGGCCAGGGGCCATGACAGTTTACCTGACTTATCAGACTAAAATCTACATAATTTCCTCTGAAAATTTTCTCCCCTCTCCCTGATACCCTGTGGGAACATTGCTGAAATTTATGGAGTTTTTTGCATCCACCCACACCTATAGATAAAGATGCTTTAAATTACTGCAAAATAGTTGTTACAAGTGATGGCAAAATATCAGGATTCACTATTTCCTCAATTTGCAAATTCTGGCAATTGTTTTTTCCTTTAACAAGTAATAAGTAGGATCACAAAGGTATTCTCTATGAAAAGGCTTTTCACTCTGCCTTGGCTTTTAGACAGCTTCCTATCCAGATCAACTATAGATATCTCCTTTTGGCTACTATTGGATGCTCCCTGCAGCGTGCAATAAACATTCACTTCATATCACACATCTCACCCTGACAAGCAAATCCCTTGCATATCAATGTGGCCCTGTGAAGAGATTTTGCTTTTTTACATTCCTTCCACTCCCAGCTGTTAATTTGCACTGACTAGATAGCGGGGGGTCCCCCTCTGCCCCAGAGACATGCTTACGACTTTCACTAACTTTAATAGGATTTGCATGAACATACACGGAGTCAGTTCCTCAGCAGAATTCAGACGAGCTGGCTAGAAATTTCAAAGTCATCAAGGATTTTAAAAAGCCAGTTTTTCTTACCTCTAGTGGGAACGAAGTGTTCAAAGCTCAGGTAATCATTAAAAACCATGGAGTTCATAACAATGAACTAGATTTAGTCTTACTGTCTCATACAACCTACTGCCTGCAATCACCCTGATCAAGAAAAAAAATTAAATGAGGGTAGAAATTGGTCTTTCACTCTTAGAGGCTTTATTTGAAGTGAATTGCAAAATGTTCATAGGTTTAGTTACTGCAAGTGTGAATTACTTCCACAAATATTTTGACAGACCTGCAGAGGACTGAAGACACCTTTCCCTGCCACCATTGTTTGTAGAAAATGATTTATGTGTGCTACTGATAACTCCTATTTCAGATTAAAACTGAACTACTTTAGATTTAAAGTGTAGGAGAATACTAAACTGTGCAGGAAACATATAAGGATATTATATATATGTAAGGCATCCTGTATCTGATTTCCTTTATCCACTTGAGGCATAATCAGCAGTTATTAAAGTTATTTTAATACACAGTGGAACTGACAAAGGCATCTAAACAGTTGGATATTCAATTCCCACAACTTTCAGAGAATATATGTGCCAAGAATACACTCAAGGCATGGGCTGGGATTTGAGAGTATTTTAGGCCCCAATTCATTCCAGAAAGAGGAAATCACTTACATGTTTTTTAAAAGTCCATTTTTCAAAGATAGCATTTGGTATCTCTGGTGTCTCAATTCTGGTTTGTCTGTCCCTCTAGAACAGCATGGTGCTTCTGATGGAGCTGATATAGGCAGTGCAAAAGAACATGATTAACTGTTTGTTTTTTAAATATTAACCAAGTCTTCACTGTTCCAATTAAAATTTATCAAATTAAGCAAATTGCTTGGGGATTGGAAAGTAAAAAACAACTCTTTACTTAATTATTTAGCCAATATTTACTGGGTATGAGTATATTATTAACACAGCAAAGGAGGCTATTAATTATTATTCACAGCATTTCTAATAAAAAAAGATGGCATCTGCTATTTCTGTAAAAGAAATATTGTCACTAATAATCCATTCTAAATTGTAAATGTGATATAATAAACTGGATGTGTCATTTCTCTGCTCTGCACTGACATGTGCTACATGAGGGAGCTGAGCTTTTTTTGGGGCTGTGTCAAAAGGCTTTTTGTTGTGACCTTTAATCAGCCAGTATCCAATTATGCAGAAATCTAATGGTATATTTGTGTATCTGCAATATACTTTCCACCAGACAACTGTGCTTTGGTATCACCTTCCTTTTACTCATATAATCATAAGAGAGGCAGCAAAACTAGAAATAAAAAAATCAGGGTGCTATTTTCTTTGCTAAGTGAAAAAAAAATTAATGTGCCATTAATTGCATACTTTACATGTACAATCTATATATTGAGGCAGAGGCAATAAGAGAAAAGATATTCTGAGGTAAAGACTGTTGAACTGGCTTTGGTAAGGTCAGCCTTCAATTTTCTGCTTGATTTTAGATGCCTTCTGTGAACTTTGGTTAATCATCTGTGACCTGTGTCCCTGAAATCCACAGTGTGTCATGAAAAGAAAAGATGGATAAAAGGAACAATTGAAAACCTTTTAGGTTATCTGTCTATTCAGTGTTAGAATCACCTCTACTTAAACGACTTCTGGCAAATGTCTGTCAAATTAATTTTTTTATGTTGGATTTCTTGCTACAATTAAAATCCATGTGTTTTATCCTGGACTCAGCATATAAGAGCTTATTCTTTTTTCCTCTCAAGCACTTCATGAATATTTTCTTGTCTCCTCTCAGACTTGCCCTCTTCCAAGAGAATCCCAGTTCTTTCCTCCTGGGTCACATTTTTCTCCACATTGCATTCTTGCTGCCCAGTCAGTCCTTCCTGAAGCTGGATGCAGCCTTGCAGGGCTGAGTAGGGCAGGAGGATCTTTCAGAGGACTTACAGGTGACATTTTTACTTGTACACACCAGTGTCATATTTGCCTTTTCAAAAACAGTGTAACGTTGATTTGTATTCAGTTAGTGATTCCCTAATTATTTTCTTTATCTCTACAGCAGTTCTTTGTCCTGTACTTGAACCAATTGTTATTCTCACCTATGTGAATACATTTCATTTGTTCCTGTTGAATTTGGCCTCATTTTTCCTCACCAGCTCTCTAATTTGCCACAATTTTTCTGATTCCTGTTCTAACATTCAGTGTGTTTACAGACTGTCTGCCTGAGCTTGATTTTATCTGTAAATGCAATAAACACATCAGTATCCCTTATTAATCATTCATAAAAATACTGAACTTTAGCAGATATAGGACAGAACTCTGTGATTTCCACCTGGTACAACCCTACCATTTTGACACCAAATCATGGATAAATTACTCTTAAAATTCAGATTTCCAGCTATCTCAGCCCTCCTTTTCTCTGTAGTTTGATATTGACCAGATTTTCTTGGCTTACTGGTGAGAATAGTATGTGAAATGGTGTCAAATCTTCACTAAAGTCAAGATGCATGGCATTTTCTTAAATGCCATTTAATGCTTTCTTATTTTTTTCTTAACAGACACATATTGGCTGCTACTTCTCTCCATGTTACTACCTAGGTACTTAGAAGTAGTTGGATTATTTGTTCCAGTACTTTTCCAGGAATCAGGTTAACTATCAGTCTGGTAATTCCCTGTCTCCCCCTTTATTCCTTCATACAGATTGGTGATCTGCTGGTTCTTCTTTGCTTTTCTGACCCTACAGATCTTGAAGAAATTCTCTAAGAGATTTGCTAATGCCTGTGAAGTTGTTTCTGCCTGTTCTTTAAATTGTCTTGGCATAGATGTCCTAAAGCCCCACTGAACAGGCAATTGGAACCCTAAGTATTCTTTAATCTGATCTTCCCCTCCTGCAACCTGAGTTGTTGCCCCTTGGTTTTATCAACTCTCTACTCATAGTTAACCTTTCCAGTGAGGGCTGAAATAGAAAAGGTGCCAAACATTTAACTTTTCTGGGACTCATTGGGAATTTGTTTTCTCCTTTGAGCAGTAAACCACTATTTTCCCTCAGAGTTCTTTTTACTGCAATGTGCTTACAGAAAGCTTTTTGCTTCCTTTGCAGATTTCCTCTCTTTTTGTACCTTTGCCTTTCTGAATTTTTCCCCACATATTTATGTCATTCATTCACATTTGTCTTTAGTATTTCAATGTAGTTTTCACTTCCTGTACATTTTATTTAGCTCCAGGTCATTGAAGAGCTCATGGTTTAGCCAAATTGTTTTCTGATTACACTTCCTATCCTTCGTTCATGTTGGCATGGCTTCTGATTGTGCTCTCACTGTCATTTCTTTAAAGAATTGCCAACTCTTCTGGACTCTTTTGTCACTTCAACTTGTTTCCGAGGAGATCTCACCCACCAATTTACAGTGTTTATTGAAGTCTGCCCTCTTGAAATACATTGCTTTTAGTTTTCTCTTTTTCCTCCTTCCTTTGCTAAAGATAGTGTATTAGTTTCATGGCAGTTATAACTCTAGTTCCCTGATCCATAAATTTGGTTAACATCTGTTTGTCTCTATAAACTCTCCAGGGAGGAAAAAACATTCTTTTTTTCTATTTGCTTTTAAACTTTTTTTTTTTTTTTTCCCCCAAAATGCAACACAATGCAAGAATATTCCACTACCAGCTGATTCCTTTAGCTTTATCTCTGAGAGATAGCATTGATAGCTCTCTGCTCTGACATGCTGCTGTAGTATCTCAGCATCTCCTCTCTTGTCAGCTTCCTAATTGGCTGCTGTTAATCAGGCTGAAGAACACAGGCAGTTGTACTGGCAATTACATCCAAATAACAATATAAGTGCTGGTAGTGACAGAAGAAATAGCCATATTGAAATATTTTATATATATAATGGGTCTGATGCCCGATTAGAACAAGACACAAGGGCACAGAGATGTATGTGTGTATTTCTCCTAAATTTGTATTCTGGATATGATGTGAATGAATGTGGCTTTGCATGTCAGAAAGCAGCTGTGGTAAAATCCAGTCAGCTACTCAGTGGGAACATCCAGGGAAAAATGTGGAGCCTACACATACTCCAGAGACCAGTCACAGCATCATACTCTGCTATTCAGGGAAGGGCTATCATTCTATACTGGAATGTAAAGAATTTCCAGATACAGATATCTGATTGAAAACCTTCAATTAACTTCAACTGGAAAGAGCAATAAATGTAGGTCACCTGGTCATCTGCTCTTCATTCATCTATGGATTATCTGGATGTGAAGAAGACTCAGGAAATATCCACAATGTCCTCGTTTTACAGTCTGCCTGTACAAGGCTCTTCCCTTGCACTACAATGTGCTGCACACGGATGGAAAAAGTAGCAGGGGTGGTTAGTGGTCAACTCTGGCCACTTGTATCATATCTGAGTAGCTGTGTGGTGAGAAAATGGGGTTATGATGCTGGCCAGAGAAAATGGTCAGTCAGATCTGCAATCCTCTACTCATTTACTTGTTTGAGTGCTGTTGGCACCATTTCATGAATGGCAGCTGCTGAATCCAGCCACATGTGACACATTTGCAGCTAACTAGAGTTTGCTCAATATTATCTGACAAATTAGACTTCCACTGGGAAATGTCTTAATATCCATTTATGAGGGAAAGCCTCTCAGGTTCATGATAATGTTTCAGGGGTTAATGAAAGGCAAGTGGGAGATATGGGCTGAAGGATGATCTTGCCATGAAGAATCATTAGTCCAGTACATGTTCTTTAGGGGTGTAGTTGGTTGGGACTCAGAGTTCAAATCCTAGATATTCTGAATTTAGTCTTTCTGCCTTTTTACTTGTTTCCCTTTGTGTAAAACCCCTATTTATTAGATTAAGGATTTTAACTAGGGTTTTCCTCATTCGTGGTTGTAGTAGAGCCCCTGGGTTATAGAGGCAATCCACTACTAAGACATGTTATTTCCTTTTCTCCTCTGTGCCAGCTGTTTCTATCACTTCTGTGCTGTAGAATCCCACTGTTCCATGAGTAAAGAGCAACACAAAGCTAGAAACCTGATTTAATTTTTGCAATTGTATTATTGCAGTTAATAATTTAATGAATTCTTACACTTTCAACAGAGAAGATTGAACCAAGCTCATCCAGAAGTGTTTTATAATGAGTAAAAACGGTGTTAAAATTCTTGTTTCTGCTCGTAGTCATGTCTGAGAGTGGTTCCTTGGGACTTATATAGTAGCCTAAAAAAAATCTTTATTATATCTGAACTAAAACTTTGGAGAGACAAAAAGATAAGGAATTAAAATTACTAATATTTTTGCAGAAAACTTATTCCCCCCATGATCTACAAGAAGCATCTTGAGAAAATCACAAAGAAATTTACACTTGTAAATAGAGAAAAATGAAAACAAATCCAGTTTTATCATCTGAACGCAGTAGTGCCTCAGATGCCAGGATTAGGAGATTGCTATTTCAGAAAGTGTAGGAACATTAGTCTGTGGATTATAGCTAAAATACTTTGAGAAATAGTAAGCCAGACATAGTGTGTATGAATAGCTTTTCACTGCCTTGCTCCAAAGTCATGAGTATTACAAAAGCCACAATGTGACTCCAATACAAATGTTTCTATTTAGCAACTCCTATTGAGGGATCATAGGAAAAAACTCTACTGTGCTTCTGGCGGTGTCTGATTCAAGTTGATGTTGTCATTCATTTGTTAAATGCAATCTCAGATATTTTGTGAAACCATTGCATGTCAGAAAGGGAAGTGATCACTTCTCTTGGCAGCATCAAAAATGCATTTTCACCCTGTAATTCCTATAAGCAATGGAACGGTGACTAAAGAGTGGGTTTTTGCAACAATGATTCTCTGAATAAATCTTAAACATGTAAATTTTGCTCATATCTCATGCCTCTTCTAATTATATCATCTGGATGGACTAAGTCATGTACATTCTGAAGCCACACAGCATTGAGGTTTCTGTTCTTGCACAGGTGTATCAGTGATGATTGATGATTTTCATCTTGTAGAGGATTTTTAAGTTTAAACACAGGCAAGGTAGTAGCAGCTGTCTTGCACAACAGTGAAGATGAAAGTGTATGCCATTACATTCTGCAAAGTGGAAAGATTCTCAAATTTGAGTATTGGGAACTGAGATGAGAAAACAACAAATATGTCTGAGGTGCTGAGCTCTGGTGACCTTTTGATTTGGAGAAGAGAATAAAATCAGCATTTTCTCCAGAGGTAACACCTGTACAAATTCCAACTGTATTGAGATGGGTTAAAAAAGTACCAAATTTATTTATTTAGGTTTTGGCTTATTAAAAATGTATCATATTAATTATGACATTAAAAATGTTGTTTTCAAGTATCATAGAGCTTTTTTATTAAAAACCTTTTCTGTATACATCAAAAGTTTATGAGATTTCCTGCAGTATTTCAGTTGTCCTGGAACTAAAATTTTGGCGAAGGTGAAGCTTAAAATTGATGTAATGCCACAGATATATTTTCCTGTAACACTCAGTGTTTATCTGCAACTTGATTCCTGAAGTTGCTGCCCTAATTTTTTTGTTTTTGTTTATTTTTAAATACTCTTAGAACATGTAAGTTCTAGAATAAGTTTCCTAATATTTTGCACCCTAAAGTGCATCAGTAGGAAGACAGAATCATTTAAAATACAAGATTTTACCTTGGCCATGATTTTCCCTTTTTTATGCAATCCTCTTCAGTAGCAGGAAGTTTATGTTGCTAGCATGTAGATGAAAACAAACAGATATGTAGTAAAGTATTTTTGGGAGGATTTCTGAAATGTGCTCTGTTGCTGCTCCAGATCGTTTTCTACATTTGCAATGAAAATGCTAAGAGGACTTTCAAACTTCCTCTGACTCTGTTCATACCTTCTGTTTTTTGACCAAGTCTCTTCTGACTTGACTCTCTTTTTTTCACACAGCAGGTTATTAATTTATTTTCCAAGCAGGTACAAATAAATTCTTATTGCTTTTTTCTACACAATTTTTTTAAAACATATTTTTTCCACTGAAAACTCAAAATCCTCTGAGGAGGTCCCAAATTATGGCAATACATACATAACATTCCCACTTTTCCGTCTTGTGAAGCTGCTATCACCTTAACCACTCTGAGAAGTGGAGGAAAACCTCTGCCTCATTTAACTGCAGCTGTCCCAACATGCAGGTGTATTATATCATGATATTATTAGCTCCACACGAACCACTGAGAGGATGTAAATCTGCTGCATGAATATCAAATGGGCTTCAGCTGAAACTTATGTTTATGCAGAATAAATTACTTGTATTTACAGATGCATCTTGTGTAATTATGTGTGTCAGGCTGGTGAAATGTGGCCGATGTTGGAAGTCTTGGTGACGTAACCAAGATGAGGTCAGTAAAAATGCATGTGGTTTATATGCAACCAGAGGCCTCCTACACAAGTGCAAACAGGTGGGAGTTATTTTTATTATAGATTTGATCAGCTTTGGATGGAGTAAACATGCTAGATTTTAAATAACTTACTGTGTGCTATGAGCTTGACTGTGATTATTGCTGGTCATTTCAGTGGAACAGCTACATAAATTAAATAAGTAAATACTCTGGGGCAGGATTTGTAGATGTGGCTGTGCATTTTGAGAACACAGGAATCTACAACTGAACAGCTCACCTCAGTGTCTCTTTGTAGCTAGAGGAGAGTCAGAGTCAGCCAGTGGAGTACTGTGTTTGTTTTAGCCAAAAGATGTCATTTCCATTCAGGGAAGTATTTCTCCTCAAGACCATTGGCTCTGCTGGGCTTTTTTCTCCACTGGCTACAAGAGGCCTCGAGACAGCTGCCTCAGATACAGATGCTTACACTTTGAGACCTTGAGAGTGATATCCCAGGCCTTGGATGGCTGAATCTAATTTAAGGCAAATTTTATTTGTTGTGTAGGAGTTAAGCCAGCTCGCTGTGAGTTTAAGTAGCTGTGGTGGAATTTGGCTACTCACTTTGACCTTACTAAGAGACTTAAGATTTGAAACCAAAAATATTTCAAGGGGTCAGAGGAAACCAGGGGTAAGACAGTGAATTATATTCAATGAGGAGTGGTCATGGGGTCCATTTCATTGACACGAGCAGGGACAATGTCTGGTTTTGGTGCTGGTAGTAGTCTGGCATGTCATATGGATGTGTGTGTATGGATTGATGTCCCTTATTTTGCTGTTTTGAAGAAAGTGACCTTCACTTCAGCTACAGACAACCAGGAATGGCTACTGATACTACCTGATCTCTTGCTACTGTTGATGTCCACAAGGGTTTTTTTGTAAAAAAATGGCAATTATGGTGGAAACTGCTTTTGTGGGGTTTTTGGGTTCTAAGATGCTGAATTATTTTGATAGATACTTAGCTGGTTATTGTGCTCAGTTGAAACCATGGCAGAGGGAGAGAATTCTATTTAAAGAGCAGAGTCAGCTCCAGATTCTCTTCTTTTTGTTGACTAACCAGTGCCAAACCACAGAGCAGAGCATGAGATTGCCTTACTCACTTCCTAACCATGAGTGAAGGAAAAAAGATTAATATAACCTTGGTGAGAAAGACATAGAGGATTTTGGTGATTTTCCTACGGATCTGTAATACAGGTGTCTTTTTGTGGTGTATGCTAGTGATTTAAGGAACTCTTGTGAGAGGCCTAGGCTAAACAAAGAGAGAGGGACCTAGTTATTAATTAGTGCTTATTGTGAAAGAAATGGCAGAGAGGAAAGGAAAACTATGCATGAATAAATGTAATTTCAACATTGGGTTCAGAGTGCTAAGCACCTGAGTTATGGAGGCAGACTCATGTCTGATTGACCAGGGAAGGTGCTCCTGAATGTGACAGAGCCGAGGCCTGACTGCTTGTCTTGGGGGCTGGTGAGATGTAAGGTTGGATGCCCATTGTTTCTTACAAACTCTAAACCTTCCACTGGTGCAGCATGGGTCAGCTATATCAAGCTGTAGTTCAGCACTCACTTCTCTTTTTCAGAGCATGGCCTCACCCAGCTGCTTCTCTCTGTACTGAAATGCACAGAAAATTCTAAACAGGAGATGTGAGCCTGGTTCTGCCACCTCTGCCTGCACTGCAAGGTGGTTGGGTCAGCCTGCCCAGGAGTTACATTGCACTGGGTTTATCACATCAGAATGGCAGAGGGGTTGTTGAGGATTGCACCTCTTCTCTCTCTCTGCTCCTGAGTAGATTTGATTGACATGTTATAGACTAACCCAAGATGAACTGTCAGTGTTGCCATATTTATTACCCCAAGGTGGACACTAATTCATGTGGGGAAGCATCTCTGCACCACTTCAGACTAAGCTGATATTGGTGCAGTTACCTGGTCTGAGCTCCTTTAACTGAAAGAGATTTTCCCTAAGCACAGATGAAACTGTAATTTAGTCCCTATGACCCTCTCTACAGAAGCTGCCCTGGTTTTGGATATGAGCCTCAAGCTGTCTCTAATTGCTTCCTAGACTGTTTAACCCAAACAAGACCCATCAGATCTGTGGGTACTGTTTTCAGGCACTGTGTTCAGCAACCTGGTGTGCATTTGAAACTGAAATCTGGGAGTGAAAGGCTCTGTCCCAGCAAAATTCAGTCCTTCACTGTTGTTCACACTCACGCCAAGGATGAGATGGGGGTTTATTCATCTGAGAAACAAGCCCTGTGCTTCTCTTTACTCTTCTCGATTTTTTTTTTTTTTTTCCCCCTTGTTGTCATAATTTTTTTGCTTGGAATAATGAAGTAGGTTTCTCAGTGTATGGTTTATCTGGTTATTAATGATGTGGAGCAATTCAGGACCCTTAGGACTTCTGTTGCTTTAATAAACATATTTCAAGATGATGAGGCCACTGGCACACTTTCTATGCATTTATGGTACAATGGTCTTAAAGTAGCATGGTGCATTTTATTTATTAGCCAACCCATTAATCACACAGGTATCAGTTGGCTTCAGGGAAATTTTTAATTAGTGATATTTAAGGTTGAGAGAAAGTGCTTCTGTGACAGACAATGAGAACAAGCAGAAGCAGGAGGCAGGATATCTTTGTGACTCTGTGATTAATACAGGATTTAAATAAAATATTCATGAAAGGAAATTGAAGTTATAGCCAAATCCAAATGTTGAACCTCCTTTAAACCTCAAATATAAATTCCTTGGAGATTCATTCTTTGTATTCATTAGTGGAGAGTGAATCTGATGAACATGAGAGAAAAGGGAATTAGTTCCCTAATGTAATAATTTAGCAATATTTTAAAATGTTTTTACTAAATATTCTTGAACCACAATTTTGCGACATTTTTGAAATCTACATCCTTGTTTGAAATGGCCCACAAGCCACTGAAAGAGGTACCAAGGCGATGTTAGGGGTAGGACCTGGGACATCCCTGACAGAACAGTGATGTGTGTGAGACAGAAAGGAAAGATTGTGTGGACAGCAACTACATCCTTCTGGCAGTGTTGGTTTAATGGTTGCTAACACTTAAAGCTTGCATTGTCACATGAGAAATGAATGGTTCTGGCTGTGCAAACATCTCCCTTGTTAGATAATTAATCAGGTGTACTTTGTTTTGATATAGCACCTCTCTGGTGTGCTCACAGCCATCTCTTGAAATCGCTCTGCAAAATATTTTTTTTTTTTCTTCTTTAACAAAAAGCCAAACAAACAGGTAGGAAATATTGCATGTGCCTCTGTCTGCACAACTGGCAAAATGGAACATTAAATTCTTCTACTTGCACAAAACAAATTTTTCAGTCTTGGCTGCCCACATTTAGCAATTTAAAAGTGTAGGGAAATTAAATTTTCTAAATTGTTGAACTCCTTCAGCTCCATTTCTCTGTTCTCCTTACCCTCCCTCTATGCAGCATCTGTATTTCCTAAAAACTGAGCATAGGAAAGTTCTTTGGCCTTCGGGTGCTACAAACTTCACATGTCTTTGGTCTGGATTCCTGCTCTGGAAAGGAAAGCTGAAAATTGGTGCCTTATTAATTATACTTGTTGGAAAGGAAGGAACATGAGTGGTGCTGCTGCTAGCATGAGTCCTGGCTAGAGGCAGAAAGAGATCAGGAGTCTCCAAGGCTGCCACGAGCAGGTACATGACAAGGGGAAGCAACAGCCAAGAAAGAACCATCAGGGTCCTGCCTACAATGGTGCTGGGACCAAGAGAAAGAGCTCCCATCCCTTTTCTGCTGGCTTGTAGGGGAACAGAGAAAGTACTGGTGTTACACTGGTAGTCTTGTTGGGAAACCATGGTCCATACACTTATTAGCTTTCTCAGCTTTGAGAAAACCTGTGTAAGATTTCTGTATGAGAAAAAAACCTGGGATTTGTCTGTGTTCTCATCAGGAGATGTCTAGGCAGGTGGAGGGAGATCATAGAGGCTTATAAATCACTTAAACACCTTCAAATATAGGCCAAATAGTCTGCACATGCAGAATCACACTAAGGCATCTCGGGGCTCTGGATAAGTCCACAGCTGGCTGCTTCTTGTTCAAGCCCAAATGTTTCTTATGCACTCTACTTTGCCTTGTGTGAAACTTGGTCTAATTGTCTTCCCTTAGCCACTGAGACTTTTTTCCCATTCTACTTTGTCTGCAGAGGTAAGGGCTTCCTTTAGTGATAAAAGATTTCAGCCTTTACCTGACCTTTACTTTCTTATGTGCACACACACAGAAATACAAAGTGCTTTTGTATTATTGTTGCTCACAAGATCAACAGGTTGCAGAATTAAAAGCAGATGTTCACACCTCCCTGGAGCATAATTTTAGATGCCACCTGATCTTTGCAAGCATAATTTTTTTCAATTACAGCTTCATTAATTTTCTTTGTGACTATAATGGCTACAAATAAATGATGGAAAGGTTTTCATTAGGAAAAGAAAAAAAGGAAAAAAAAAAAAAGACTGAGATTCTGANTTGACTATAATGGCTACAAAAAATGATGGAAGGGTTTTCATTAGGAAAAGGAAAAAAAGGAAAAAAATAAAAAAAGACTGAGATTCTGAAATTATTGCTTGACACCAGGAGTCAGGTTTGATGTGCTTTAGTCCAATTGCCTTTGAATAGGATGAGCATGGGGTGTACAGTTGACCAAGAGCACAGACCTTCTTTATGACCAAAAAATACAGGTAATACTGCATTTTCCCAAAGCCTTGTGGACTATTTCTAATTGTCTTATTTTTCTTGGGAAAAAAAAGACTAGCAAGTGGATATCCTCTTTCAAGTCTCTTTCCCTATGCCATGGAATAAGCTGTTAAATTTGGTAAGAATCCCATCTGAAATGTCATGTTTATCACTGTAGAGTTCTAATAAACCTTACTGTTGTAAGGTTTATTAGCTCAAGTTGCCTAAGAATTTGAATAAGTGTGAAGATATTCATAGGGCTATATGCAACCTATGCCTCGAGTACCTTTAAAAATGAGTTTTCCAGCCAAACCCGTAGAGAAATCCTTTGCTCTTCCATGTGCAGCTTAAGCTTTACCCATTCTTGTTATTAAATTATTGTTACCAAAAATTTAAGTTAGGGATTTTTCATCATTCATAAGAAGGCAGTTGGGAAGAAGATACCATTGGAAGAGAAGTAAGACCCAAGCCAGTATCCCAGGGGTGAATGAGAGTGTTTGTAAATTGCTGACAGCTCTTTTGTCCCTTTAAAGGACAGTCCCCTTGCTTCGCACCTTCTGAAGTTCAGATTATGTGAAATTCAGAATTCACTTTCTCTTCTGTGGTAACAAATGCGTCACATTGAAATATATTTTCCCTGCTCCAATTTTTCACAGGCCATTTGGCAATCCATCTTTCCAGGCCATGCTGTGCAGGTGTATGATTGTATTTGAAAGTCCTGTACCCATTAATCACTGCCCTGTGACCTGCTTTACTCTGTACTTACTAAGCTCCCTGCTTCAGTTGTGGTCTGCCAGTGCTCTGTAAACTGTTTACTTTTCTGGTGCAGAATTTGCTCAGCATTTTGGCAAGCTCCAACAAAATGTTCCCAATTGTTCCTAATTGACTTTTGGCCAACAAAGGCAATAGACTTTTCTTACGTGGAATTTGATGCCCACATGTGTTTTCCCTTGTTCACTGTTTAGGCAGCTCTTTTAATGCTGTTATCACTTGGTCTCACCTTGCCTCAGTTGTGACTGTAGAATGGAAACAACTGTCACACAGACCTGAACATGGTTTCCAGCTCCTGCCTCTTTTAGTTTTTTTGTTTCTTAACATATATCTCTTGGTTCTCAGGAGCTCATTTAACTCTTGTACTGTTTTCAGTCAGACAGAAGACAAGATTGCTCTCGTGGAACAATGAGAAAAAAAAAGGTGCAGATCAGAGATGCAAAACCAGCAAAAACATTAGAATTTCCTCTTTTTTTTTTTTAAACAATGAAATAGAACTCATGCTTTAATTATTTTCACTACAATGGGCACACAGCCTTATGCAAGGTTGTGCTACAAATACACTGAATAGAAATATCTGGAAATATCTAGATATCTAGGAATGCCCAAAGACCAGCCCATCTGTCTGTTTCATGTTCTGATCTATATTTAGCTCACTGTTACCCTTTTGTGTTTGTGTGTTGTATAATTTTGGCTCTTCTGCTTTGAATCCTAGCCAAAATAAGCCTGAAAAAAAAAATCAAAAAACTTGAAACCCAAGCCCCATTGTGCAAATATTTTAGAATGTTAAACAAGGCTTATTCCTATTCAGGAGAAAAGGACTTCAAGATTTTTATTATGGATAGTGTGTTTATTATTGTTATTCTGTGCTGATTGCTCATCTATCCTGCTGGAGCATAAAACACATTTTGCACTCTGTGTGCTGGTAGATATCTCAATGCTTCATCTTCAGGCAGAAGAATATATTTGGGTCACTTGAGGACAGAGTGTGGGTGGTGCTTGACAGTTTTTATAAACAAATCAAAATACCTCTGCTCTCCCCAGTGCCTAGTTAGCTGTATGCTTTCCAAGTTCTCAGTGCTGAAAGTGTGGAAAGTTAGATCCTCTCCCAGCGAAGAAAGAGAGGTGAGTGTATGTTTGATGTATTTCATCTGACTTCTGACTTCCTAATGGTCTAGCTCTTAAAATTCCCTCACCTCTACTCTATTACTGCACAGGGAAGTGCAAAATAAACACGACTTCTATCTTGAGAAGACAGCAGATAATTTGTGAGACCACAGATGACAGAGATCTTTCCAGCCTGCTTCTGCCTACACCCCTTTTTGAAGCCTTGATATTTAAATTGCACCCGTTTATGCTCCCTTGTGCAGAGATGGAGTAGGTGTCAGCAGGCCTGCAGGAGATTGACTGGTGATACAAAAGTACAAGGCAGAAGAAGGAAATGTAATTTTCTCCACTTTCACACCAGTTGTAAATTTGGCACCTGACAAGTTTGTCAGATGCTCTTTTTAGCTTATCCCATTGAAAGCCACATAAGGCAGCACTCTTGGAGAGAACTTCTGTCCAGCTGTGTCTGAGGGGGAGTATTGCTGCCAACCACCATGTCTTGTATATTTTCTGTATCTCATGGACCTACCTGACTAACAGATGCCAGTATAATGGGCATTTACTTCTTTACTTCCTATCTTTCTACTGTTAGGCTTCTTCCTATGTTCTAGTGATAGATACATTTCACTACTGTGATATTTTTTAGTGGTTGCAACTTCTTAACTCACTCAACTAACTTCAGCAGTAGCCTTGTGTTCATGGCACGTTTATAAAATCACATGCCAGCAACTGCAGATATACAATGAAATTTTATGGCTGGTCTCAGTGCTACTAATGAAGAACTTGCCTTATTTGATTGCCTAAGTATTTTAAGTACTTAGTTGAATAACATCTTGTTGCCTATAAAATTGGATTTAATTATAGCAAATTAAAGCCAGAAGAGGTATTTGGGGAAATTTTTTCGTGATAAATTTTTTTGGTGGTTTGTAAAGAATGATTTTAAAGGACAAGAAAACAAGAAGATTAATGGTTAAATCCATTTTCTGTACGAAAGAGCCACCACCATTTAAAAAACTCGTTAGATGTGGCCTCAGGATTAGTAGCAGGAGCTCCTATGATAATTCTTTTCCCAAAGGCACTGTGAGCTTTAGAGTCCAATGTATTCACTGATGTTAGAAATGACCCATGATCATGAGTTGGTCAAGTGAGAGAGCTGTTCAAGAACCACTAGCATTTTCTCCACTTCAGAAACTGCAGAGCTGCTCTCAAGCCTCCATATCCCCCACAGAAAATTCCTACTTTCTTAAGTAAAATGAGAATTTCTTCATATTTTCAGACATTTTGTTTCCCCCCTGCCTGCCCTTCCTGTTCTGAAAGCATTTGTCCCACTGGTACAACACAGTTCACCTTAGAGGGTGCACCAGCCATCTGTGGGCTCCTGCAGCTTCAACTGCACATGAGTGTGACTGCAGCAATGAAACCAGACCGTTCCTAATCTCTCTGAAGACAAGGAAGGAAATTTTACTTTCCATTCATGGCAGGAATAGTAAGCTGTTAGAGAGAAGAGATGCAAATGTCTGATAGCCCTCCTTCCTAGGATGGTGCTCATTGAGACAATACAGTTGTAGTAACTCAGGACAATTCCCCATAGATCTTATTCATGGCAGAGAGAACTGCAAGTCTGGACTGCATTTGAGGAGAAGTCCTGGGATCTCCCGGTGTCTAGACAGTTCTCCTGCCTTGAGGAGTTCCTAAGAGAAGATTTACCTTTCTTATACTTCAGTGATTTTCCCTCTCAGGAAGCTGACTCTGTGTACTGCTGACAAGGAGAGTAATACTATGAAAAGCTTTGAAAGCAGGGAAGGAAAAATGTCATTGAGTCCAATATTACTGGGAGGCAGTGGAGAAAGTTCAGTATTTTCATGTGTACACAGAAGCTGGAGATGGAACCCCCCACCCCAGCATCTCTTCATGCTGACTTCAGTGGCATTTTTTTTTGTTCTAAGCCTTCAGGGCTTGAACCTTGTTTAACACCTCTCTGTTGAGAAATTCTGCTGCTCCACAGTCAATGCCTAGTCAACAAATTGTGCCTGTGATTTTGCAGTAGGATAACATTGTAGATAAGACACACCTACTGAGCACTTTCAAGTTATAATATTGTGTTAGTCATTGCTTTTATGTATGTTTATACACAATATCTGCCTGAAGGTACACATTGATTTCCAGCCATCGAGAACACATTTAAAATTGGCTGAGTGCTTAACCTTTGTTCACTGAAGGTATATTTTAATTTTTTTGCTATTAAGAATTATTAGGTCAGAAGACTTTGATATGGCTATCATCATCATCATGATTATTGACTTAAACTAAAATTTTTCTCGAGATTTTATTCCTTTTGTAAAGTTGAGTTATACTAATTATTTACCTTCTGTTTTTTAATAGGTGTATTCTAGTCACATGTATTGATTTAAGTGAATTCAACTGTATTTCAGGTAAAGATTTTCTGACAACTAAACCCCAAAATCTAATGTGCTGTTACTTTACTTGGAACCAGTAATTTTGTGAATTTTTATATTAAAAAAAAAAAAAAAGAAATAAAAAGGTTACAGACTGAGATTCACATTGCAGGATTAAATGCTTAAATCCAGGAGAACAATTCTGACAGCCTTCTTTCCAGTAGGAGCTAACCTCTGAAACACCTAAAATCAATCAGTGTTTCAATTTTTTTTCCTCACAGTTCCCCAGCTGCCAAAACCTAAGTTCACTGGCAGCATCATAGGCTGAACAGAGGAGTTTCCTATTTTTGCCTGAACTCAGCTGCAATTCGGAGTTGTCAAGACTGAATCTCAGGCTCCTTCCCAATCCTTGGGGATGAGGAGCCCATCAGGGTCTCCTCTGACAGCTGTCACCCACCTGCAGCCACAGGGTGAAGCCCAGCAGCTGTTGTGCCCCTTTGAGAAGAACAGAGGGAATGGAGGGGCAGGGATGCTGTTGTCCTCTGCCCTTTGCCTATTTTCCTCATAGGAAATCCATACAGGTTGTGGCAGATGGTGTGGGCATGATCACCTTGCCAGGGCTCAAATTGGTTGTATTGAATTTCCAGGGGAGTAGTGGAACAAGACCATTTTGTGTCCCTCCTGTTAGAGCTCTGCATAAAAGGATGAGGCTACAGAAGGAGAACTTGTTGGTGAAGGAGCCCTGAGTCCAGATCCCTCATTTTCCCAAGCTCATTAATTTGATAAGTGGCATTGGAATTATAGGCCAGGCCATATTTCAGTGCCCTGTTGTAAGTCTGCCTGTCTGAGATATAGGCTCAATTTTTAAATCCTTCCTCTGCACAGTTTGAACTATCTGAAGTTTCTTGCACCTGTCCTAACCACCAGGATAAATGGTAATTTCTCATTCAGCTTTGGAAGAGAAAGATTCATCCATTTTACATAAAACTGAGCAGATTCAGTGACTATGATGGTGAGAAAACAATCTCAGTAAATGTGTAAACATGAAAGGCAGCTTCAAATTTGTATCACTTGACTCAAAAGGACCGATGCCTAGAAATGGTGAAAGCTATACTTCATGATGTTATCACAGAATCCCAGAATGGGAGGGTTGGGAGAGATATCAAAGATCATCCAGTTCTAATCCCCCTGCCATGGGCAGGGACACCTTCCACGAGACCAGGTTTCTCAGGGCCCCATCCAACCTGGCCTTGAACACTTCCAGGGATGGGACAGCCCCAGCTTCTGTGGGCAACCTGATATGGGACAGCACTGGCTGCTGGGCATGATGCATTAGCTCTTGGCAGGGAATGAGTTTGTCTATAAATCCAGGCCTTAGTCTCCAAGGTTTTTTGGTCCTTGTTCATTCAGAAATTACCCACAATTTATTTATAACTGCCTATCTGAAGACAAACACCAGAGCCTATTTCATTTGGAACGTTCCCATGGAGTTTAATTGGTTGAAAGCAAGCATTTTACTGCTTTGGAAGAATGTTTTTTGTTCAGATAATCTTGAGATTCATTTAGTAGACAAAAAGACCTTCCTTTAGACTTTTCAGACTACCAACTGCCTTCAGTGGTGCTGAGAGTGTCTTTACCTGAAAATCTCTGACATGTAGGTGGAGCAGACTGTTTCTAGACCAAGCTTTCTTTGCAGTCACACATGAAGTCACTGGTTGTGTTAAGAAAACATGTCTTACCTGATTCCTGGTCCTGAGATTTGTCTTTCCTTTCCTCTTCATACTCATATTCTCTAGGCCCTTATAACTCTCAAATACAGATTGTATCAATTTAATTGTGCCACCAGGTGAAAGAAATCTAGAGTGTAAAAAAAAAATTACAAGGTTTTACAACCATGATAGAACAAGGAAATCAATTATGCCCTTCTTCAAAACAACTCTGCCCATGTTCAGATATGGATTGTTGATGTATATAAGGAACTGTGTGGCATCATGAAGGAATGCTGTGGTTCATGCCCCGTGCCTGCACCCAGGATTGATTCAAATGGCCATTATCATGTTTCAGAATGTGGTGGCAGTAAACACAAGGAAGATGTGCTGTTTCTAAGAGCCTCCCATGTCAAAATGCACAACAAATTTGATTGAGATGTACTAAGTCATGGCCTTACAGGAAACATGTGAAATTTGTCAACCAGGATTACAGTGGTAAAGTTATTTATATTCACAAAATGTTTAGAGTGGTAGAGTGTTTATGTGAAGTATCATGTTAATGGAACTACTAGAAAATCAATACCAGTATTTGGATTGTATGCTATTTAATTTTTTTTTTCTGGTTATACATCATAGTACATTTATTTTATCCTGCATACACACACAAGTCCATTTTGTGTCAAATTCATTGCAATAATTACAATGATGCTGGTGACTACAGAGAGCATCATGCATTCACTTCTATTCTATGTAGGCATATACCCTCATCTCTGATAATTCTGTTCATCTTCAGCATGTTTTAATGTACCAGACCAAATTTTTCTAATCTCCTTTTTACAGAAAACAGAACTGGGAAGTAGTTAAGGTAATGACTGAAGTGAGCTGAATTTCTTGTCTTACCTCAGAAACCTTGAGTTTTTTAACATTTGCGAAAAGAGATAAATAATGATGGTGATATGATTTGTATATTTCCATTGAAGCTTTTCATATCTCAAATGCTAAGCAGTCTTACACTCATTTTTCTCTGGCAGCCCAAGTCTGTGTGGGGCTGGGAGCTTTAAGATATTCATAAATAATAAACAGACACCATAGGATTTGGTCCATGGTGAAAACACCATGTGAACCACTTGTGCAAATATATCCAGTACCATATCTTTTCATGTCCATGGTAGGAGAATTTGTCCACTAACCTCTATCCTCATCAAGGCTGGAGTCCTTTAATTTGGCTGGCAAATCTGATTGATTATTAAGTTCCTACACAAAAGCAATAGCCCTCTATAAATCAACCTGAATAGTAATAACAATTATAGTAATGATTGATACATGAGCATTTATTTGTGTTCCTCTCAGTCACATTAATGGAATTTTGATGCATAGATTTCTTCTCATTGTAACATGATTGCATGGTTCAGAATGCAAAAATGCTTTTTCGTTTAATCTAAAGAAGAAAAAGTCTTCCTTACATAGAACTATGTAATGATATCCATCGTGTTATACTAGAGATCTTATGGTAATGCTCAGCATTGATCTGATAAAAAAATGCTATGGGGATTATAGATAAATACTGCTATGCATACAAACATTCCCTTGGGAACTGCTGTGATACTGCCTACAAAACCAAGATCATGTGTTCATGAAGGAGCTGCACAAGATAAACACTGTGGGTTTCTATTCTTCACACAGAGCAAAACACAGATAGCATATAATCAGGGAGAAAAGTTGGGAGAATTTTGCATGTAAATTTAAATGGCAGAAACTAGCAAATCAGCAATTTAACTACAGTCTGTGCTTAATGTCTTTGTCACAGATTACATATTTTTGTTTGGTGTCTGTAGGGCAATATGACACCTCAGATGGCTGCTGCCTTTGTTCCTAAGGTAGTAGTGAAACATGGGCAAGGTGTAAACCATAGCAGTGCAGGTGCTGATCCAGCAGATAGTTATTTCCCATAGCTGTCTACTGAATTCAAAGTAATCATGTAAGTATGCATGCAAACATGTTTGTGTTGGTAAGTTCTTGATTCAAGTGACTACTGCTTAAGTTTTCACTGGTAGCCAGGAAAAACAAA
The DNA here is from genome assembly GCA_013397295.1 of Polioptila caerulea. Taxonomy (NCBI): domain Eukaryota; kingdom Metazoa; phylum Chordata; class Aves; order Passeriformes; family Certhiidae; genus Polioptila; species Polioptila caerulea. The sequence continues at coordinate 44,325 of VYXF01009496.1, forward strand.
CAGATTGCCTGGTGTTTAGTCCAGTGCTTCAGAGGTGAACTCTCTCATCCCAGGCTGGTTTTGTCAATCTACCATTTTATATCTAGGTCGTTCATACCAGAGCCTTTTTCCTTCAATTTCTGACAGTTCTACATTTTGATGCTGTTTTCAAGCAGCTAAAAAATAAACAGAACCATCAAATTTAAATGAAAGCTGTATTTGTACTGAAGCACTCTTCAAGTCCAGAAATATATACTTGTACTATAAGATCATCATGAATCTCTTAAGAAAGAACTAGTGATGAGATATTAGACTGAGAAGAGGAGCTCTGAAGTCCACATGTTTCAAGCTGCAATAAGTCCATGTTTGACCACAGGTATATACAGACTCCAGATGATGGCTTTTGAAAGGAAAATATGAGGCTGCAATGGAGTGTTAACTTTCTATTCCACTCTCCACCCATTGGGACACTTAGTGCACCGTTTCTACTTGCCAAATTAACTCCCAACATATCTGTATTCTACATCCTGCTAAACAGTTACTCAGAAAGCTGCTCATGCATGCCCACACACACTTATTCGAGAAGTCTGAAACCACACTCTAAGGGCAATCTTCAAAGAAATTGCTCTTGAAATCCTGACTGTTCCCAAAGCTAGGTTAAAGACATTAGAAATTTAATCACCTTTTTAAATTTCCATTTTCAATTAGTGACATGCTTTATGGTGTAAGGAACACAGAGCAGGAAAAAAAAAAAGGTGAGGTTTTTCACTGTATTGTTTTTCCTGAAGAATGTGTCACTACTAGAAAAAAATTCAACTAAACTATGAAATAGTCTTTTTCATATCCCTTATTAGTAAAAGCATCCCTTACCCTGGTCCAAACCTTTTCCATATTCAACAGATGGCCCTGTTGTGGGCAGGGACACGTGGTACACAGTGAGCAGAGGTAAGCTAGTTTTGCCTATGCTCTAAGTAGAGCAACCAAAAGCTGGATACACACAATTATTTCAGCGTTGGACCTGAGGTGATTTGTTCTCCTGAAAAGTGCAGTGCATTAAGTAAGGCCCAGAGCTGGGATGACCAGGTTTGATATGCTTCTGGTTGGCTCAGAGTGGGGCATACCTTTTGTGTGTCTCTTGAGGAATACACTATACAGACATATGCACATATGACATGTTGCATCATTTTTAATTAGCAAGAGCCATGAATCTGTAAAAGTGCTTCTAGGGAAGAAATGAAAATCAAATATTTCCTTCTGGACAATATTTTCAGGCTCTCTTTCACTGTGACCTGGTTGCACACTGTATTCCTCTCTTGTAGTTGGAGATTGATTCAGTAGATTGAGAAAAAGGGAAAACGGACAATAGGAACTGCTTAGAAAAAGCTTCCTGCTTTCAAGTTTCTATTCTAAGTTAGGCTGAAGTATTACCTTTGCCTCCCTGGATAAAAGCATTGCATGAAATGTCTTTACTCATCTGTTCCTGTGTATAATGCACATATATGACACATATGTACCCTTAGTGAACTGGCCCTGATCACAGAAGACACGACTGCAAATCTGGGCAGTCTGAGCATCTCAGCAGTCCCTTGCTTACAAGGCAGTCCTTTGTGCCTTTCCAGACTGCTCATTGCAAGAGGTATGAAAGAAGAATCCTGTCTGCACAAGATTTATGGCCGGAAGAAATCACACTCTTGTCTCTTCCTGTCCACCCAAGTCTTTTGGGAAGCACCCACATAGAGTAAGTGGAGCTCTTTTCCAGTCATCTGTTTAGATTGGAACGCCTCATGGTTTTCTTGGAAAGCAATCATTTATGAAGTCCCCCTGCAGAATGTTGTTGAGTCGTGTGCTGTGGAAATTATTGATATAATCATATTCAACCAATTTGTAAAGGCCTAGTGGGGGAAGGCATAAAGAGCCTTAGTCTGACATTTAGAATTAATGCCAGGAAAGACATCTTTCCTCCAGAGATATATGAGAAAACAATGTTACACACTTGCAGTCATAGTAAATGTACAAGTCCTGAACAGCTAAAAGAATTGTCTAATCAAAAGCTCATTGAATACTGTGGGAAACTTCCTACCAGCTTCAGAGTTGAAATATTGAATTTACTTTTTGTCTAAAACAATGGAAGGAATTAATGACTAGAGAAGAGTTTGTAGCCTCTGCACAGAAAGGTAATGGAGACTGCTTCCCCATGTCTTTTGATACTCAATTTATACATTTTTATTTGAGAGATCAATCCTCAGAGTGTCTATGCAACTTACTTCTTCAAAGGAGTTGAAAAAATGCATTTTTAATAAATGTGCCACTTCATGAAATTGTACTAATGACCACCAACTTCCATCCCAACCTGATTTCCCTTTCCTGTTCATTATTGAACACACACTGATAATCCCATGAAGGCCCAGAGAACTCCTGAAGCTCGGCAGGGTTTGGCCTCTGCCCATCGGCTTTCTACAGTCCATCCTGTGGTTGGTAGCAGAATGAGAGCCCCAGGCTACTGCTAAATAAAGCAGGCCAAGTCATGTTCTCTGGCCCTAAGGGCAAGCAGAACAGCATCCACATGGCTAAACCCCTCTTCCCCCATTCCCAGGTAATGTAACAACTATTAATCTGTATGAACCACACCGTACAGTATTTAAGTCCATGGTATGGATGTGCTTGGGTTATTAACAGAGCCAGAGCTGCAGATATGTGGGGGACACCAGGACTGCCATTTCCACTAGAAGTGGATTTGCAGTGGGATCTTAGTCCATGAACATGCCCACCACAGGGAACTGACAGCACCCTGACAGTGTGTTTGTTTAGAGTTATCTTAATTGATGCTGCAGCTATACATTGCTTCCTGTTTATACAACCTCAAATAATGTTAAAAGATCAAATGCAAAAAACTAGCCTGGCAATTTTCAAGAGCTGTCAGAGAATATAACAGAAATGACTTAGATGAATGTGCCTTCAACTTCCATGAAAAATAAATGTATATGTAACACATCACTCCACCATCTATGGAAAGATGTCCATGGATGCTTTTAGTTCTATGGAAATGTGACTTCCTCTTAAATTGTCATGAAGCTTGGGAACCTCAAACAATTATCAAAATATAAATCAAAATTAAAATTGAAATATTTGATTTTCTTTTTTTCTCTCTTGGATCTTTTATTTGGACTTAGAATTTGGGATGTCTTCTCTTAATGTCTGTGGTGGGGATCTGAAAATTAATTGACCCATTTCAGTGTCATGAAAGGTGTTTAAGATATGCATGTCCCATAAAGTCTTATACAGTTGGCTAATAATGAATTGAATAGGATTAGTATAAATTGACAGAGGTTTTCCCCAGGATTATATCCTAATTATTATGTGTTGGTTTCTGTTTTGGTAGTTCTTGGTGACCTACTGCCTGTATACTGGATCGTACGCATTGTGTGGTTTTTAATCTTGAGAACTGGCCTTGATTTTCCAGAGTGGATGACTTCAGACCATGGACTCAGCAAAAAAAACTTTTAGATACCTTTATAGGTGCTGTGGTTTAGGAATAGTGTTCTCCAATTTAGTGTTCCCTCTGAAACCACTCCAAACCTTCTTGCTCACTCCCTCCTCCCCCTCTTCTGTGGTGGGATAGAGAACAGAATTAGAGGCACAAAAGTTCAAGATTGCAGGTTGTGATACGAACAATTTACTGGAAACAGCAATGAGATAAGAAAACACAGTTTTCTGTAGGCAACAATATTAATCTGACAGCAACAATATTAATAACAAATGTGTGCAAGAGATGTAAGGGATTCATATGCTCACCACTGCCAAATAGAAGCCAAATAGTACCTGACCCATCATGCCTGACCTAGAAGGGACCCCTTCCCCAGTCCTAGAAAATGAGGTGAGGTGGTGTAGAATAACCTCCAGGTACTGGCCATGCCCTTCCTGGCTACTGCAAAAATCAACGCTGTCCTGAAACAGGCTAACATGTAAACATGGGATGTGTCAGTGTATGTTTGAAAGGGCAAGAAACTGCCCATGGAGGTGTAACTGCTGCCTCTATATCAGCTCTATAACCTTTCAAGACCAGAAAACTGGTGTCATTGCTTCAATTGCAAAAAATTACTACAACTTGAAACTGACTATTTTAACAACCATCCTTGTGAGCAAAGAGAAGGGTTTGACCTTTCAATCAGACATCAATGTACCTGCTCAGTATGGGTGAGGTTTCCCCCTACTTCATTGCAAAGTCATGGAGCTTCTCTAGCCCATGAACAGTTGGTGTCCATTCATCTTCTAGCAATCAAATTATTTGTGACACATAATACTTTTGTTTTGCAACTGTGATAGTTTTTCAGCAAAGCATAATTTCGTTCTCAGGTTTGGTGTTGGGATATGAGTGATTAGTGATTATAATCAACATATTGTATCATGTTGTCTGGCTGTAGACTCTTCCCACGAGTCTAAATGTTACTGTACTGATGCTGAACCAAGATTCAAATACCACTTTTTCAGTGGTTCTGTCTTCTCCAGATAACTTTACTTTTTTCCTTTCATAGTCTCGTGCTTTATGATTATAAGGTTGTAACACATTCTGAAATTTAAATATGAAAAGAAGGACAGTTTAGCAGTGACTTCTGCTGAAGAATTTAGATCTACTAGGAGTCATGGGTAGTTTTCTTACAGGCAAATGAAATATATTAAAGTGGAGAGCATATACTGGGATTACTTACCTCTTCACATTGCAAATCATCATTTTGCTTTCTATTTAAATTCACTCTAAATGATCACAATGCAGGATAAATAAAAAACTTTTCTGCCATCTGTGAGGATGAAAAAAATTATCCTAAGAAAATGTTCAAGCACATTAAAGAGAAAAACATTTTGATCTCCAGACTCAAATACCTTTTGATTTTCAGGAGCTCTTGCCTGAATCAAGTGAATGCAAAGAGAATCCAGAGAGGTGGTGATTTTCATAGCTAGGCCAGGGTTCTGCAAAAACAAAAGTCAACATGGCATCAATCTTATTGTTGGAGACACTGTGCAGCTTTCTACAATATTTTTTTTAATATTGTAGATCTCTGACTTTTAGAACAGATGATTATATTTAGATAACCTATGGATCATCAAATCAAACATTGTGAAGTCTTGGGGGAGAGGTTAAAAGCTTTCAAGCGATTTTGTGCTCAGACATTGTAAAATAGATTTGTTCATGTGTATTTGTGATGATGTAGGTTATTTTCAGCTGCCTACTATATCCCCAGTCCTGTGTCTTGGGAGGGACTGAAATTTTATTTTGATTTCTGTGTCCCCAGTTGACTGCAAACTGTAATGCTGCCATATTTGTCTCAGATCTATCTCTGCGAGACACTTCCATGCATGTTGATGTTTTTGCTTAGACAAAGGAAATGGGGAGCACCTTCAAGATGTAAAGAAATCAGAGCTTCATTCCGGAGGGGAGAAAGCTTGAAATATTTATAGCATTCACACTGCAGCTAGCTAACAAGAGCTGGGGAGAGGTACTTGGTATCGTCTTCCTCAGCATCTGAGGCTGAGTTATAATAATATACCCCCCCTTTCCTCTCATTTTACCCTTTAAAAACAAACAAAAAAAAACACATAAAGGAAACACTTTTCATGTCATCTGTACCAGGTAATGTTCAGTGTATCTTCTTAAAAGCCAGGGAAGAAAAGTAGCAGATGGGCCAAACATAACCTGTTGTCATCCCTTTACAGTATTGGATACTAAGACACCTTTGCAAAATTGCTATTTTGAAAAGCAAATGGAAGCTGACAAATTGCTCGTGTTTCCCTCCTTCCTTTCTCCCCTCCTCATGAATTCAGTGCTGCTACTTTTGATGCCCAAGTTTCTAATTTTGTCCCTTCTTTTCTCTTCCTTACAGGATTTCCTCTGTTTCTTCACATTCTTGTATTAACTCCAACAATTGCCATGCTCCACCTTTAACTCCAGCCCCTGATCTCTTATCCTAATGCTTCCCATTGATTCTACTTCTCATTTGCCTCTTTTATGACTTGGCCAAGCACTTTTATAAGTCAGCTGCTTTTTCCACATCCCAAAGCCTGAGCATGGGAGGCTGACTTCAGCCAGCCTGACTGAAACCCTCAGCGGGCTCTAGGCACGTACACTTGCAGCCCCTTTCAAAATGAGCAGCAGGTTTTGAGTTGATGACAGTCATTGGTTCTCCATTGTCTTAGGGAGACCAACACCAATTTACACCCTCTGAAGATCTGTTACTGCATCCTGCATTATTCATTGGAAAAAAAAAATCACAGTAAAACCCTGAACATTTGAATTACTTAGAATACAGATTGACTCACTGAAGTCTCACCTTTGGAAATGCAGGTGTTTTACTGCTGTCTTTTACTTTCTGTGCATGCCCTTCTCTTGTAATCTAGACTTAATGTTATTTGAACATCTGGTCCAGATTTCTTTCATTTTTTCTTCTCATGTGAGTTATTTTGGCTGCTGTTGCTGTTGATTGACTTTAGACCATTTTTAATAGTGACACTCGGGAGGAAGGACCTTAAATACAGTTTTCAGACACCTCTGCAGTACCATGGCTTACTAAAATCTCCTGTAACATATACCTTCAGTAAGAAGAAAAAGGAGGAACAGAAATTCAGAGAATGAGAAAACAATTTGACTTTAAATGAGTGAGGGAGAAAGCCTGCACATTACCATATCTTGTAGGGTGCTGGTGCTACCCAGGAGGAATGAGGGGTAGAGGGTGGGCAGAGTCAGTGGTACCACTACTCTTCTCTTCTGAACTATATGCATGAATGAAACAATTATCTGGGTTGGTGAAGAGTACAAGACTAGGTTACCTGGCTCTCATCCTCATATCCAACAACAACAACACTGTTTCACTTAATAGGGTGAAAATTGGCATCATATCAGGGTGGAACACTCTGGGCTTCCCCCATGTTGGCTGTGTCCTCACTGAAGAAATTTCTGTCTGTTTACAAACCACCACTCCATCTTTCAGTTAAATTCCTCTTGGGAAAGGGATGGGTCCAGGGCAGCTGGATTTCAAGTACTTGCTCTGGCTTATGTTCCGAGCCTTCCTGGACAACCACAGCATGTTGTTCTCAATGATACTAATTACAAATGAGGTAATAAGTGCTTTCATACAAAACAGCTGCTTCCAGCTCCCTATCTGCACAGCAAATAAACCTTCACTTTTAAATTTTAAATTGTCACTTCTGATGTTAACCTATGTTTATACCAGCTGTATCCCTTTACATTAATAAAAATAATGTTTCAATGGTTTGATATTTCACAGGGTAAAAAAGTAAAAAAGAACAGTTGAAGTTGTCATTTTGTGATTATTATTTCCACAAGCAGGGCTTTCTCAAACTCCAAGAGGTCTTTCAGGCCTCTATGGGACTGTTATAAGCTCAGTGTTATCTCTGCTTTCCTGTCCAAAAAAAAAGTTGAGCTACACCTACACATAGATCTGGGCACAGGAATCTCTGAGAAACATTCCTGTTACTTTTAGGGAGAAGAATAATCAATTAGTCAAGTTTTGAAAGGAAAAGTTATAAAATAAAAAGTAATGATAAAATAAGATTTTTTTTCAGTAAAAATTGTCTCTTTGAAATAAAAAATTAAAACATTTCATTCTGAAATTTTGACAGAAGCCTTTAACTATTTTCACTGTTTTTCCATTTTCTTTTTGGATGAAAATAATTCAACCTAAATTTGTAATTTTTTTGCAGCAGCTGCATCTCTATTTTTTGGGTGAAATGCAGCTCTTAACAACAAGATGTTAAAATGTGGCTTCTGGAAGGAACAGAATTGTCATAAGCTTGTTTATATCTGGCTTTCAAAGAAGATTTCTGCTTTGGCAGATGGAAGTTGTCAAGGTGCAGGAGGGACTGAGCCCTCCTTTGGGGCTGTGGTACTGGCTGGGCACTGGCAGCACAGGGGTCTCACAGCCAGGCCACCACAAAGCCCCTGGCCAGGGAGCAGGGCAGGCAAGGGGGCAGCCCCTGGCATGTCCGAGGGGCTGGAGATGGGCTGAGCTCACCCCAGAGCATCAGCCTGGTGCTGGGGTCAGGATGGGGTCCATTAGGGGAGCCAGGCTCAGGGTGGCTGAGCAGGTCCATGGGGAATGAATGAATAGGAGATCAAATACCAGTGTTTCTACTGTGAAAAAAGGTCACTAATACTCCCTCTCATGAAACAAGAATGTTGCTCTAGTTCTGGTCTAATGAATCATTAACATATTTAAATGTTCTTGGAAGACTCTGATCCAGTTGTTGACCTAAACGGGATTATAGCAATATGCAGCAAGCTTTAATTTCAGTATTGCCTACAGGCAGAAGAGAGTCCAGGATATTTAAACAAAGGCTGACCACAATTAGAGGTAGTGTTCAACAGAAGAACATATAAGCACAACGGTGGTTCAGAGTTAAAATTCAGGCAGATAAAATTCTACATGACTCTGTTTCCAATTAGTATGAAAAAGATGTGTTCTCGGCAATTTCTCCTTTATGCTCATGTGAGAAAGAAGAGTTAATTTAACTACAGTTAATTTCATGCCCTCTATAATGTACCCAATTATATCGTCCTAATTATTTCAAGCCCTCATATGCCTTGGTTGAGTGCCTTTTTTGGAAGAGGATATTAAATAACGATTATCCTCCTCATTAATACAATGCACGATAAAGAGAAAACAAACAAGACAAGGATGAAAGACATAAATATAATTTATATTTTTTATTCACTTTCCCCTTGATCTTTTCATAACAGCAGTAACATTAGTCATGGAGATACAAGGAGACTTGGAAATTTTTTGTCTTGCCTTGTCATTTTACTTTTGTCTGGTTAGTGTGTAAGAGTGGGGGATATTTTAGAAGCTTTAAGGGCTTTTCTGAGAGCTCAACAATTATTAACCTATCACACTAGGCTACAGGTGCAGAAGTTGAGACTTCAATTAGTTCTAATTCATCCTTGTTTTACTAATTTGGACAATGAAGCATAAAAAGGTGTAAGTCATAGTAAAGAATAAGGTAGGAGGGTAATATCCATTTCTTCTGCATGAAGACTAAAACAAGGCAAAATTAGTGCTGTCTCATCCTTATAAAGGTAGACAGTACTTGGAGACAATGTATGAGGCAGACTTCCCACACTTTTCACTCAGTTGTCAACCTTCAACTATTGTCATTAAGCAACATGCCATGGTCTACCCTATTCTGTGAGAATTGGGAGTGATGGTGACAAGCACTGTGATCAGAAGGGACACTTCAGTCTGGACTCTATTACTAATGGTAGAACAATGAGATCAGATAAAGGATTAATATAAAGGATAACAATCATAGAAACTATGAATAACAAGAAAGGTTTGTGTTGGAAGAGATCTTTAAAGATCATCTGGTTCTATTCTTTTGCCATGGACAGTGACACCTTCTGCTATACTAGGGTGCTCAAAGTCCCATTCAGCCTTCCTGGGATGGGGCATCTCCTGCTTCTTTGGGCAACTTTTTCCAGTGTCTGATCACCTTCATTAAAAAAAATGTTCTTCTTTGTATAAAATCTAATTCTACCCTCTCATTTTAAAACTGTTTCCCCTTGTCCTATCACTACAGGCCCCACTAAAAATCTGCCCTTGTCTTTCTTATAAGCTGCCTTTGGGTTCTGGAAGGTGTTCTGAATTCTCCCCAGAGCCTTCACCTCTCCAGACTGAACCCCAACCTTCTCAGCCTGTCTTCATAGGAGAGGAGCTCCAGCTCTTTGATCATCCTCATGGTTCTTCTCTGGACTTGCTCCAGCAGGTCTATGTCCTTCTTACCTCAGGTTCCCCAGAGCTGGATGTGACACTGCAGGTGGAGTCTCACTGCAGTGGAGCAGAGGGGCAGAATCACCTCCCTCCCTCTGCTGCCCACACTGCTGAAGAAGCAGCCCAGGTTAGGGTTGTCTTTCTGGGCTGCAGGTGCACATTGCTGGCTCATGTCCAATTTTCATCCACCAATATCCCTGAACTCTTCAGGGCTGGACTTATATAATGAAAAGGTCTAGATAGGATAACGTACAGTGTCAGCTCATATAATTTTAGTTTATGCAAACTTTGTGAAGGGCAGGAGTGTGTATGCCGTACATGAAGCAATCACTGAGATGATTTCTTCATTTTGTTGTATCAAGATAAGAAGAAATGTAAAAAAAATTATCCACTGCCTATGTTTAATTCTCAAATCTCAAGCAAATGGATGACAGTGTTCTCTTTGGAATAGAAATGTGTATCTGCCCTTCAGTAGCCTCCTAATTCCCACCTGTTTCATATATTCTTTAACTGGGAAGATGAATAATGATTCAGCTGTTTCATGCTCTTTCAGATTCTTACTCATCAGGGAGTGAAACTGCCAGTCTCATCAAGCATGGGGTTATAAAAATGTGCAGACAGAAATACCCTGAGTCTGTATAAGCTGACATTGCTTCTGCCATTTGGCTCATGTAAAGATTCTTCAAATCCTCTTACAGTAAAGGGCTGATAAAAATGTGCCTGTCTGTTTTATAACAAGCAGCTAAGAAGCGTTGCTGAGTCACCTTCAGTGTGAGCTCACTCTTTTTTCATTCCTGAGAGCAGGTGTCACATGCCTTTTCTGATGCAACTGCTGGTAACTGCTCTGCTGTCACCCATTGTGTCACTTGGCATCACGGGCAGAGTCAGCTGATGATGTGAAGGAGAGAGGGTCATCATCTGATACTAAAGTGCAAACAAATTCAGATAAACATTACCTCATTGAGGAGAAAGAGGGGGATGGGCATAGCCCAGATAAAAAGTGGAGAGGATACAGAAAACAAGGTGAGAAAGGGAAATGGCTGCTGCAGGAACATTGCTTTACCCTGGGCAGAGTTTTCAGCAGGTTTTGCATCAGCCAAGCACATTCTGTACACCTAAGCAAAGGCAGAGACAAAAATAGAGTAGCCTACCAGGTGTGTATTTATACAAGCCCTTCTTGGGTGAAATGCACCTGAAAAGTATCTTGGAGCTGGGCTCAGACCCAAATTAGGCTATGATTCCATGTGCAGATATTCAGTGTGATACACAGGCTCCAGCCACTTTTCAGCAGATCAATGCATTTCTCCTCTGCTGACTCAAAATTCTGGCAATCAATAGAGTCTGTACAAGCCTGGTGGATCAGCATACACATAAATGCATCTATCCCAGCCTTTTCAGGTGTATATTCATTCAAACCATTTGGAAAATATGTAGATTCTCCCCTCTTTTATTTTGTCTGTCCTTGGTTAAATGTAATCTAGATGCTCATGGAGAGCATGCTCTTTTCTACTTCACTGGCTTCAGTGGGAGAATTGCCCTGGTAAGGAATAGTAAATGACTGACAGCACCAAAAATTTGGGCCAAAGTGAGCACTATGTGATTTTATGAGTTTCTTCTTTCTGCAAAGTTATTCAGTGAGGGACCAAATCTTTTATTAGGTCATCATTTGGTGTGAATGCTCCCTTTTACCTAGAGGCATCTGCTGATGTAGTTAAAAAAAAAAGGTTTTGTCTCATAAAGAGATGCATGCATGTGCATGTGTAAAGACCAGTGCTTCAAGCTCTGGACTTCTGTGGGACACAACTCAATTTCCTTTGTCATCAGAGACCACATTCAGTAGCCTGGCAAGGTCCAGTGACCACCTTGTCTGCCCAGTGTTATACCATAAGGCAAACACTGCAGCTCAGGTCACAGTTTACAGGGAGATTATGTGCTTAGAGAGGGATTCAGAGCAGGTTGTAGGTAAGCCGGGAGCTACAGTGTGTAGCTGAGACAAAACCAGGAGAGAGAGAACTGCAGGTCTTGGCTGGGCAGGGGCAAGGTGTTCCAGGGTCCTCACTCCCAATCTGAAGCTGGGACACTACCCCAAAAGTAAATGCTTGCATTCCTTATTTTGAGACCCTAATAAGTCCTGCGTATTTCCTCTGAAATGGTGGCCAATTTCTTTTTGTCACTCCACGACCTTCTTTCCTCAGCCACACTTTGCACAGTAGTCAGTGGCTGAAACACTCATCAAGGATGCCAGTGGTCCAGGTTCAAAGTCCCTCCTCTGACTGGGTAAAAGCTGTTAATTATCCCCAATTAACAAGCTGGATTTAGGCTATCCTCCAGAGCTTCTTCTGAAGCTGGGCAGCCATAGCACAGGACTCAAGAATTTCTGGGACAAAAGAGAACACCAGCAAGACAAGACTGACTATAGTCTCCTTGGAAGGGGGAGATTTGGTTATTTGTCACTGTCAGTTTAATAGATTTTCCTTGACACAGTCACTGGATATAGCACATATACTCTGCTGATGGGGCCAGATAGTAGCTTAGGTAGAGTCTGACTTCTTTGGCTGTCCTTGGAGAAAAAAAAAAGCAGACAGTGAACACTTGCTAGACTACACTCTTATTCATATGATTATTTGTGTTACATTTAAACCTTAATTTTCTGCTTGCTAAGTCTGAAGAGGAGAAAACTCTTCTACCCCTTCTACAAGCTGTCTCAAACCAGCAGTTCTTCACATAAATCTGTCTTGCACATGTCTAATTTTCAAAGTACTTCATAACCATGTTTTTCTTAGATAAGGGATTTTGAAGACCAAAAAGGGTTGTGGGATTCCTGTGCCTAACCTAGACAAATAGATCCTCTATGTGTTGTGTGTTCCATCGCTGCCAAACACCAGAATGTTTATGATTTACCAGTTCTATGCTTCCCTATCCATTTTTTGCTTCTTAAACTGGCTGTTTGCCTTGAGGCCAGCACACCAAGTCAGGCCAGAACCAAAAGGCAGTGCAGATTGCCATGTTATCTGCTGTCTACCCTTCAGAGAGCTCAAGGGATGTTTATTTCCTTCTTCTGCCTGTGTTCATCTTTGCAGAGGTACCAACTCCATCAATCTGCTCCTGAAAGATGGTTTAGAATTCCAGCAGCTGTCAAAAAATGTGGGAATAATATAAATGCTCTGTGAAGATATGGCTGGTTTACTGTTGCCTCGAGAGATTCTCTGCCTGTATTATTGTACTTTGAATTATCCTGAATATCACTGCAGAACTTCTCTTAGCAGCTCTCCTTTCCTGTTATTCTTGCTCACATCTGTTCACTGTAGTAATGGATATTTTTTGGCTGTAAGCAGTTATGCAGCATGACACTTGGCGAATGGATGTCTCTGTGTGCAATAGCTACTGTTTTTTGAAGACTCATTTGGCTCTTGTCCCCTCTGGGTGAAACAAACATATAAATATATCGCTATAAACCTCTTGCCAGCCTTTCATTGCAACTGCTACCTTTTTGACTGACATTGCTTATGCTTGAGCTCTCCTCTGAACTGAACTCTTTTGGGGAAACCTAAAGGATTTGAATTTAAACTTCACATTTATTGTGCGTATGTTTGCTCAGTGACAAGTTGTGCTTCTGCTACCTCGTCAACTGCATATCTGGTCTTTGTAAGAAACATGCTGTTTATATATGATATAATTATTTCCACTAACCGCTCAGAACCCAACTGATCACTCTCACAGCTATAAATGAATCTGTTTGACAACCTGTTTCTACACAGTAGGTAGTCTTCCGCCCGCCAGCTAATTTATCATTGCATCTGCCTGGCTCTGCCAAGGGATATGCTCTAGTGCATTTATTCTTGTCTCTAAAAGCTTGTGACTGGCCATTATCTTGGGAGGAGACATTGATAGAAGAAAAATTTCATGGTGTATGTTTCTGTCTTTGTGAAACTCTTGCTTGCAGTGACTCAAAGAGATCTCCTCCTTTAGTTTTCATTCTCTTTTATAGTTGATAGTTCCCAGTAATTGCAGAGACCCCCAGCAGCCTGGCTGCTTGGCCCAGGCGAGATGAGAATGTTTCTCAGTGTTGGTGAGAAGTGCTTAATTGATATTAACATGGATGGAGATGATCTGCTCAGCCATAGGACAGACATCATTTGGTACACTTTCCTTCCCTCTAATGCTGTAGTGCTCATGCAACCTGAAAGGACCATCTGTAGATCTTTGAGATTAGTGCAGGCCTGTTTATTATTTGGCTTTTCTGTTCAAGCTATTTGGCCCTATCTGTCTGGATCTGCTAAGCTAATTGCCTTGATATATGAATGTCCAGGTTGCCTAGGTATCCCAGCAAACAGCAGATCTTTTCAGCTCACATTTATTCCTAATTCAAAGTAAGTCTAAGAACCTGCTGAACTGAGAAGGCACCAAAATGGGAAAACCTACATCAAGCCTGATCAAGCCTGAATCAAGGCTCTTCTGCCATGCTGCTAAACAGCATTTTCATCATCTGAACTCCCCATTACAGTTTGCATTTTTTCCTCAGGGTTCAGGTTCAATGCCTTCCCTGACATGTCTCTCTCTACAGTTAAAGCCAAAGCTCTGCCTTTGAATTACACAAAGACAGCAAAGTTCACAGATGCTGGAAAAAGGTCAAAATAGTGGGTGTGACCTGCAAGTTTAGGCTATCTTTTTGATCCCCTGTAAAATATATGTCTTTATTCTTCAGTTGTGGAATCTCCTGTGTTTTAGCCTTGTCTTGTCACATGCAGAGGAGGATTAACACGACCAGAAGGAAAATTGAAGATGTCACTCAGAAGAATGGACAGGGCAGTAACTTATCAATAAGAGTATCATCCTTTCACCTAACTGAACTCCAACACAGAGACATGTCTTGTTTCTATTAATATTTCATAGAACTAGCTGGTACTACTAGATCCAGCCAGTCCAAATGAATTTCATTTTAGCCTTTTTATTAGCTTATAAATGTGATAGGGTTGATGGATACCATTTAATGGAACGTTTTCCACCCTGCTCGTCCCTCCCTTCCCACCCTGAAAAATCTGACATTCATAAATGGAGGAGGTCAGTAATTTACATCCAGTTGAGTGGCTGTCTGGCTTTAATGAGATGATTTGTAATCATAAGCACTGCACTGCAGTGGTGTCTGGTACAGGGGAAGAGGAACACGTATGCATACTCCAGCTGAGACAAGGGAGAGCTGATGGGAGGGAGGGAAAGCACATGGATCAGAAAAAGGAAGCAAGGCTGGAATGACATAAGGAGCTCCATTAAATGTAATACAATAATGCTGGCCTGGTTAGCATAAGAAGAGGCAGAGGCTGGCTGATGCAAGCCAGTGAAACTCCCGTTACTTAGGGCAGGCAGGCAGCTTGCAGGAGCACTTATCCAGAGCTCTTTAGAGTAGCTGAAAATAACAGGTTTGTTTTTGCCAGCTGTAAGCCCCCAGTGCCCTTAATGCACAGTTCTGTCCTTCCTCCTATACTCTTTATATAACAAAAAAATCTTCCAGGCCAGGAAGAAAATTCAGGGGCTAAAGAGGTAATATGTTGTGGACATGACATGTTCCACATCAGCTGTATTTTCAGCATGTTTTCCTAAACAAATGGATCACATTCTGAATTTTTGTGTATTCTTCCTCAATCTGATGCATTTTTAACCCACTTACTCTTTTCATTTCAGTCACACGAAGCAGTAGCAAATTTCTGCAAGTCTCAGGCAGGCAGGTAAGAGAGAGATGGAGACTATTAATCCATTCACTGCAGGAAAGACTCAGAAGAGAATCCTTCTGTGAGAGAGATATTTTTAATTCCCTGGCTTTGATAAAAGCTTCACTTGGCATCTGTTTCAGATCAGACAGCCATGAATCCACCACAGGCAAATCCATAGGAAGCCAGGCTGAGCTGGCTCTCCTGCACACACAACTACTTTCTCTGGCTGACTGTGAGAATTTTACACCTCTCAAAGAATATCTTTCCCTTGTCTCCAGGGTTCCTCTCCTCTGTAGTAGCAATTCTCTGAGATTGTCACATGATACTTTTTCATTAGGCACCCCAGCTGTGGAGGACTAGGTTCCTTTAGCCATGTCTCCAGCTGTCTGGAGTTATTCTGCAGCAGGCCAGCTGGACCACTGTAGCTTTTCTTACAGCTGAAATGGAGTAGCTTGGATCAGCTTTAAGGTTGTTATTTTAAAATTCGTTAACTTTATGATAAATAACTTTATGATAAATAACTTTATGTTAAAGTTTTTTTTATGTTTATGTTTTTTATGTTTTTTATGTTTTTTATGTTTTTATGTTAAGTTTAAATAACATTATGTTATTTAAAAAAAGGAAAAAATAAAAGGCAGCAATTGTGCAAACTGATTAGTTTGGCTACAATCTGCATCCAAGGAGAAGACACTGACTTGAGGCAGGGGGGCTGCTGGTTTGTCCTCGCTCACAGTGTCTCCCAGTGCAGGATAATGTTGTTCAGCCCACAGCCCTTTTTGAGGGGTGGAATCTCTAGGACAGCCTGCAGTCACTGGGGGGACTTTCAGCCCTTATTCATCTCACCTTTCTCAGTCATGACCTTGTATCCTGTTCCTCATCTGCCCCTGGAGCATGAAGATCCATCCTTCCAGACAACAAAGAGCTTTTCTCTCCCTCTGTCCTGTGCTCCCTCTGTAAAACATAGATGCTTCATGTACTTCCTTCTCTGCAGATGTTTGTAACTCTGCAACATAATCCTTCCTCCTCTTCCCTGGGGAGACATGTTACCCCTTGTTAAGTACAGAGGTTTAAGTTACAGAGATGTGTGGGTGGCCTTCAGAAATTGTGCCAGTAATATGTTTCTCAACCAGATTTTCAGTTCCGATAGAAAAAGAAGAAACAACACATACCCAGCATGCATAAAACAATAGTTGACCTTCCTTCGAGACAGATAGTGTCTTAAGTTTTTACTTCAGTGAAAAAACTTCCTTTAGGTAAGATGGGCCCCTATACATGATTCTTTTTGAGAAGAGCCCTGTCCTGGAAGCAAGTCTCCCAACTTCTCTGTGCTTTCCAGGCTGACTCCATCAGCAGGCCTGTGAGCTGACAGTAACACCCACAGCTTTTCTCAGGCACACCAACTGCTTTGCCAGGTCCTTACAAAGTACCAATCTACTATGCTATGTAAGCCATGCATCATCTGTCAGAAAGGAATTAGTTGTGTATAGTCTTAATGTTGAGAACATAAATAAACTGTAGATTGAAAAAAAGGGTCGTGAGAGGGAAATTCATTTTTAGTGTCCCTCTAATGTACCATGTCTCCTCTTTGTCTAGGGAGTATCCCACAGATGATCACCTCTCAGCCAACAGTGCACTTTAATGCCATCGTTCAAGCTAAGAAAAACCTTGAAACATTCACTGGGGCTGTTTTATTATTTTCCCAATCATGTTTCCTTGACTTGACTTGTCCTGTCCCTTTGATCAATAGCGGACGTCACCCAGCATGAGACAAGTTTTGGATTGATTTAGAGTGCTTGTTAGTACCAACTTCTAAATCACTTTGCTGAGCTTCCTCTCTTTGATGTTGTTGGCAATGGATAAGGTCTTAGGCTGGGATTTTCAAAGGACACAACAACTAAAGAGTCCAGAACACTTCAAGCTCTCCATCCTCTGTTGAAAATCACAGGTAAAGAGTGCAAGAAATTTAATTGCTTTCAATTATAAGATTTTCAAGCACTTTAAGGTGCACATAGCTACTTTATGGGGTTTTCAGAGGTGCCTTGCAGAAGCTGTGTGCTTAGGCATATTTGGAAATCCTATTAGAAGCCATTCAGCATCTTTATATGCCTAAATTCCTTTGAAGCCTGACTCAGCATACTATGATACTCTTCTGTGTGTGTGAGAGCAACAGCATAAAGAGCAGGCTCTCAGTGAATGACTGATGCTGTATGAATGTGTGGAATACAAACCAAATCCCAAATGCAAGGGCTCATGTTTTACAGCCATACAACCCAGCCACTTGTTTCTTCAGCAGTTGTCACAGCAAAGCTGTCATTTCCTAGTTCAAGAATGTTTATCACATCCTTATCCTTGATACAGACTCAGGGAGAAGGAAAGATTCACAAAGCAAGTGGAAGTGTGATTCAGAACCTTCATCAAACTGAGCAATGAAAATGCTCCCAGCAGTGCCTCTCTCTATTTGGGTATGTGGAATGGATATCTGGAGTTCCTCACATAATTTAGGTTACATTACAATTTTTCAAGACAAATCCACAGTCTGGATTCAGTTTGCATAAATAGGAGCTTCAAAACCAAAGTCTAAAATATCTCATTCCATTCTTACCAACTTCCAGCTGAAGTTTATTTCTGATTATGAATTGTAATGGTGGAAAGTATTGACTGATTCAATGGGAGCAAGAGTGAGAGACAGACAGACATATAGAACATTTCCGAGAAGATATATCCTGTTTCCTATGAGCTTTCTTGTTAAAATTATCCCAGTATATACATTCTCATGAAGTGCTCTTTACAAGTCTCTACATGAATAATGTAGACTTAAAATGATTCCCTGTGCCATAAATATTGACCTTGGTTAATAATTGACTGTGAGTTTCTCTCTCTGGTCCTCTGAACACTCCTGACTGAGGGTCTGGACTCTTCCCATGCTGTTTCCTTTCACTCCTGTAATTTTCCAAGAAGATATCATATGGATAATATCGGTATAATGATGACACAAGTTTGGACTGGAGCATACAGCAACTCCTTTACCCATCCCAGTCCTTGCTGAGTGATTTAATTAGAATGAGTGGGGGAAAAAAAATATTCTCTTTCTAATTTAAACTGCGATTTCTCTGCTTTTGTTTGCTGCAGTCCTTGTCCATTTTTTGCTTTTACATGTAGTTAACATTATTCCAGTATCATACATCTGTCAGTCACTTTGTGAGACTGGTTCATGAAGAGACTTTCAAAGAGCAATATATGGACCAAATTTGCTGCTCAAATTGCAGTGGATCCAAGACATTCCTTGAAGTTTCCCTGCCTTATGCTTGAGAAATCTGTACTGTCTGTACTGAGCATTTGGAAGATTCTACAGATTCATAGGGGAAGAAAAACTGAATGATTGTAAAATGTTTCCTGGCAAAGTTCAGGTTTATAATGTCAACTTCAACCAAAACTCCAGAACTATGCCTCTGCAGGCCCTCACTCTATAGCTTTTAGGCTGGGCATGCAGGAAAAATTACTCTTACCTCATACACCAGCATACTTTATACATCTATCTAGAATGAGTTTTCCGTAGAGCTTTGCCTGGGCTTCATAAATGATGAAAACTGCAAGCAAAGATAAAATGTGCTGAATATCCTGTCTGTGGTATTCAGGTACCAGAGAGAAATGAGGAAAGGTTTTGATAGCAACACTATGAAAACATTTCATCAGAGTGTTTTATCCTCTAAGTTCTGACAGAATTTTCCTCTTTTGGACATTCTGCAAATTTGTGTTACTAAAAATGCTGTGGTTATTCCTATAGTTCCCAATTTTTTCCCTGGTGAAAGAGTTATAGCCACTCCATGTGGGAGCTGAGAAAACTGTGCCTCTTCTTTCACTCTCAGCCTTTGCAATTCTTAGCCCAATGGCTAATTTCTTTGAGAGAGAGAGATATGGAGGATACTGTCCAACCAGCAATATCTATTTATGGAGCCAGTGAACACACAATGAGTCAGGAGACGGTGACCAAAATGTGCAGCATTGTTTGTGGGTCCTTGAGGACCAATAAAAATAATAGAACTGCAACTGCAAATAGCTTTTTACAAACATCCAATTTCTATGCTTGGAATTCAGGACTCTGTCCAGACCATAAAATTAATCCTCATTGCCTGCTGAACCTTGGAAGCCGAGTTCCTCTGCCAAAGGTCACTCAGTTCTCAGTGGTGGCATCAGTGCTGATTTGTTTCGGCTCTGTGCATAAACATTTGCTCTGCTTGGTTACAGGCTGGAATTGCATGAAGATCATTGGAAAACTGGGTGAAGTGCCATAGCCCCTTCATAGCTAAGGATTTCACCTCAAGGAAAGACACATGAAAGGACCTAGGTACTAAAATTGGCATAATCTGTGGTGGGTAATATAAGGAAAATTCCAAAAAGGTTTTGCCTTGGGCTAATAGTTGAAATTATTGGTGAAGGAATGATGAGAATTCATAATCATAGCTAAGGTTAGATGTGGTAAAATATGCTTTATGTTCAATGCTGGTTTTAATTTTTGCTATGCCAAGAATCATAATGTCTGTAATACATTTTCAAGTATTTAAGATTTTCAATTATTATGTATTAATTGAGAATATTTAGAAATGCCTAAAGGGGACAAACTGAGTTGCAGGTTTTTTTGCATAGATTTACACTGATGTAACATGCACAGATAAAAACCTGCTGTAATTCAGTTTACATCATCATTTTAATTTTATTTTCAAGTGTGTTCCTTCCTCTGTAGAATGAATCATACAGTCTATAAACTGCTTTAATATCTCTGGTGGTGGGTGGTATCCTGACCCACAAGAAAAATGAACCAGAAACACCCTGTTAGCCCTCTTTTATAGGTCATCGTGTAATTCCATAATCAAACTTTTAATTTAAAGTTGTACTGGAAGCAGTGTTTCGTGGACCTTTTCTGGATCTTTCACATTAGAATACAACATAGTCCCTAAGGGAATAAAAGGGATGTAGATACACCCTCCTGAATTAAATTCCTGTGTCACTACCACTGCAATCTATTGACACGACATTTTGCTCCCCATCATGGTCTTGTCTTAGGAAGCAAAAAAATAATAATAATAAAAAAAAAAAGACGCAGAATCTCAGGGCTGAGCTACAATGCTCTGCTGTAACAGCAAAGATGATGATTCTTATCCTATACTCCCATCCCCTCCCTTAAAGCACAAAACCAGCCAAAGACTCACTCAAAATTCAGTGGCAGCCACGAGGTTTTCAGAGATGATACTGAAGGTATGGACATGTCTCCTGGAGAGTGGGTGGGATGCTCTAAAACAAGTCTGCTCACCAAATGGCACCTATCTCCAAGCTTCTGGGAGATTTCACCTCTGCCTGTGTCCAAATGGGCTGGTATTGGTACAATTGTCACTTGTCAGAAAAAGTAGAAATCGCCACAGATCTGTGGAGAAGCCTGAGTGTTAGCAGCCTGCCTCAGGGCTGGTGATTACCAGTAAGAGTTTGGCAGTGGCACAGAACGTACACAGAAGTTTTCATGTTCTGCTTAACCTACACTATCAACAGCGCCAAATGGGTCATAGGTGAAAAACTCAGAGATGTTCTCATTAATTAATTATATGAACTGCAGTTTTACACCAGAAATCCATGCCCCCTGTTGATTGACAGACACTTGGTAGATCATTTCCAGTTGTCCCTGTACGAGGGACCAGATGCAGTCCATCCTGGCTGGTAAAATCCCAGGCAAAGTGTAAGTGTGCACATCTGCTCATGGGCGTGGACAGACATCTTCTGACACCTCTAGGCTCCAAGCCAGCAAAGAGGGCTGCCCATTAAGGCCTCCTTTTGTAACTGGAACGTAAAACATCCATCTGAGCTGCAGTTGGTACTTGTGGGAAGTACTTCCCACTCTGTAGGGCTATGAGTGAGAAGGCAGAGCTGGGCTGTCCTCCTACCAAGCTGGGCATGGAGACATATCCCTTTCCCTCATCCTCACCCTTCTCTCTCCCTCCCTCTCTCGTGGTCTGTGAGCAGAGGGAAGCCTGTCTCATCCTGCTTGTATGTGCAGTGCCCAGAAAAATATGGTCTTGATCGCATCTGTGGTTTACAGGCTTTATTATAGGACATGGAAACAATGGAAGTTTTATTACCCTGAATGTATCATTTCTGTTTGAATGCTCCCTTAGCGTGGTGTTCTGACTCCAGGCTTGCTGAAAGAGGCTCACACAGTAATTAAAAGATTGCTAATATTGCTAATGATGTTCAGAGCATAATTCCACATCAAAACTCTGCTTGGCTTTTGGGACCGTTTAAAAATCCAAGTTTTATCCCACTTCAATTCAGCTTCTGAACCTCCTCTCCACAGTGGATCAAACCAAGTGCCTGAATCCAACCATACTCTGAATGAAGCTCCAGATTGTATAGCTTCAAGTCATCTTCCTATGTATGGAATTGCATGCTGTACTGCTTTGTAGAACAGAAGTCCTTGGTCAAGCACTTTTGTGCTCTATTATGTAGAAATGCAATAAAATCAACTTTTCCAGTTGGTTTATAATCTATTTATTATAGTCCCAAAAATTTCATACCCTGGAGATAAAGCTGGTGAGTCTCACTTCCCAATGGAACTTTATCCCAAGTAAAGCTGAGAAAGACTATCACACCATGACCCAAAATATGGTTGTCACCCAGAGAATTCCATCACAGTCTACAAAAGAGGGTACTACTTTGCTTTTTCCTTCTTTCAGAGACAGGAAATACAGCCTGCAGTCTCAAAGTCAAGTTAAAATCATTCTGCCCACCTCTTGAAGATTAAAAAAAAAAAGCCCTGCTAATTACCACAGTGAGGAACTGATTTTCATAAAAGCTCAGTTCCTATTTTGGCACAGAGCTAATTGGTTAGAAGTCCTAAGAACTGTATACACTGATTACTGATCTCTTTCAAAATATGTCACAGTAGGAGATGCTAGTTTGTGAACACTTGTGAACATCTCCCCTCATATTAACAATAGTAGTAGAAGGTTTTGCATCTGGTGCTAACTCTTGTGAGGGTCTGGATATGGCCAATTATTGTTGAAATCAGAGGTTTCTCAGTGGAAAACAGCAGTTGAACTCTATGGTTTGACTCAGGTGTAGTACACTCTTTGTAGTTGTAGTGGGTTGACCCTATCTAGATGCCAGACACCCACCAAAGCCTTTCTATCACTCCCCTGTGCAAGTGGACAGGGGAGAGAAAGCCTAAAGGGTTCAGGGGTTAAGATAAGGATCATGAGAGATCACTCACTGAATACCATCACAAGCAAACCAGGCTCAAATTTGAGATATTAATTGAATTTATTACTAACAAATTCAAAGCAGGATAATGACAGGTAAAATAAGGCCCTAAAAATACCTTCCCCCATCCATCCCTCCTTCCCACTCCGACCTCCTCCCCTAGCAGCACAGGGAGATGGGAATGGGGTTTGCAGTCAGTTCATCAAAGGTTGTTCCTGCTTGTGCTTAGGGAGAAGAGTCCTTCCCCTGCTCCAGCATGGGTTTCTCTCATGAGAAACAGTTCTCCACTGTGTTCTGCAATGTGGGCCACTTTTCCATGGGGTGCAGTCCTGCAGGAACAGGCTGCTCCATTGTGGGCCCCTACAAGGTCACAAGTCCTACCAGGAAACCTGCTCCAGTGTGGGCTCCTCTCTCCATTTGTCTGCAGGTCCCTGCCATGGACATCCCATGGGGTCACAGCCTCCTCTCAGGCATCCACCTGCTCTGGGGTGGGTCTCCTTCATGGGCTGCAGGTGGATCTCTGCATCCCCATGGATCTCCATGGGCTGCAGGGGCACAGCTGCATCACTGTGGGCCACCATGGGAGAATCTCAACTCTGGTGCCTGGAGCATGTCCTGCCCCTCCCTCTCCACTGACCTGGGTGTCTGTAGGGCTGTTTCTCTCACATGCTCTCCCCCAGCCTTCTCTGGCTGCAATCACATTTGCACAATACCTTTGTTTTCTTCTTATGTGTGTTATGACAGAGGTGTTTTCATAATTTCTAACTGGCCCAGCCTTGACCAGCAGCACGTCTGTCTTGAAGCTGCCAGGGATTTGCTCTGCCAGACGTGCGGGAAGCTCTGGCAGCTTCCCACAAAAGCCAGCCCTTTAGCCCCCCACTACCAAAACCTGGCCACACAAACCAAATACCCCATTTCACATCACTGCTCCAACAGTAGGATGCTGTTTATTTCTTTCTTCTCTGTTCTCTTAACCCATTTTCTTTCTAACATGGGGAAAAATTTTCTTGGCACTCCATCTAGTCTTGATCAGCCAGGAAGTGTTGACTGTGTTGAACTTTCAATGCATTAAATCTGTCAACCTAATATAAGAATAAACTCAAATTTGCCAGTAAACATACCTAGGACACACAGAAGGCAGCGCTACCAAGCTACAAGCAATTTGTAATTGTAATTTGTAATTTCTAATGAGTCTTAAGACTATGCATACTGTCTGTGTCCCCTCCATCTCAAAAACCGAGAATAAGAGCTGCCTTTTCCACAAAGAAACTGACACTGCACTTGTGGGAACAAGAGGTTGTTTCCAAAAAGTATTATGAAAAGCAGTTTATCTGAGCTGTGGTCAATGTATCATCCCTCTCTCACTTTTTGAGTCATTTTTTTGAGAATGATGAATTGTAGTCATCACTGCATCCAATTAATTTTTCCTCAGCTGGTTCTTATAGTGTGTTTGTACTAAGTGTCCTCTAACAGCTGATAAATCATCCCTGAGTGGCTGCAGAGGCAGCAGCAGTGACATACACTGGACTGACGACAGGAATGTGCCACACCATGTCTCGTCCCCTCTTCCCGGAAAGAATTTTGTGACCTTTGGTGGCATTTGCAAGAAACCATTTTATACTGATGTTCCATGGCTCTATTGATCTCTGTGTAATATTAATCTTAAACAAACAGGCCATATAATTTATGTAAACTCCATAGGTAATTAAATTCCTTCCAGCAAAGGTCAGGGCAGAATATTCAAGATTTCATTTGAATAGAAATTACAGTTAGAAATGAAGGGATAAAAAAAAAGAAGAGGGAAAGGAAGAAATTTGGAGCTTGTCATATCAATTATTACAGTGTAACTAAGAGGAATCAAGTTACTTCTTAATGGTTCATCTGCACACACAGTTTGGAAATGTTTGCCTAGAATGACTTATAAATAACTTTAAATAATGTTCAAATAGTTATAATGGATAGTAAATGAAAACATCACCCTTTATTTCAAAGTGAACTGAGACTCCCCTTCTTAAATGAGCAAAGTACATCTTTGTAACTGTCAGTAACTGTAGTATCCATTCTTCCTTCATTACAATCTCAAAGCCATTGAGAGAATAATTTTTCTGTTTACCTTCCAATTTCAAATATTTTTGAATGTTGGTGTTGAAGGTTTTCTTCTACCAGAATAATATGTGTTCGTTGGGCAAGTCCAGACACTCTTTTTGGATGCATAGCTTCTAAAAAAGGAGATTGATCAAAAACTACTTCATGACAAAATTTCATGGTTTGAATATTGTCTTTTTTTTGCTTGGTATGTCCCAAACTATCAGAATGTTTTGCCACATTTGGGAAAGACTTGCAAAATTTCTACTACTTTTCTGATGAAATAGTCTCTCTCTGGACTCAAGAGAGGACTGACAAGGCTGAGAGAAGACCTAGGCTGGGCACAGAGACATTCAGCTGATGAAAACCCAGGAGTTTCAGCAAGTGTCACAGTCACTTTCTCCTCCAGCTGAGAAGAGTCTACATTCCCAGAGAAGGCTGGGACATAGAATACTCTCAGTTACAGAATAACATAAGGGGTACAGGTAGGATTTTTCAGATTAACCCTTTATAGTCTTTTTTGCCCCCCTGGATGACCTGTGCTGTGAGGTGGGGTGGTGTCTGATCATCACTGAGAAATGTAATCTTAGTCCCATTTTGGTGCCATGCATTGCCACACCCCAATAATTTGCAAAAAAATTATTGTGTAAAAGTAAAAACACTTTTCCCCATTCAGCAAGTGGTGACGACTAGGAACTCAGAAGCAAAGAGCATCTGCAGCTGCATCTTAAATGTTGGCTGCCCACTGCTCTTTGGCAGCTGCAGCATCTGCTGCAGGCCTTGCTGCTGCAGGTCTTGCTGCAGTCCTACTCCCATCACAGAAGCATCTGTCTCACCAGCTTTGCAGCAGCATCTTCCAACTCTCAGCTGGCTGCCTTTGCTGGGTCAGAGGCTCATCTGCCTCCATCCACACTGCCTGTCTCTGTTACTGATATGATTGAAATCCCACCTGCTCCTCCACTGACTGCTGCTCTCATCGTGGCTGTAATGTCATAAACTCTTGTGCTTTCTGCTGCTGTTGCTGCCGTGGTGTCACAGGCATCTGGCTCGGGTTTTGACACAGTTACTTAAAACCTCTGCTCTTGTGTTAACTTGACGACGCAAATGTGGCTGGGCTGATGTGAATCAAAGATTCATCTAAAACATGTTTCTCTACCACTGGCCACACACTAAGGGGTGAGATGTAGGCACTCTACAATAAGTAGGTGTGGGAAGATTGATGCTGATCTTTCCTTGCTCCTGGAGTTGGTGTAGCAGCTATTCAGTCAGCTGGGACTTGGGAGAGCTAGGTTCGGATTCTGCTTCACAACCAATTTGTTCCATTAGGCATAGATCTAGTGTGGAGTTTTACACTTCATGTCATCAGTGCCCATTTCCCAGTGGTTTGTTTTCATTTTGAAAAGAAACCTAAATGTCTTTGTCTTAAAGATCCCCATGCAATGGATGAGAAAAGTTATATGAAGCTCAGGAATTTTCTCAAAAGTTGCAGCACTGAGAAAAGGCTTTCCCACAGGAAATGACATGGGCACCTTCTATCACACAGGTGAAACCCTACCCTGGAGGAGTGTGCCTGTTTCTTTTCAAAATGAAAGTGGACTCAGTCCTTCTTTCTCAAACAACAGCTGACACACAAGTGCTCACTTTTCCCTCTGGATAAAATGGCAGCACTGAAAAAAAGTAACAGAAGGATGAGATTTCAGTGAGTTTTGGCTGTCAGTTCGAAATAATGCCTTCCCATCCCCCTTCCACCATAAGATTTTCTCAAAACCAATAAGGAGATGGGTGTATGTAGGGAACTTTCTTGTCTACAAGCTCTACATACAGCGTTGAAAATTCAACAGATGACAGAGGAAAGGGATGGACCACTCTCACATAGGCAGTGAAGAAGAAACCTGAGCTGGGATGTTTATCATCTGCTATGGCTCCTACAAGTTGTAATGGTGATAGTTATGTAAAACAACAGCTCCAGGTTAAAAAAAAAATAAAATAAAAGAGAGAGAGAGGAAAATTACTAGCATTGTAGCTCTGCTCTGAAGGACAATTGTTATGACAAGGAAGAGCATTAGCTGATGAAGTCCTATTGCTGGTTATTCAATGTGTTCACAGGTTTTCCCAGTAAATCTCAACCATGCAGTAAAATTCACCTGGTTATCCACAGAATTACAGAAACAAATTGAACTTTCTCATTTTCTTGTAAGTAATCATACTTCCAGGCCAAAAGCTTGGCTCGTCACATATGTCCCCCTCAGGCCTGTCTTCATTGACATATTCTGGCACACCCAGTATTCTTTATTGCAAGCTTCAACCCAAAAGTCACACAGCCATGTTGGCATGCTCTGCTAAAATAATAAGTCACCTCAATTGAGCCAATAAGTCCTGAGAAGAGGCTGGGCTCCTCAGCTCAAGCACAACACTTGCAAATATATTGATTTGTGTTCAGACTCATGGGCTTATGGCTCCTAATGTGTCATTCAGCTTATACAAATCTATACAGGTCTGTCCTGGAAAATTTGTAAGATTTCTCTGACTCATTAGTAGAAAACCACAGCATATCATAGCATGTCTCCTCCCCTCTCCTTTCTCCCTCTCCTTTCCTCTTTATAGTTCTAGTCCCAATGCCCTGTGGATGTTTTATTATGGCATGCTTTATTACAGTGCACTCTGTCACACCCACTGCAGTGGATATTGTGGAAGTTTGTGACAGTGCAGTCTGACAATGATGAGTCAGGCAGCCCCGCACTTGCTGAGCTCAAGACACTCCTGTATCCTCCTAGAAGGCAGCAGGCTCTGTCTGGGTGCTTACATTATGCCATAATTATGTAACATTTGCAGAATCAGGAGTCCAATCTGCCATTGAAATGATCTGCACAAGCAGCTGGTCTCACTCCCTTCTAGTTAAACTAGACCAAACCTCTGAACCTTCTGAGGTTCGCCCATCACTAATAATTAATGTTTGACTTTGATAAAGCTGACATTTGGTTTATAAAGGCAGACTAATAAGCTCCAAGAAGGCTTAGAAATCCTATCGAGTAATGTGTTGCATTACAAATCTTAAAAATTACTTTAAAAATTAACATAATCTACTGCTGGGCACGTTAGTATATTAATGTGATTGGAAGCGTGACCTCTTTCTGCTAACTTTCCAAGTGACCCCAGTAAATCTGTGCCATTTCTACTTATGTTAGAGATAACTATTTTTTATTGACCTGTAAAAATATAAGATACAGAGAATGTAGATGCAACAAATGCTGTATCTTCAGGGCTTTAAAATTTCTGTTACAGGTTTTTCTCTTCCATGAACGTGGTTTGTATTTAATGAGTAGCCCAAAGTTTACGTGTTTTACACAACTGGTTTTGTCTGGGCTTTTTTCTTTGGCTTTCCATTTCTGAGGCAGATGTTATCTTTATGGTTAAAGAGGTTTGGGCCTCCCTCTGTGATATTTAAAGGGACCCAAAATTTACTAATTTTAATTTCAGTGGCTGCAGCTAGCAAGTAGTGAGAGTTAGTGACCTTGAGATGACGTGCATGGAAGGACAAAGTGTAATGGGGACTTGGTCACATCCCTCTGTGTCTTTGTTGGACAGCAGCTGTAATATGCATCTATGCCTTTTAGATGTGTCATTTCCCTCCCCTGGCTTGTGGATGGACATCATCTGGAGGACACAGGTGATGCAGTAGAGGATTACATACTCAGCCACTTACACAAGGGGAAGAAAACAAGGAAAAGGAAGGAAATAGGAGGAAATAGAAATTAGGAAACAGTGTGTTTTCTGATGTCTTTATGTTCCTTCACCCTGACTCAGGGTGAAAAGTTTGCTTGAAATTCTTAATCTATTGGGAGTGTAGAGCTAAAGCCAGATACAATATTAATGATAAACATTAGACCTCACAAATTGCTAAAGCTTTTTACAGCTTTTGATGTTCCCTCTTTAATACAGTGTTTTTGCTTCCTATTTCTTATCTACTCCTTGCTTTCTGTGAGCATGGGAACCCATCTTTCTTTGAATATGGGTCTTCACCAACATATGATGACCGTTGTCCCCTTCACCAAATATCCTGTGTGTCTCAGAGTGCCTTAAACAGATCAAAGAAATTTTCCTAATTCTCCATCTTCTGAAATGGCTGTTGAGTACTGTACAGTTTGTCCCAGCTCCTTCTAATCAGACAGCAGTTAACATACCAAGAAACATGGCACACAGACCCTAGAGAGTATGGGTGAAATCTGAAAAAATAAGGACTGAGGGGTAGAGCAAGTAGAGAGAGTAATTAAGAATGATAAATTTGCAATAGAATGGAGTTATTAAGCTTCTTGTGAATATAAACTGAATTCACTAGATGACATTGGCTACAAATAATTGGAGAGAATTTAAAAAATATTGACAGTCTCATCACACAAACAAAGACACACACAAACATTTTGGCAGGAGGAAGTCTGTTCAGCCTGAACTGCATTTTTCCCAATGCACTCTTTCCCCAGATGAGCTGCTGAAGAGGAAAAAAGATAAATTTCTTCCTGCAGGTCTAGGCTACTCGAGCTGCAGGGAGTTGAAGGTGTGCATCTCCTTTTTAACACCTTGGATATTCCCCAAAGGTGCTGGGCTGACTTAGTGGCCATCTGTCTGAATTGGCTGTGTTGTCCCTGGCTCAAATGACCACCCAGCCTGAACTGTGCAAGGGGGGCTGCCTGGCTGCGGTTGGTTTCTTCCCCAAATAGCTCTAAAGTGTGGCTTGATGTGTGCTTTAAGTAAAATTATGCTACTGTTCAGTTCTCCACTTGATTAAAATGTATCTTTCAGCATTTAAGGGTGGGCAGTGACTTCCTGGGATTAGAAAGGGAAGTGAACTGGCTGGAAGCCGCAAGGAAAGAAGTTGTTTACGAGTAGTGTGAGGGCAGAGGAGCATGTGTTGCTGAAATCTGGGGCTTGGCTGCATTACTCAATTCCAGTTACAGATCTGCTAAATGCGTTCAGAGTCCCGTTTTCTTTCTTAATAGTACACACAAGGACGCTTTTACCCGAAGAGTGATTCATCTGCTGTGGTATTCCAGATAAATTTCAGGAGAGCAGGGCTCCCTTGGGCTGACAGTGTATCATTTGCCTCAGGACAAATGCCCTCACAGCCTGTCAACTTGGCTGAACACAGGCTTCTGAAGAATTGGACTTTTTCAACATGTAAGATTTCACTCAGCATAACAATTTTTCTTCCCATAATAAACGTTTTGAACAGCTTTGGAAATCCTTTCCCGGCTGTGGCAGGAGAGGCACTACCATCCGCAGGAAGAACAAATATTATAAATTCACAAGTACAATCACTACTTAGCAGGTCTGTGTGAAACATGAGTGGGCACACTGAGGTGCCCCTTCACTAATTTATAGAAATGGAAAACTTGGTTGTTTTGAAAGCACAAATGTTGCATGAATGTTGTGGCTGTCAACTTAATGAAAAATAATTGTTCTCATCTCTGTTTCTGTTTCAAAAAGAAATAAGCTGATAAAAGAAACGTATTGTAAGTCTTTTAATGACCAATTTTTAAAGCAGTCAAAACATTGGCTTCCTGAGGAAGCCAATAGTGGATTTAAAAGGTTTGTGTTTTGTTTTGGTTTGGTTTTTTTTATACATATCTCTGTGTGTTTAGAATATGAAAAGAAAGTATTTTCAACCTCCATAGTCATTGGAGTGGACTGTAACATTCTCTTACAAGTAGAGGCCAGGATTTCAGGGGTTTGGCCCAGGCTTTGATACAGACTTGTTTTGTGCCAGTAGTAATTAATATCATTCTCTTTTCTCTGTCAGATGAGTCAGATAACATTCTCAGATGCACTGGAATCGAATCAATTTTTCTAAAACATCTACAGATCCTTGGATGTGAAACAGTAACTGATTCAGATATCAAATCTATTTCTGAAATTTTGTGTCTGTAAACATTTCTGGCTCAATATCTTTGCATCTTAGCAGAAATTAAAGCAAGAACATCCTCTCCTAAAAAACAAAAAAAAAGAGGAAAAAAAATTGAGTTTGAGCTTGAACTAGCTTTCCTTCTGTCTTCTTTGATCCTTACTAGCACTGTACCATACCTTCTGCCTTTTCTCCGTTTTTAATTTTTCCTGGATATTAAGAAAATGCCCAGCTTATTTTAATGGTCATAGAATAATAAAATTAAATATCACTTTTTTAATGTAAATTAGTTATTTTCTTATGCTGAAGAAGCAGCTTTTTTTTTGATGGCAGTAGCTTCTGTTGTATTTATGTTCCTTCACTGATCTCATCAGGGTGCCAGATGAGCCATTCTTACAGGGCCTGAACCAGCTGGGTCCAATATTAATGAGGAAAGGGACCTGTTAATTGTAGTGGTTCAGAGACCAGTGCTTCAAAGCCAATTCAGCCAGACCAGACTGAGCCTCCCTGTGCACTGTTTTTCTCATAATCTTTTGTCATCTTTTGAACAAAACTTCTATACTGAGACACAGAATTTTCAATGAAGAAGTTATTTTTGCCATTAGTGACGAGCACTGTGACCTGCCATCTTTCTCTTATGAGTGAAAGACTGAATTATTTAACCAGGGTTATCCTATCAAATGATGGTTTATTTTATTTTACAGCAGTAAGGTGAATTGACTCTAGACCAAAGCATGGGGGATTTTCAATTATTTGCTGTAAGCCAGTCTCCTTAAGCTTGGACTTGGTGGTTTTTAAATCTCTAAGGGAAATATCTCTCTGCTAAAAGTCTGTTTTACTGTAAGTTGTAGCCAACTTTGTTGTAAGTTA
The DNA here is from genome assembly GCA_013397295.1 of Polioptila caerulea. NCBI lineage: Eukaryota > Metazoa > Chordata > Aves > Passeriformes > Certhiidae > Polioptila > Polioptila caerulea. The sequence goes on from VYXF01009496.1 coordinate 75,884, forward strand.
AACTGATATTCTTGTGGATATTGCAGTGAACTTCCTGTTCTCTTAGGTTTGCTGTTCAATGCTACTCATTTAGCATCTTTTATTCTGAGAGTATGATGCTTATACGAACTTTTAAACTTTTGCTCAGTCACAGTGCAGAAACTCATGGTTCTCAGATGTGCAAGCCATTTCTCCCATCTTATGGACTCTGGCAGAGCACTCACTAGCTACGGGTTTTGAGGAAAAGATCTTTGGCACCAGTTAGGTCCTAGGAAAGAATTTTGGCACAAAGTATTTTTGTTGTAAGCTAGAAAGTAATTCAAACACTAGGAGCTGTTGTCAGCAATGCTTGTTGCAGCCCACCAAAGTGAGGTTTTTGTGCAGAAGGTCTCTGTCATCCTGTGACTCTCCTTTAGCAGTTCCAGCTAATGAAGACAACAGGGCGCTGTGGGGGTATGAAAAAGGGAATATCTTCGTCAATTTTTCCAGTCTTTTTTCAAACGTTAACCAAGGATTTTCTTCATAGACATTACTTCACAGAGAAGGAATAAGGGATCAAATATTTCTAAGAGTAGGGTGCAAGTGCACTTAAAATCCTTTTGAATCTTTTACAAATTAATCAATAATTTGGTTTACTCTCTGGGGTTTATAAAAAATAGGAAAGGAAATAATAATTTCAACAAGTGCTTATTTTGTACATGTTATATTTAAGCATATATGTAAATTTGGTTATCCTTTCCACAAATGAAAACATTATGTGAAGGGTGTTGTGATCCCAGAAAAGTTTGTAAGATACCATTAGAAGTTATTTGGACAGTTACATTTTCTGAGGTTTCCTAAAATCCACAACTATGATTATCCTCAGTAAGAGTCCTTTCCTTTCCATTTGTAGTAGATGCTCACTCTAGTCTTTTCACAGCCTAGGTTTACTGACTGCGTCAATTCACTGGCAGTTTTCTTTCTTTCACTGGCAGTTTTTTTTTTCATATATAATGCACACTAAATAATAGTTAAGAATAAAACACTTCTTCAATTATTTTATAGTTTGTATTAGGGGCTTATGGTTGTGAGCTAATACCCTAGTTCACAACTGTAATTTCTGTCTTTGTCATCACTTGCCCTCTGGAATTTATATCTGTGTTTTATAAGTCAGTGTTCAGAAGCTTTATTTTTATGTAGCCTTTTGCTCATTCTAGCCAGGATTATTTGTATACGAATAAAGATTGTTTCAATTACATACCCACTCATCTTTGGACAGAAATGCTTAGAACATTATCAATATTACATTTTACATCTAACCATCAGCTGGTTGAAACTGTCAGATGGAAATGTTTGTTTCCATTATGTCATCCCATTCTTGCTTCACTGGTCAACATGTCATTTATAGCTGTGGTAAAATTAGTTCAAAGCATGAAGGACTTCAACAAACCATGTTCAGTGGTTATCAAGTATTGATAAAGCAATCAAAAGGGACAAAGCTTTCAGCTGAAAATCTGTCACATGATGGGAATTTTTATAGGTTTCCTGAGGTTTTCAACTTTGTGATTCCTGTTGTAGGCAGGAGCTGGGACTTAGCAAAAAGAATTTGTGCATAGAGCAACTGCATCAAAGATGCTGCAATCTTTGCATCAGGGCAGCATGCTTTTTCTTGCACATCTGTGATGAAATTTCCATGAAAGACATTGTGATTAATGACTGCAAATTTGAAAGAGATCCTGAATTACACTAAACTGCAAGGTTTGGTGTAACTCAGAGTCATGGACAAGGTGACATGAGAAAAGTGTAATTAAAATAAATTGAATATTTCCTATGTAGTGGCTTCCTAGCTGTTCCACAGCTTTTGGTATCAACCATATTACACCTGGCATAGCAGATTTGCATTTGCAGATCACTTTCTGTCAAGTAACTGTGCTCTTATACAAAGTTGCCATTTCAACCTTGTTCCTTCGGTTTGTCTGCTCTGTGATCAATATCACAGTCTAGACCTGGATGACTGCAGAATCTGATTGCAGCCTAATTTCCCACAAGAGTAGCTAGACCTGCTGAAACAGCTTGAATATGCAGCACTGAATAAGCAGGCTGAGTGACAAATGTCCTCACACCATATTGGGAAGCCCAATTAGCAGAGTGCATCTTGCTGTGTTATTTTTCTCCCTGTTGCATTTTGGAAGGATTAAGCTCTGGGACAGTCGTTAAGTAAAGGAAAATAACATTGGCATCCATTACTGAATAAATAATACCAAAGAAACTGTATAAGTGCATGTGGGTTTTTTTAAATTCTTCAGTTTATATAAGTATATATGTTTGTCTTAAATACTTGAGGATAAACAGGGAGTATGTTAAACTCTCAGCATCTACTAAGGACTTTTATCCAATCCTTTGCTAGGTTTAACTGAGGCAATGGTAAAAATTACCTTCCCTAGTAATCCTTTTCACAGCCACTGTCTGATGACACTGTCCCCACAGTGGGGTTGGAGGTGCACCTGATCTATGAAGTTTAGAGCCTGCAGACAAAAAGCACTGATGAGAGCAACAAGCTCGTTATTAGGTTTGACTGCATGCACTGGCTAATGGGCATGGGTAACTTCATTTTGAGTAGCATCTGCTTTTCCTAATGCCAGCAGTGTCCCTGTCTGCTTTGCCTGTGGACTGTCTCCTGCAATGCTTCACTTTGAGGCTCGGCTTAGGTCAACCCTCAATCAACACCAGTTGACATTAAAATGCTGGGCTATAATTTGCAGAGCTTTAAAGATGCTGCATTGTTGTGTCTGTCCTTGCTGCACAAGGGCTGACTCTGGTAGAGAATCAGAAGGGAAAACTTGGGGCCAGTGATTGAATCCACTGTCAAAACCTGTCACTGGTATATGTGAGTCAGTGAGAGGCTCTTGGTCTGGTTTGCCAGATGAAGTGATCTTGTCCCTCCAGAGAAGTTTTGTTGTATGAAGGAAAGAAGCTTCTTTTCCCTGGACAGGCAGCCAGGAAGGGAAAACAAGGAGAGAAGTGTGCCAGGGAATATGCTTAAATGACTCACCTCTGTTAGGTAATGCCTTAGCTCCCTTCAGCAGCAGATAAAAGCCAAAGTAACCTCAGGGTACATTTATGCAGAAGATTGGGCTGCACAGCTTATTCCACTATGGACACTCTTGGCTGAACTCATTTCTAGCACTCAGCTTTCAGTTCTTGTGCCAGCTACCACCATTGAAGGTAACAAAGAACCTTCGCATTACTTTACTTTTTATGCTGAGACCTAACTAATTCAGCTGTGGAGGTGTCAGTGAAAATAAGAGCAAATAAAGAAAATGGATGTGGGGAAGGAAGGGAACTATCGAAGACAAAGGGCTTAGGTACCTCCCAATTGGGGATCACTCATACAATGGGCCATTAAAATTTAGCTGAGTCGAGTATATTGTTTTCAATTTGTATTCCCATAACATACTCTGTTAAGGAGGGTGTATGCAGCAAATGCATATTAATGATGCTACACATTTGCATATTATAGATCCATAATACCAAGGGTGTAGTAAAAATCTTTATTAAAAGTGGTGACTATGCAGCAGTCAATTTTCTCTGTATCTCAACCATTTTAATGCTTTCTTTTTGCACACACACACACACACACACACACACACACATGCAAACACACTCTCTACAACTGATAGCTGTACTACATTAAGGGACTAATGACCTGCAAAATTCCATTTATAAAAGATGAAGAAATGTTAGATTTATATAGAGAATCATCAAATTATCTCTTCTTCTGGAAGATTTCCAGTTCTTTGTTCCTTTGTTCTAAAAATTTTAAACCAATAACCTGACAAATGCAATGTTAAAAATATATACTTAATCCACTTCAGACTTAGTGCCAGGAGAAGATTATCCTGAATTTAGTTTTCAGAATAGTTTGTGTGACTGAGATACATATTTCTGCAACTCAACATTTTAACGTGAAAAGTTGCCCCATCCGGGCTAGCTGTGGATTTAGTTAGCAGTCCTTAACTAAGGAAAGCTTCAGGGGTTACTTCAGCACATCTGAACAGATGTATCCTTTTCTGGATTATGCTTTGAACAAAATATGGCAACTTTGCCTCCCATCACTACTGTTCATGGATGTTGCTTCTGATTCAAGAGAACTTAGAAATATGGTAAAAAAGGGAATATCCTGGCCAGTTATGAGCAAAAATCCTCAGTCATGGTGAGGGAAAGTTTTTTATGTAAGAGATTAAAGTGTGGCCCAGATTCACAGAACCATAGAACAGCTTGGGTTGGAAGTGACCTTAAAGATCATTTAGTTCCAAACCTCTGCCATAGGCTGGCTGTGATATCTTCCACTAGACCAGGTTTCTCAGAGCTTCCCTAGAAACCTTTGAAGTTCTCTGTAAAGGCTAAAGGTCAAGGACAGGCAAATATTTCCTTTTGAACACTTTTTGTGCTCTGAGGAATCACTTGTAGCTGTTTCTCACTAGAATAGAATCATGGCAAAAACTGGGAAAAGTGGACTCCGTGGTGCAAGAGGTGGATTTTGGGAGGTCTGACTGACAGCAAGAGGCTTCTTTCTCAGAGGGCCCCACACAGTTTCCCATCAGCTGGTTTTTGTATGGACATGTGATGAGGATTAAATGATGTCTGGGACAGTATTGGGCTTGGACATGACATGTTTAACTCACTCCGTCCCATCTTCTCCTTCCTAAAGAAGGTGCCACCTCTGACAGACCAGAAGGAGCAGGAGATGTGGTGGTTCCATGTCTCCAGTTGATCTTTGTCTTGCTGTAGCTCCCTGCCCTCACCCTTTCCACCGTGCAGTAGGTACCTCACAGGTCCACTGCCTCTGGGCTTTGCTGCTCAGAGAGTAAAAGCCCAAGCTGTCTTCCACTGCTGGTCACAGGTCTTGCCATCGACTACAGTGTGTGCTGGAGCATATCCTAATTTATAGAAACTAAATTATCTTTACAAACCTAAAAAGGCTAAAGTAATGTGCTGCTCAATGGCTTTATATCCTTAGTGATACTTTCCTTAAGAACGAAAAATCAGGAGTTTGAAAAAACAATTTTTCATTCTTCAGATACTGTCTGACTTTAGGAGTAAGATTTATATTTTCAACTTATGCACAAATTGTCATCCCTTGCTTATTAAAGGATAACAAAAGTGAAACACTATAGGCTAAAATCAGGTAAGAGTCTACATTTTAAGTAAATATATCTTCCATACATTGTGTTTATTTTTTTTAATATCTACAGAAGTGTTGCTGTAAATCTTTCAGATTTAATTTTAACCAGGAAAAAAAGAAAACAAAGAAAAACAAAAAAAACAACAACAACAAAAAAATATCGTCCTTGGTGAGGAAAAATATATCCTCTGTATTCTGTGTGCCTGCAGCAGTTGTCCATGACTTTCTATTCCTTGGGATACCTGCAGGTATATTCAATGTACTATGGAGATGTCAGAGCAGAATTGTGTCAATGAATTATGTACATCCATCTACCCTGCAAAAGGTTTATGTGAGGGTTAAGGTTTAAATGTCAGAGCTGTGACCAAAATGTCATCCCAGATATATGTGGACTTACAGTTGTGTGATGTGAGGACTGAAACAGCAAAATCCACCTTGGTTTAAATTTTATTTTCACCAAAAAAAATTCTTCCCTTATTGTAATCCAGCAAGGATTTTTTGTGAGTGACACTAATTGGGGCAGAATAGACTTCAATATTATGAGTGGCTAGAAAAGAAATGGGGAAAATGAGTGTAGTTTTTCAGGGAAATTAAAAGGATGCAGTATGTTATCAGCCTTCCTGACAGTCTGGTTGAGGCACATGCTTTACATCCTGACTTAGTTTTATTCAGTCCCATAGGGATTCTCCATGAACAAGAAGTGGAAGCAAAAAGAGAAGAGTCAAGACCTCACTATTTTTTTCCTTAGTCACTTGAAAGACCAGTTGCCCCATTCTAGTCCCTTGAGACCTGCAGGGAGTTTTAGCAGTGACGTTAACGGGAACAGGATCTGGCCCAGTAGCTGGCTATTTTGGAATTGCTTCTGTCGCCCTTTCTGCATTGTTGCCGAGAGTACAGAACATCCTTGCCTTCTGTTTTTCACTCCTTACTATTTCCTTAGAATACTTAGAACACTCACTTAGGCAGAGAGTGACTGTAAATGCTCAACCTTTGTCAATGGCAGACGTTCAACTGAGTTTGGCTGACTCCCTCTATTTCCTTGTGGACACTGATTTAAGAGTCCATCCAAAACATTTGTTCAGAAGGATATGACTAACATGAGAATCTGTCACTGTGTAAACACAGTGACCAAAAACTATTTGGCAGAGTTTTGGATCTGCTGGCTAATAACTGGGTATTTGCATTTGATTTAACAGCACCAGTTGTGATGATCTAATGTCGCTTAGTTTTTTTGCGGATAGTTAATCAGATTTTTTTTCATTTTACAATGATTCAGCATAATAATATGAGAGATAAAGAACATGTAAAGAAAAGTTCATATTTCAGTAAGTAATATAAAATTTCAGTTAGAACCACATTAGGAATGATGTGCTGAGCTCACACCAGAAGAGCAACGCCTGCATTTACTGGAAATATTGCAGAAAGAGTGAGTGAAGTAATTGAAAACAAATTGCCATTCCCTTCCTAAATAAACTTGGGCTGGAAAATGGTCCTCTGGGTTGTGATCAGATTTAGCCTTAACAGCCAGTTCCCCCTACAGAAACTGAGTAAATTCCCTTGGGAAACCAATCTGAAAAATATGGATGAGAATTTTTAAAAGAGAAGCGATACCTGAATATAACATAATAAAAAATATATCAAAAGCCATTAACTATTTTCCATTGTTTGGGCAGTTTCAGAAGAGCACATTCATTTATTAACACTTTTATCACTGCAGCAGGTAAAATGTTACACATATCCAACTGTGTCAAAAGTTATGCGAACACCTTTATCAGTTCCGAACTGAAATACACGTTATTCACTATCGGGAAAACAATAAAGACTATGAAGCCTTAATGATACAGATCCAAGTACATATTGATAAGCTTGAAGGGCATATGATTTGTATTAACTTGTGTACCTTTCAGTGACATTGTTTTCAGTGTTGTAAAAGGGTAGGAAAATATTGTGCAATAGTTGGTATGAACAAATTTGCTTTTGATTCTCCTACTACTAAGAAAAACTCATACTACTAAAGAGGTTATGAACATGTTTGAGGACAAGATCTTTTCCTGCCCACTCCAGCACTAACTACTTTTTTTGTTTGTAAAAAGAAGAAAAATTGCCATTTCCCCCCACCCACGTGCCTCAGATCACCCCAACAGATCTGAGGAGATATGGAAAGTCAAATAATGTGGTCTAAAAACCACAGGAACAACAGACTTTCCCATGAGCTTTCCAAATCTAATAATGGCAAAGCTAATTTTGTGCACAGAACCATCACCATGGATAGTAGTCTTGGTTGGTACCATCAGCTTTTCATATTTTTAATCCTCTATTTTGTTCTTTGATAGCTGACGAAAAAAATTCTGTGAAATATACTTTCAGGTTAGGTTAGATCTCACCCTGGCACTTCCACTTCTGTGCATTTCTTCTTCTAAATATTTCACACTGACAAGCACTTTAGCTAAAAAGCTGTGAGATGCTATGATAGAATCATAGAAATTAGGAGTCATCAAATCCATCCCTGTGCCTGAGGGGAGAAGAAAGCAAAGAGACAACAGAGGACCAGAAGATAGCAATACTATGCTATACAAATGTTTACCTTTACCAGCTGAGTAACTGAGCAGCTGAGAGCAGTATATTTGTTTTGGTTGTTTGTTGGTTTTGTTTTGTTTTGTTTTTTCTTTTTGACAATTCACTGTAAAAATTAAAATATACTATATAATATTTTTCTATTATTTTTTAAAAAATATTTTACTTCAGTTTATAATCCTTGCTTCCTGCATGGATCACCAAGAGCATAGCTATAGCTTCTGGGCTCAGTTGCCACTTACAATATGTAGACCCTTCGGTGTCCAAGAAATAATGGCAGGCTTCTATGTTGGAGACTTCAATATTTCTAAAAGTAACAGGAGTGGACTTCCATATCTGTGGGGAAATTTGGTAGGGAGAAAGTGAGGAGAGGAATACAGCAGACTCATACTCTAGTGTGAAATATATTTTTCCTTGAAATCTCTCCCTGTGTTTCCTTGCTGGAGCAGGTCAAATCATTTAGTGACAACGAGTGTTTGCCAATGCCAACTTTTCATTATTTCTCCACTCACTGTGATGGCAATAAAAAACTGCTTCAGAAAGAAAAATATTCTCAAGATCTTGCCCTGCAGCGCTCTGAGATGTGATTAACTTTCCATAGATATACACAACTCCAAACTCATTCAAAGCAAGGGCCTTGAGACTAGCTCGTAGATTTTGGATGTTTTCCAAGGCAAAAATTAAACAGAAACATCTTGATATTCTGCATGCACACTGCAATGGCACTGGGCTGTCATTCCCAAAGGCTGGACATGCCCCTCATCCCGTCTCCAATAGAGACAGGATGAGAGGCAAAGAGGTTCCCAAAGAGGTGACATATCTCTTCCACCTCCTTCTTCTTCCCAGCCTGAGCAGTGAATGCTCTTACCCTCCCACCTGGAGGCTCTGCTGCTCCCTGGCATTGCAGGTAAACTGTCGTAGCACTTCTCCCAGGGTAGTTAACCTGGTTGGAGGAGGCCTGTGTGAGCTACTCCACCAATAAATCAGATGGGTGGTAAAGATTTCCAGTTTGGATGTAGTGATGAACAGCTGTGGGGAGTAAATGTCTCAGCTGGAACAGCTGGAGCTGAAAGAGGATGTGTGACTACGTCCTGAGACAGCCAGTCAGTCTCAGACAGCTACGTAACAGGAGCAACTGAGCTGAGCTTATACAATTTCCAAGCACTTAAACAAAAGTATTACCCTAAAACCTGCCTCAGTCACCATTAAAACACTAGAGCATCTTGCCATCTGTTCCCCAATTAGAAAACAAACATGTCTAATTAAGATCTCTTTATTTTTTGATCTCAGATACCCACAAAAAGAGTAAAAGAAATCTTAGAAGCTGATTGTAGAGAAGAGCTCTACACTGTTGCAATTACAAATTTACTCCCTTGAAGAATTATATAAGGCTTAAAATTTCGCAAGACCTAGTCACAATGCCAAGAAGAACAGCTCTATTAAATCCTAATGGGCAAAAATTAATCCAGATGAATATTTTTCAGTAAAACCCTAAAAAACGAAATAAACAAGAACGTCGTGAATGCAAAAACTACACCTGTAGTGGGTGAATGATCCGTATTATACTCTGTTACCAATTTATTTCAAGTTTCAAATGAAAGTATCTTGAACAAGGGTAACATCTGATAAACATTTATTTCATTTAATTTATTAATATTTGTGGGGGATTTTCTTTTTATACTGCAGGCTATGTGTATGATTTTTAAAAAAAGCAATAGGTTACTATGCTTCCAGTTCTATATTGAAGTTTTTCTGAAATCCAAAACATTTCTTGAGCTCCCTCAATGGCTACAGACAGAGGCTGTAAGCCAGCTGGTAACATCAGTCTGATACATCCCATTAGAGAGGCTTGCCTTCCAAATGCCAATAATTTTTTCTTATCTTTATTGAACTGGTGTTTAATACTCAGCATCATGTGCCTGTTTCAAATGTTTAGGTTTTTTGTTTGTTTGTTTTTCCTAAAGAGAAGCTAGTTTCATGAATGAAGTTGGGGAAAAAAAAAAAGCAACAAACCAAGCAAACCAAAAGTGGTTGTTTTTGTTGAGGTTAAAGAAAAAAAAAGAAAGAAAAAAGGTAAAGAAGTTGTTTCTTGAAATTTCTAATGCTTCATGATTCAGAGTAAGTTTTGACCTTTAGAAACACTTTACACTTGTTTCGTGGCCAGGTTTTGGCAGTGCCTACAAGAGCACTTCACATTTTCATTCAATGCATTTGTTCACGTGTCAGTCTGCTATAAAACAAATCTCTGCAAAACCCTCTGAAAAACCCTCTGGTTCTCCTTCAGAGCTCCTCACAGAAAGGATGACAATCAGCTACCACTATCAGTTTCTGCCTTAAGCCTAGTGGCAAATCTCAAGTTTCCAACCCCCCAATGATTTGTGTGAGTGTCAACATTTCTCTGTGCAACAGAAAGTCTACAAAGTCTCTCCTTTTTTCTCATTTGATAATTTAAAAACTTGGAAAATTACATTCTTAGGAAATGCGCAAAGGGAATATAGATGCAATTGCAAAGCATGTAATGAAAAATAAGATTTAAGGCTGTCTTAGTGATCTTAATTCAACTCTATTATGCATATTGATGCAACAATTAAAAAAGTCTTTACACATCATTTTTTTCATGCCAAAGATTGTGTCATATTCATTATATAAAATGTGTACGTTCAGGACTGTATAGCAAAAGGAGAATTCCTAAAAGTGATACAGGCCAAAGGACTGGGACATGGAATAAGGAGGAGACATACAAAATATTAACCACCTGATAGGGACAGATGTTTCAAGAACTGGAAAGATATAAATAGAAGGAAAATAAGCACTGTGTGCTAAAGACACACACCACTGTGCACAGACATCTCTTTGCTCCTCTGCTTGATTCCCTCTACATGGGAGGTGATTATACAGCAGATGTAATTGCTGTTTCCTGGTGACTCAGGCATTGGCTCTCCCACACCACGTTTGCAGACACAAGCCCTTCAATTCAGCATTCACTTTCTGTTTCAGAAGGCACTTCAAATGAAGATTTACATTCAGAAGCATGATGAAACAAATAGGGACAGTTTTCTTTAGCATTATTTGTGTAAAATATTGCCAGAGGGACAGAAAAATTACCTTGATCATGAAATAATGTCTGAGATGAATTATATCACACAATTCTCTCCCTTTGGCAATGTTTTACTGATGCTCCCTTGAAAACCAGTCAAAATTTACATCTTCTATATGCATTCATATGCACATATTATATTCAATTGTCTGTCTTTAACACAAAATATATTTTTTAAACCTGTAAAATTATGGATATAATTTTACATCTGCACTTAGCTGGTATAATTTAGGTCCCTGGAACAAGGTAGCAAGACTGCACCCTAAATTACTGAGATATAAGATACATTAGTTGAAAAAATACCTCATTGACAACATAGAGTGTATTTCATATATTATGGAAAGCAGGACTTACTCTCCTATATCGTTTGATACCAAGGAGAAAGAAAAATATGGTTCTTGGTAATAAAATTCCAGCGACGCTACGTTCTCTGTGTCTCAGCCCTACAATGTCACAAAATTGGTACCTCTCGCCTCTCATGGCTCCCACTAAAAATTAAATCTCTTCATGATATAAAGTAGGAACTTCCAAGAACCACACACACTTTGTGTTCCCCTAATGGAAAGGAGATATCAGGAACAAAAGAAACTTAATTGAAGCACTCTGCTTGCTTGATTGTCCTTGGGCACCAGAGTAGCCCTTTGTGTGTATGGATAACCAGGCCAAAAATTCCTGAGGCTGCTGTAATTTATGCAAGATATTGGGCTGACATCTGGCTGTCTCCAGACTCCAGGGGAAGATATAAGTGTCTTAAAGCCAGTTTTGCCTGTTCTAGTGAGGAGAGCAGCTCAGAAAAATCAGAAAATCTGGCACTTTAGTACCAAAATTATAATAATAATAATATTTTGGGGCAGAGGAATAAATAGATGTCAGGCTGAGCAAATGTGGCCCAGTAGTGATGCACAAACAAAACCCCATCTGCTGGAGACTTTGCAAGCCTTTAAGACTTGCACTTTTGAGTTCATAGATTTTTAATAAAATACATAGGTCATCAGGGCAAGATTAGGGACTGGCAACTCAACTGTGACTTGTATTTTCATTTTTTTTTAAAGCCTGGCACTTAAAAATACTAACAGTAAGGTTTCTGTTTTCCTTCACAAATCTGCTTTACTTTACTGTTTGGATTATAAAACAGAGATGAAAAGGGACTGGTGGGATAGTCCTGTACTCCTACTTCCATCTTTCTGTGTGCTGACATTTCAGAATAAACTGTCTTTCCAGAAAACTGCAGCAAGAAATGTTGCAGTTAAAATATGCTGATTTTTGATGTTCACTAAATGCACAGAAGGTATGCTGTCGGGAATTCCTTCCATCTCAAAACCTCTCTTTTTTGGCCATTGACACATGCCACTAACATAACTTACACATATTTTGTGGTTTTGCTGTGTGAAGGAGGTATTAAGCTTTGAGACACTGTAATAAATTTGTTTGGTTTTGATAGAGATTGGCTGCCTGAATGCTACCATTTTTATCAGCTATAAATTCCTCCACAAGCTGTGGGACGAACGACCTTTCATAGTCAATTTTGACCTAAAACGCATAAATCATTTGCAATGATTCCTTCAAGAGATGTCAATTATTTCTCCTGTGTAAATTTGTCTGAAAATGCATTTTCTAATGAATTTCATCATTCTCACTCTGAAGAGTGTTCACAAATAATGCTCTGCAAATGCTGGAAATTTTGGGCAGACTGGTTACCAACTTACCCGTGTTATTTCTGGTCACTATAGGATGACCAGATGCAGCAGTACAAAGCAAGTCTATGTGTGAAATGCAAGGTTAGTGTTACTGACAGAGCTTTTTGGACCAGCCTGTGGATCCTGGTTATCCTGTGCTAGCAAACCACTCACAAATAGTCAACACAGTGACAGCACTCTGTGATTTCAGCTTGGGGCTCATCAACTATTTCTGGGGACAGAGGGAACCATACTGGGCTTCTGCCTTGTGGGAAACTATACAATCACTGAAAAAGCAATGTGAACTCTGTTTTCCTGAAAAGGACCCTAACTGAATAATAATTGAATGGTCAAGACTACAACAAGGACCTGATAAGGGCTGGGCTTCTAAATTCTAATCCAGTATTGGAAAATGATGCCCTCCTTTACCTTAAACAAAAGTTATTGGAATATCCTTTCAATTAATACTGCTGAGACTGAGCCAGCTTTTGCTGCCATTCCATTTTATGTTTCCTAATCTTTCTATTTTCTCCTTTCTGTAGTGTCTGTCATAGACTTTTCTTATCCTGGGGTGAAAATAATTGAGCAGTTAGCAAAAGTATCAATATCAGATTTACCCTCTTTTCTGTGGTAAAATGGCAATCTCCCTAAAAGAGAATCACCTCCCTCAGAGTGTCTGAGGATGAGGTTTAGTTAGATATATTCTCAGTGACCCTCTAAGGACATTTGAGGCATACTGGCCATATCACTTAGAGGTGAATCAGAGACATGTTTTCAGATAGAAAAAAGAGAAAATTTATCTTATTTAATTTTCTTAATTCTTTCTGAAACTGATTGGAAATCAAAGCTATTCCCTGAAATTAAATTCCTAAAGAATTCCATGTTCTAACCCAGACATTGCCAGTTGCCAGGTACCAACCTGAGAAATGCCAGTGGCGAGTGGTACCTGCTCTACTGACAGCTAATCCCAGAGAACAATTTTCCTCACTGTGGAAGAGGCACAGATGTCTCTTAAGGGAGATAAAGTAGATAAAATACTTAAATCCAATCTTCCACCTCTCTGTCGTGCTACTGGTAGGTTTACTCTCAATCTCCTGACTCCTGGATCAGTACAATTCACTTTTCTGCCTGCAGTGAAAGACTCTCCCTCATAGACTTGTCCTGGAACTCCACTGTCCTCACAATTTGTGGAGATGATAAAGCCTGATTTTGACAATTCTGCTCTGTCCTTCTACACCTTTGGGTGGCACAGATAGTTACTGATCCTGGCCTGCTTCCACAGAACTGACACTGTTGGGTCTGGGGTTGGGGTTTTTGTACGACATAGAAAAAGAGACTCTTACATATGCTTTGATGAGAGGTATAAAAACATCATCGTGATTCTTTGAAATAAATAATTTTTTCCCCCCCGAGCCTGCTTGGATAACCTTGTACTAAGTAGTTTACTACAGCTTTTCATGTGAATGTCACTCTCAAAACACAAAAACAAGGATTGAATAGGAAAATGATTATTTATGCACCTATTTACATCAATCTCTCCCCACGACAAGGCAGGACTTTTTGCTGCCCAGCATCTCAGTCAATGTTTAGAAAACTGGCATTATGCCTGCCATTGTTGAAGGGTTAACCTGACTGTGAGATTCATCCTTCATGTCACACAGCACTGTTAAATATATCTGTTATTTGAGCTCATTAGATTTGCCAAATGTCTAGATGTTTCCCTGACTCCCAGCTCTACAACATGCCTTTGTCTGGATGACTCATTGATTCATGAAGTCTTTTCTAGCTACATCAGTGTTTTTCATTATTTACTGACCATCAGGCTTTTCTCTTTTTAAAATTTTGCTCCATTCCTCCCCATGCATCATTGTCCTAGTGAAAAAATCCCATTTTACCCGAAACCAAAATTACAAAGAGACAAATAAAATAACACAACAGTGGCTGGTTGCACAGTTTTTAAGAAGCAGGGTGCTTTACAGACCCGCACAATGGCACTGTCATAAAGAAAAGCCAAGTGGGTTCCTTTGTGGATGGTGGGGTGACTTTTCTTCAGAATAAGAAAAAACAGCTGTGAGGTTTTCCAAAGTCACTATCAGAATTATGTTTTCACAAAGAGAGAAGAGAGAGAAAAAGAGACTAACAGAGAAAACATGCAAAGCCACCACTTAAAGGACAGGTGTTTCATGACAGGTTAGAACAGAGTAACCCAGCAGAAAAAAAACCGTGACAAGGCATAACATCAGAATAGAAAGTCTTCAATATTTTTCCAACCACAACCATTGTTCTGTTTGATTGATGCTGGCAAACAACCCTGCTGCAACTTTTTAAGTATAGGGGATCAATGAACAATTAATGGTGCCACTGGATACACTGTGATGCACAAAATAACTTTTTTATACTCCCAGAAAGGCTGTAACTCCCATTTCCCTTAGTGCTGGAATCAGGAGTTCTCAATTCTGCTTATCTCTGTAAAGTAGAATAAAAACTTGGATCAAATCTGGATGTCAGCGTTTGAGGTCATTGTGAACTGAAAGAACCAAGGGCACACCCAGTGTTAAAAGAAACATATTGATTTGGTCTCTGAATATTTTTTTTGTCCAGCATGATGCACATGCTAAGCAAATCAGAAATGACTAATGGGGTTAAATGTGATCATCACCATATCAAATATCAGCTCAGAGTTGCCCTTTCTGCACAAATCAGATTTCACAGTATTAGAAGGAGAATTTGTTTTAATTTTGTCTTCATCCCTTGAGATATATACCTGAGTTAGACATGACAGTTGGAGCCATGAGGTTCACAATCAAAATTTGGTGCTTTAGCCACAGTCTAAGACTAATATGAGGGAGCTGTAAGTACCAGCCACTTAATATCTACGAATCTATTGTTATATCCAGAGAAATGAGAAGCTAAATACTTGCTAATTTCTTGTTGACAAAATTGATCAGTCAGAAAGTAACTAGATGCACAGTGCAACATACAGACAAGAGAGAAATGCACCTGAGCTATAAACCACTTCACAACTCTGGATTTTGGGCTATAGGAATAGAGCAGAAATTTAAGCAGGCAAGCATGCCATAATAATTACCATTTTTTAGGCATGTGCTATTAGCAGCTCACAGTCAGCAACAGCCAGCACCTCCCTGCTGGTCTGTACTTAACAGAGGTTTCCCCCTCTGCCATCCCAGCTAGCACATAAGAGGAAGACAGGACAGAGAAAAAGAGGTAACTTAGGAGGCAAGGGTCAAGGGCACATGTGCAAGCATATGCCAGATCTCTAAAGAAGCAGGCCATGATGTGTACTAGGCACACATTTTCATCCCTGCCTCCTACTGATGCCAACTGCTGATGCAGTTGGTCCTTAGTGCTGAAAACTAGGTTGCAAAAGGACAGCTCAAATTCACTGCTGTATTGACCATGCAGTTTTGAGCACACCTCAGCCCTAACAGCAGTGTCCTCTCTGACAAAGGGAGAAGAATAGTGTACTGTTTCAAGTTTGGGAGGGCAGTAGTTAATACTATGGTCACAATTTCTCTAAAATCAGTTGACTTCTGCTTCATCTGAAATGCTATTTTTGTGCTTTAAACTTCCGGCGAACTTCCAGTGAAGACACTCCTATATCCCAGAGGGCTGATTTAAGTGCATATATGTTTAAAGCCTGGAGAAATGGCATTTAGTTCAGTGTGCCCTGGATCTATTGCATAAAGGATTAGGGATTTTATCCTCAAAACTGCTTCTGCTCTTCACCCATAAGCAAACTTTTTTGACATTGGTGAGTTTATCTTGGTCTAACAAATTTATTATTTTCTGGAGAAGTTACCAACCTGCACAATATTTAGCACAGACTATAGATGTACGGAGCACTACTCTGTCTTGCCTCCCCCCATTCCTAGGATCTCATCCAATTAAAAAAAGTAACTAGAATATCTTCAAAAAAGCCTAAGTGACCCTGGAACGTAAGTTAAATTAACTCCCAACAGCCATCTAGGTTCATGGCTGGCTCAGACTTCCATTGTGATGTAAATTCTTAAATATTTTAATTACAGCTGAGAAGGAGGATCCTAAGTCACTTAATTTCTTCTGAAAATTTTATCTGGAAACTGATGAACAACATTGGAGTTTAATCTAAATTGTCATTCTGCACATACATCCTTAAGTGGGGCAGTGTTTCACACTTAAACAACTTTTTTTTCCCCCATAAAAGCCAAAAGAACTGACAGATAATTCAACAAAGAAAAAAACCCCAGCTGCATCTCTTCTAGTGGTGAATAAAAAACTGGCACCAAGGATCCCCAAGGACTCCCAGATCTTCTGGCCTGATACAGAAGGATGGAGTAGCTGGTGTCACAGTCTCTGGAATCCAGCTGCCTTCTGGCAAGAGTGGTTTAAAATTGCTATTGGAAATATTTTCTCTGTGATCAATTCGTCTTTGCTGCTCTCTTGCAACCTGACACTTTGAGCTTAGCTTGATAATACTCAAGGAACTTCTTGTCGTACAGGGGGGAATTCTGTGCTGTGCCTTTATGAGAATGACGCAGCACTCGGGTGAATGAAGTTTCTCCCCAGTGTCAGAATCATCAATCTCTGGGAAAAAGCAGCATGGGGCTTTCAGCTTTCCTGAAAAATATTGTATCACTGGCCAAACTTGATAGTAGAAACAAAAGTACTTTATTCCTTTTTATCTTAAATACAGTGTAACCTGCATTCTATATCTCTCTCTCTCTGTAAAGACTTCTTTAGCATAAATCAGCATAAGACTGCTGAAGACAAAGGGATGCAGCTTTTCACTACTACATATTAATCTCACAGAATAACAAATTAACACACTGGTGTACTAGAGTGTTTCTAGAGATGGAATTCCTATCTACTTGAGCTTGGAAAGGAGGTACCTTCTGACAGCTGGGACATAGGAGAAACTTCTGAATTTCCCATTCATTGCATGTCTATGCTCTAGTTCTGGGTTGTAATTAACCAAAAGCACTTCTGTCATATTGAGAAGGTTTTATGTATCTGTTTCTCTAATTCTTCACCAAAGACGGTTCTTTGCATGATACTCTGGTTTGAAATGCAAATAAAATTAGTGGAGCCACAGAAGGACAACATACAATTTATATTCCTAAAGAATCTGTGGTGTTTGACATATGGGTAATGAGAGACATTTTCTTATCCTGAAGAGTTATGAGGCCTAACTGGAAAGGAAAACAATATTCTACACAGTGAAGTAGCATACAGAAAATGTGACTCTTCCGCTGTCACCAACAAAAAATCTGTGACAGAGACAAGCACAGGACTGACTTCAAGGGACGTCCTTCTCATTGTGAAATTCTTTTGTGTGACATTTCTCTCCAACCAGCTTTCAGGAGATATATTTTGACTCTTTTGCCTCCTTTTTCATTGTCTGTTTCTGGCAAAACTCCACCTTGTGCCTATTTCTTTAACAAGAGCATAAGGATGGCCACACTGGGACAAGGCTGAGGCCCATCCACAGGGAATGTTGGCAGAGGGATGGCTCTTTAATAGTATCACAAGTACTGTGCTCTTTTATGAAATGTGATGGATTTCAATGAAGAATAGCTGCTCTGTGCATAGGACACTAACCCTAATCTGTAGAATTTTTGGGGGGCTAGATGGAAGAAAGATACTACCTGGATGTTCTATGCAGAAATAAATGTCAAGGTGGCTAAAAAGGGGAGGGAAGTGAGGAAAGAAGAGGAAAAAAAAAGTTTGCATTTTTTAAAGGAGCTATTTTGGGAACTGTTTTGGCACATTTCCCAGTTTCTTGTCCTGGATCCGTGGCAGTCAGTTTAATTAGTTTTTCTCTGTACAACTTCTGAAACACTGCAATTGTGATTTGTGCCTGGTAGTCATTAATTTTCTTCCTGCCCATTTTAATGCACAGCCTCCTTAGAGCTGGCAAAAAACAAACCCTGGCACATGATTCATATTTGATTGATGGTTGTCTTTTTCATCTGATGCAACAGGTGAGAAAAAAAGGACATGGACACAGGAAATGCTATAGGAATTTCTGAGTGAAAGACAATTAAAACTATAGCAAAAAGATTATCCTTCAGTACTGCATTAACCACCATCTCATTGTGGCAGATGTTCTAGTCTACCGTATTTTGTTTCAAAAAGAGCTTAGCTTCCATCATCATCAGAATTTGGATGCCATTTCCCACTAAAATCAGTTTTCAAAAATCACATCTGTAGGTGTGATGTGTACTAATGACTTTGAGAATCTGGGTCATGCAGCCCAAAAGATCAAGCCAGGCAAAGGGCTGTGGGCAGCCCTGAGAAGTGGATTGGTTTGTTTCTCATAAAGGTAACTCGTGGGCTACAGCAAACAGCTTTTCAAGTCCTACTACAGAATTACATGGTTTTTTATTTTTCATTTGGAGAAAGGAAAATAGCCTTATCTTTACTAGACTCTCAGGCCATTCCTGTGGAAAGTAAAATTATCTCTCAAAGGTTCCCAGCTGATCTGCCTGGCTGGACTTCGCACCAAGACTTAAGGCTCATGTACTGCAGATGACACAACACCAGCTTTGTAAGAGGGCACCTCATATATTCATGAGACATATCTTTCTTTCTAAATGTCTTAGAAATGAGACATCAGTGGTATTAGTTGCCATTTCCTGCCCGGACAAATTCATCTCTTTTCCCAGTTCATCCTTCCTTGGATCTGTGCAGCTGGGAGTTCTGTTGCAGGCTGTTATTGCCAATACAATATGTCCTGATTTGGTTGCCCTTGTTTTCCCTTCTTTCAGCTCATTCCTCTGAGATCTTGCTTATCTAGAGTCATTTACTGCAGGCAGCTATGAGCCATCCAAGTCCTACTCATGGCAAGCAAGAAGTTGCATTCCTTGGTCATTTAAAACCAATGAAAAATGTAAAATAATTAAATTTATCCCTAGACACCAACATATTTATCCTTCTAGCTAAGGCCTGCTTTATCAGAACGGTATGGAAACAAATTCTTGTTATATTGATGGAAGGCAGATTCTGTTTCCCAAGCCATGCAGAGCAGCCCCTTGCTTTTGATGCCATATGTTTTCATGATCACAGTGATTTGCTTTGGTTTGCTTTCATTTACCTCCTAGAAATATGAGAGTCAGGGGAAATGGTAGGTGCTGTATTTGCTTCTGCTTTGTTGATAGCTCCGTATATTATTCAAATCCATGTATTTATTCCCAGAGGAGAAATATCATTAAAGTATTGTTAATGCTGATAATATATCACTCCTTAGAGTTAGGTGATTTATTTATTTATTTATTTATTTGTTATTATATAAGAAGCCAGTCCTTTGGAATATTATATGCTTGGGAAACTCTCAGTTACATGTTTAAAATCAAATTTGTCACTAGGTTAATATAGTTGTGCTCTTTTTATCTCTGAAAGAGAGACTCCTTTAGCTTTCCCATACAGTTTTCTGCCAAGGACATGGAGCACACCAGGATGTTCTCTCTTACTGGGGTGGTGAAGAAGGAGAAAATCTGGCTGTTTTCAAGGACCCAAGAATAAAACTTAGCTGGATGGACCATAATTTCTTCCAGGTATAAACTGACATATATCAATTCCCCAAATAGAGCTCTGTGCGACTTATTTGAAAGAAAAATATAATTATATACCAATGGGACATATTTATTTAATAACCTAAGTCTGGGCGACAAAAAGGTCTCAAGTCCATCTCAGCTCATTATTTTAATGTCTGAGCAATGAGCATTTTGATACTTTTACAACACCCTTGGAGAAAAGGAAGGGCTCATTGCTCTTTTTGTAGGTAAAAATTGAGGCAGAAAAAGCAACTGGGATCACGTTCATGGTCAACAACAGGAAAAGGTTTAGAAGAACCTAGAGTGGAAACCAAATCCTAGCACCATAGCAAGGGTGCTGTCTTACCCACCTGAGCAGTCAACCTTTGAGATACCCTCCAGATTGGGAGTTGCTCATGCTCAGCTGCAAGTCTGCACCCTGCGTTTCAAGCCAATCTGCAGAGCTAGAATTTCCTTGTGTCCAGGTTTTTATTTGAGTTTGCCCATTCCCTGTCCAAACTCTGTCAGTTTCAAGAGAAACCTCTCTCCCTAAACTATTCTCTCCTTGACTTTAAGTGAACACTTTGCCTGCCAGACATTGATCTTTGATCGGTATTTCCTTGCCAGCCCTTCAAAAACGTTGCTGTCACTGTGGCATCTTATTTCCATATTGTGTCTGAGAGCGTCAGCAACTATTTCCCACTGGAACTGCTTCAATGTCACTACACTGATTAATCAGCAAAGGTTACTATAAGGGAAAGTATCGGTCTTCCTTTTCCATTGGAGCAGGAAAATGCCAGATCTTAGCAGCACAGCGCCTTGGGGATGGCTGCTTTAGTTTTCCAATGAAAAGCTCTGTGCAAGTCGAACTTCCCATCCCCCATGCCTCCTTCCCACTCCTGTCTTCCTAAAACACACACTGAGGTTTAGTATGAAGTTAATTCTATAACCCAGGGTGCTTTTTTTTTTTTTTAATGCTACTGACCTTCCATTTCCTTGTCAGTCGACACCAAGCAATTCCCCAGATGGAGAGAAAGATTTCCACTTTGAATATCCCTGAAACACATTTAGAGCCAAAGGCTTTATCATGGGAATAAAAGCACTGAAGTTCTCACAGCTGGGAAGATTTATACAGCTGAGCCTTACCAGCTTAAATGCCTACAGACAGAAACAGCTGAGCTATGTATTATTTCTTTTCCTCCAACTTGCAAGGGAGATGAAAAGCGCAGAGGCAGTCGGCAGATAGCTGTGACTGACAAGGGAGGGGC
This sequence comes from Polioptila caerulea, assembly GCA_013397295.1. Classification (NCBI taxonomy): domain Eukaryota; kingdom Metazoa; phylum Chordata; class Aves; order Passeriformes; family Certhiidae; genus Polioptila; species Polioptila caerulea. The sequence continues at coordinate 97,174 of VYXF01009496.1, forward strand.
AGAGCTGTCTGCCCATAGCAGCTGCAGGGGCATTTTTATCAAATAATTTCAGCTCCAGAGGTGAGGGGCTGGGGCTGACATGACTGCCCCAGCCAAGAGGAGCTGCCCTTTCAGTTAGAGCACTCCAGACCGTGCCAGGGAGTCTTGAGCATCAGTCAGGGAGGCAGGGAGCTGACGCCTGCCAATGAGCCCCAGGGGAAAGGTGTTCAGGGGAAGATGCACTGAGCTGAGTGCTCTGCTCAGCAGAATTGCTGTTTGCAGTCTGTGTAAAAACAGAAGCCAAGCTGTCTCTGCTCTTCTCACCATAACAGCAGCAGTATTTTGTTCTTCAAGAAGTGAGAGCAGACCTTAAAGAGTTTAGTCTGACTCCCACGAAACAATCATTCAGTGGCCATGCTTCCCCTGGAAAAAAACAGGAAGGGAGATTCCCAGGTGCTCAGCTTGCTGTCCATCCACACATGCTTACCTGACTGAAGTGACCTGCAGACTCCCCTGGCAGCCATGACAACACAAGCAGGTCTGTGCCCCTGAGCATCCCTCCCCTGTCTCTAACATGATCCTCTTGCCCTGCATCTGCACTGCCTCTGCTGTCAGTTGTCCTTCATGTCACCTAAACCCTGGAGATGTAGGCTCCACTCTGTGTTGTGCATGGCTCCACCACATCTCTCACAGCCCTCAACCACGACTCTTACTCAACCACACCCAAGTGCCTTCCTGCCAGAGAGGGGGAAGAGGTGTAAGAACAGGTAAAGCTCAATCTGCATGGGATCCTGTATCCACCCCACAGGGAAGATAAAAGACCTTCAGAGTACCCATGCTATGCTCCACATCACTCCTGCCTTTCCCACCTGGACAGCCTATGGTCCAGCAGTGCATTGTGTCTCTCCGAGTTCCCAGGCAGGCTTGACATCCAGCATCCCTTCAAGAAAATATTAACTGCAAGCCTGGGGCCATCCTTTTCTTATTATAAAATGGAAATTTAATTACTTAGATTTTAGGAATTCCAGTGAGCTGCTTTCAGAATGGTGAGAATGGTCCCTACACTTGTAAATCATTGGAAGAGAAGGGCTGCATTTTCTAAATGCTCTCAGTTAATCAACATGGGAGGGGGAAAAGAATTCAACAAACCTGGATATTGATTTAAAATGTCTTTTAGCAATAGGGAAGAAAGCTAAATGTCCTAAAATTAAGGGGTCTGTAAAACAATTTAAAAGATTGTATTGTCAGTAATAATGTATCTAGTGAGTGAAGTGCTCAGAAATAATCACTGTCTGTGCTTGTCCAGCCTGAGGGACCTGATAGGGGGTCTAATTTACAATACCAGTGAAAAATCTACCCTTTGAACAACTGGTTGCTGTGAATACTCAAAAATCACTCATTCTGCAAGACTTATGTCATCATGCCTGCCTGTCAATATCCAATTGTTGTCTTATCCTTAAGTGTAATTTTTCTTGGGATGTAGACTTCGAACAAATGTCTAACAGCAGTTAGTCATGTTACTTAACACAAGAGCCACCCCTCAGGGTCAAAACAAAAGTCCATTTACCTTAATAACCCATTGCTCACAATGACTGTAAATAAGAAAAGAATGGGGTCATTGGGACTAGACACTAGATTTAAAGGCTTTTCATCAATTCATATCTTGTGAATTTATATAGAGCATAGAGATGCTTTATGTTTGCCTGTACCCTTCTGCTAGCTCTCTCCTTAAATTTTGACTGCCCTTGAGCACTGGAGGGATGTTTTATTTGGCATTGCACTCAGCATTCCCAGATCTTTACTATGACTGTGTAAAGCTAAAGTGCAATCCTTGGCCATGTAGATGTGATTTCTATCAATACTGTTTGGCATATATTCTGGATCTGCCAGTTTTTCCCAATCTTTCAGTCTTATGAGACTTTCCTGTAACTTCCCAGTTGTTTGTAGGTTTCATTAAATTACTTCACTTGCAGTCTTTGCCACATAGCTCTTCACCCCCTTTTTAACTGCTTTTTTACGTGCTTTAAGATTGCTGTGGATTTCCACTCTGAGCACCCTTCAGTTGTAAAAATTTAATATTTATTCCAAGTTTTCCTTTCCATCTTTTAAGTTGATTCAAGTTGTGATGATGATTTGTTCCTTCGTCCTGTAAAAATTTACTTGTTTTCTAAGACTGTACTGAAAGGCCTCATGAAACCTTTTCTATAGTAAACTTCATTATTTTAGCTGAAGCATCTTTTCCACTATGTGCCTAGTGGCTCTGTCCTAACTACATCTACTAATTTAACTCTTATTTTTGTTTCTACTGATTTGACTGTGAATTATGATAAATTTATCCCTGAACCCCTTTTAAAGGTGACTAACACATTTTCCATCTTTCCTAACTTTGACAAAAAAGTTTATTTATGCAAAATGAAACATACTGCAGCTCAGCAATTTCACAACTGAATTCCTGAAAACACGTGAATGAATGAATGAGTGAATGAATGCTGTCAAGACAAGACAGGGTCTCGTCTCTTATTTTATTCAATTGTCCTAAAAATTCTTCCAGGAAAGCTTCAATATCAGACTGCCCCTCAGCTTTACAGTCAGCCAAATATTTCATATATTAGAGAATCTTCTCTATACAAGGCAGCAGCACAATTATCTGCAATGGACATAGCCTCAAGTGCTCACTCTGTGAGTCACGGGTAGCATCCAGATATTTTGGAGGACAACAGGGATTAAAGTTAGTCAAAACCACAGAATAATCCATTAATTTTTTATTGTCATGTGTGTGTGATGCCCTAGAGAAGAACCTTGTTCCTTTCTTTTTCTCCTCAGTCATGACATCTGACCAGTGTTTTCATCCACAAACTCTTCTCAGGGCCCTCAGGCTCCAGTGACCTCCATGTTCACTGCAAGGACAAGCCCTGTCCCTGACCTTTCCTGCAGTCACCAGGAGGCAGATTTTACACCATGGAGGCACAGACAGAGTGCAGATAACAGATGGTTATCCAACAATCCCAGTTTTGGAAATTGGCACACTCCAAATTGTGATAGCCAGGAAAATGAGACCAACTGTCCTCTCCCTCTAATGTTTTCATGTGTTCCAACAGAATCAAGGTACGTCTGAAGGGGTACATGAGAGAGACTGTTTAGGGATGGGGAAGAAGCACTGCCCTCTCTCAGTGCAGCAACCTGGGCAGGGCAAAGTGATCACTCACTTTAGGGCTTGGGAGTAGAATGAACCAACAGTGCAGTAAAAAGGAGGAGGGAAGGAAAAGGGAAAGCTACAGACTTATCGTTCTTCCTTTGGGTGAAAAATCAGAAAACTCAACTCTGCTGTATGTTATTCAGCATTTTTTTATGTCTTGTGAGTGACTGAACCTCTCAGAGCAACACAGCCTCACTCCTGAAAGCATTTCCCTCTGTCTTCAGAAACTCCAGCCCCAGACAGACAAGATCTATTTCCATGAAGAATACCATCACATAGGTTCCAGGTGTATTTTTGTACTCTGTTTAGAGAGTTTTGCTGCCTTGCAAACTTCAGCTGCATACCCTTGGCTAGTCAAGCTTTGCTGGCTTGCACCAGCCTAGTCAAGCCTGAGACTCAAAAATGCCCTGTGCTAATCCTGTGTGACCTCCAGTGGTCTCTTTGGCTTTGTGGATGCCTTTCCCTGCCTCTGCAGACACTAAATAAGGAGGCAGAAAAAATGGCAAAATTAAACTAAGGAGAGGTATGACTGAAAAGCTTATGCTTGAAAAAAAAAAAAAAATAGTTAAAATAGTTCAGAAACTTGCTGTCTCACCTACAGGCTTCAAAGGGTAATGATATGTTTAGTGATCATAAAACATGTGATTTCTATTGAACATTTGGAAAATTATAAAGATGACTGAATTAAGCTCTGGAAACACTGAAAATCATAAGGCATCTTAGTTAATATTCACAGGATTTGGGAAATATAGTTTTGTTTATGAATAGCGAAGAATATCATTATATGGTGTTCATAAATGATGCAGATGCAAGGAAAAACTTTGAGGTTCCGAATCTTTGGCCCCTGAATAAAATCAACTTAAAGGATCACTAACTGCTTAAAGTTGAGAATTTGCTCAGGAAAAATACACAGCTCTGGAACACTCTGGCACTTTGTGTCTCTGGCTGCAGCAGTATATAGACACAGGGTTGCTGTTTCTGTGGGATACCTCATCTTTTGTGGGTTTGCTTTAATTGTAGTTATAACAGGGATCCTCACTCAGGCTTCCTGCCTGCCTCCAAAGAGAGGATCTTCTTCAGAGTTAAATGACATTTTATCTAACACTTCTCTTTAGGGAGTTGGGGATGGGTGGGTGAAAGGAGGAAGTAATGACTTCAGGTTACCTGTAATTCCAAGAGGGTTTCTCCTTCACTTTCTCTTAAGGATACAGTAATCAAAAGTTCTTAGGGTCTTTCAATACCTTCACAAACCTTCAGCAGGGTCAGAAACCAAACTTTGGCTCCACTAGCAGAGTGCACTGCTGTATGGAGAACCAGCAGGGTGAGCATGGAGGTTGGCACTAGCACCGCAAATTTGAGAGGGCACTGCAGTGTGACCACTCAGCTCCAAAGCTGGGTGCACTGGCTCTGCTATAAGGATATATGATGTGCCATATTCTGTCCATTCTGACTATGGGAAGGCCTCATGGACATCCAGAGATCAGCTGAGATTTATCAGATGTATTGCCTGTGCTGGTGATATTAATATGAGAACCTCAAGCATCGCTCCTTAATATCACAGAGCTGATGAGGATCACCCTGTGGTAGTCTGGAGCTGAAAATTTCAGCAATAATAAGATTACAGATAGAACAAGGAGTGGGAAAACATGCAGGAATGTTTTTCTCAGACTGAGAATATAGGAAATAAGTGCTTGTGATTTTTTTTTATATGGAATTGTTGTCAGCTGCACATTGTGATTTTACTTAGTGCTGCAAAGGGATTCTGTCTGAATCCCTTATAGTTCTGAAGCTTAAAGTTAAAGTATCTTGACTCCAGGTTACAAGACAAAGAATGTCATTGTTTATTCTTTGATGTTCTAAAGCATCTTATTCTTCAGGGATCTCAACATGCTGTACACACATTAATTAAAGTCCATAGTACTCCTGAATCAGTTGCTATTATTCCCAGTTGATTGATGGAGAAGCTGAGATGAAAAGAGATTATACAGTGCATTTTCTAATGTGGGAGTATGTGAAATTAAACCCATGAAATTCATGTTTCAGCAATTGAAGGAAAGCAATATGATATTTTTCACATATACTGAAAAACCTCTATGTTCCACTGAAACAACACTAAACATTTGGTTTTTGAGACCTGAGTGTCACGGTACTTAGAAAACTGCAAGGACTTTTGAGGTGCAAGAAAACTAGTGTGTGTGGTCATCTTCAACAGGTGCCCCTATGGCATCAAGCTCAGCTCTAAATCCAAATATGCCCATGATTCATAGTTATTAGGATTCCTTTTTTTTTTTTTTTTTTCTGTTGAAGATATTTGAGAAGAAAAGCAAAACCCAAAGAAATACAGGCAAAGCTGAACCCATGAAACTAGCAGGTACTAGTAGGCAAAGCATCAACCAAAACCAGCTACTACAAGAAGAATCAAAAATTGTTCTGGTGAGCGCAGTGAACTGAGTTGCATATCTTCATATTTTATAGTGGAACAAGTTAACAGGATAGGTTTTGCTCTCACTCAATCTGTAATAGCTAAGAAATATTTTTAAAAGCTTCAGTGAAGCTTGATGACCAGTTTTTGTCTATTTATTTTTACACAGGGTAAATTTTCTTAAATGAGTAAGACACAACCTTCTCAAAGGCAGATTTAATCCTGTTCTCTGAAGAAACAGGCTTTAGGAACTACATCTTCCTTGCCATCAGGTGTATGCACAGATGCAACTTCCTCCTTTTTCTCTAGTTCCTTTCTCAAGTGAGAGAGATACCTGGCTGATGCATCACAGTGTAATTCAGACCATCTGAAATCAAAGTTTGAAATAAACTATATTTGAGCTAATTGCTACTTTGTATTTTGCTTTGTCATGGACTCCAGCATTCCTGCCTTGCAGCATCCCAGACCTGGGCCCTTCAGAATGCTCCTGGAGCCCTGGCTCAATCTGGGGCTTTGCAAGGGAGTTGGATCAACACAGAGTGGAGTTGCTTCAGCTCCCAGGTCAAACTTTCACAAGTTTTGTCCAATTAGTTTGGGAAGATGCAACAGCCCCATGTCCCAAAGCAAGCTGCCTGCCACAGACCATGGAGCCAGGGGATCTCTACGTGCAACCAGGACATTTTGATGACTCAGAGGCAGCAGAATGGGACTTCTTACTGGCTGTTTTTTGATTGAAAAAACATAGCTTCCACTCTAAGTGGGAATATTTAGAATAAGCTGATAATTTAGAATAAGCTGGCACAGAGAAACATTCAGGATCAGAAAAGAAACCTGACTCATATTTACAATAGCTATTGCAGTCAGCTGAACAAATAAAAAAAATCTGTTTAAGCTTAATAAACAGGATATCACTTGTTAAGCCTTAAAAAAATATCTAAGCAAGCCAGTCTTTTGAATTCTATTTCTGTCTTAGCTACTGTCTTGCTCTGTGACCTTGGCATGCAATTTCCCTCCCTTGTCTCTCTGTTCTGCCTCCCACCCCTTTCTGTCTTGCCTATTTATGTTTTCTTTTACTCTTAGTATTCAAGTTTATTTGTTCTGTCAATTGACTCCATTCTATTATTCAGGGAAGAGTGTACTGTAAGGCATTTTGTCATCCAAAACATTCCCTAGAATATAAAAATTGAAAGTAATGGAAAGTAAATAAACATTCACAAGCCATTATTTCCACATGGAGCTAGAACCTTATTATACCTGGCTGCTTGACAAATCTGTCAGTCAGTAACACTTATTTCTCCTTGCAGTTGGCTGCACCACAATGGTCCTCTGAGTTCATTTTTCCAAAACCTAAACGGAAGTATATCCTCTGCAGTGTCTCGTACTCACATTAAAGTTTCACTTTTAAAATGACCAGAAGGTCCTCAGATGGTCCCAGTCTCCATTCTGTGTGCAGCAGCCTGGGATATTTGTGTTTGTGAAGCCAGAAATCCCAGCACAGGACAGGGGGACACCTAAATGAATTGTTCCTATGGGACTCATTTGAGGGGAGAGTCTGAAATGTTACCTCTGCAGCTCAGACTTTCCACCTCTAATATTTTGTGATTCACAGTCCAAAGCTGTTTCCTAAACATGTAGTATTAAGTGATCAGGCTGAGTACCAAGGAAATGAATCACTTTCTCCTTCTGAAAAGCAGCTGCCCTATGGGGGGAAGAAGAGGTCATGGCTGTCTTCTGCATTGTTCAGTGCCCAGACACAGGGAGATCAGCATTCAGCTCACTTCAGCCTGACACTTTTAGGGTCAGGTCATGAGCACCAGGATACTCCTACTCACCATCTTTTCAAAAGTAGCCATGTGCAGAAAAAAGGGGCAAGATTCAAAGGGCCAGAAGCAAAGAGAGAATGACAGAGGATATCCCTGTGACTTAGAGCTAAGGGTTTTTTTGTTGGGCAAAAAGAGTGCATTCTGGTCTGTGTTGCTAAAACATCTCAAGTGCTGTGTAGGAAGAGATATTAGACACAATTCATAAGCAGACCTGAATTATCTCCCTTTCCTTAAAGGGTTTTTAACTGCTAAAGCCTAAAATATACTTTTAAAAATTATTTCTAGTTTTTTTCTGTTTTTGTTTTTTGTTTAACAAGTTGTTCTAAAATGAAAGCTCATATTTTGGTCTCAGTACCAGGTTCTCAATATGACTGAGCAGCACTGCCTCGTCAGTGATCCCTTTAGCTCTCAGTTCCTGAATACAAGCAAAACTTACACTTGCAATAGAGCACCCATCCAGAGCAAGATGGAAGAATCTGAGGGTATCTTAAGTGTTCCACTGACAAAAATATGTTTCCATGATGCCTCAGGCAAAGAAGTGATTCAGCAGGGTTTTATGGTGTCAGCACCATAATTCTATTTACAATGTACTTCAGGTTCCTTATTCTTTTTTCAGAGTCTGATAATCTAGTATGTTCAGCTATTGCTTCTGCAGTAGACCAGGATAGTGAGTTCTGTCAAGACACAGAACACAGCCAATCAGGCACATGAGATGAAAGGCTGTAGATAAGCCCAAAAATTCTCATTCTTATGTGAAATCTTTAGAATTTAAGGATTTTAGATGCCTGATGGGGTATGAGAAGACCCAACTCAGCTTTCTTATGCTTTGATATCAGACTTGGCTTGTTTCAAGCTAACCTAGATGCAGAGTACACGAGCTAGTCTGGTTGCAATTCTGTTTAGAATGAGATAAATAAATTAGCTGTGGCTTGTATCTGAATTAAGACTGATTCTCTAATGCATAAAAGTTAAGGATTTCCCTGCTGAGAGTTTGTGATATGGGGAGAGGAAGGGGTACCACTGGTGGATGAAAAATACTAATCAGCTTGGGAAGGATACTTGGAAAAATATTCAGAGTACAGTGCTCCAGCTGTCACGTTCCCCAAACCAACCTCTGCTTTCATGAAATCTCCTGACACCTTTCCATTAACCTGAGATGGGTTTCCATCAGGTGGACAGAGCAAAAATGAAGGACTTTCATTTCAGGGAGGTTTCTTTGTAATTGCTACTCCAGAGGTTTTGAAGTTGTTGAGAACTGGACCTCTAAGATAGAAGGAATATCCACAAGTATCTACCAAAGAAAATTTCATCCACCAAAAACTAATTAATTATTTAGTTACTCTAGTTTTGTCCATAGCTCCATTGGAAGATCTGGTAATCAAGCTCACCCTTGTCTGTTACCATAGAGGGACAGCAGAAATCCACCCATCTCTTGTAAGCTGCTACTCTATCTTAGCTTATTTTATCAAAAAATTTCCCATGCAAAGGGATGAAGTCTGCAATATTTTATACAATGGAGCAGTTCTTTACAAGAATTATTTAGGTTTGACAGATAGGACACCTCTAGCTCTCAGCTCAGTGACATGATCTGCATTAATCCATCATGACACAGATGCAAATCTTTGGTTACAATGCTAATAGTGAGGGATAAATCCTCTGCAACAAAACTGGAGAGGAGGAGAGAATCAATATCAAAAACGAGTCTGAAGAAAAGGCTCAGGGGAGACCTTATTTCTTTCTACATCTACCTGAAGGAGATAGCCAGGAGATAGCCAGGTGGGGGGTTCATCTTTTCCCCCAAGGAATGAGTGATAGGACAAAAGGAAATGGCCTCAAGTTGCACCAGGGGAGGTTTATATCAGGGCAAATTTCTTCATGGAAAGGGTTTTCAAGAATTGGAACAGGCTGCCCTGGGATGTGGTGGAGACACCATCCCTGCAGGTGTTTAAAAGATGTGTAGATGTGGCACTTAGGGATGTGGTTTAGTGCAGGTTTAATGGTTTGACTCGATGACATTAAGGGTCTTTCCCAGCCTAAATGATTCTCTGGTTCTGTGATTCTGTGATTTTAGCCATATGAAATTACTCCAGCAGTGGATGTGTCTCTGTATTGCTTTCTTGTACCTTGTAATTTGCATTCCTGAAAATCCTTGCCCATGCATTGGTTAGGCTGGTGGGATGGATGTGGCTGATAGCAGTTACTTCCTGCCATATGGATCACAACTGGATGTTCTACAACTTGCTAATGACTTACCTTAGCAACAGTCTGCCTGAAAAGTTGAAGAAATTGAATGTCTCTGTATTTGCCGTGCTAGGCGTTGTGTTGGCAAACCCTTGTTAACATATGTCACCAGCTTTGAAAAGACATGGTTTATTTATATGTTAATTACTGCAACACTTTGGGGAATATATTTGTTGATACAAGAGCTGTGTAAATAGTCAAGTGTTGAGAGGCATTGCCATTCAAAACCTAATGATTTATAGCCAATAAGAATCAAGAAAATTCTACAACATGAGGGTCCTCTTCTTGCTTATGGCTCAGTCCAGTCCTACAGAAATCTCAATTGATTTCACAGAATCACAGGATTGATAAGGTTGGAAGGGACCTCTGGGGATCACCCAGTGCAATCTCTCTGCCCAGGCAGGGTCACCTGGAGCAAATTACACAGGAATGCATCCAGATGGAATTTGAATGTATCAAGAGAGGGAGACTCCATGACCTGTGTGAACAGCCTGTTCCAGGGCTCTGCTACCCTCAATGTAAAGAAGCTTTTTCTCATATTGGGATGGATCTTCTCGTGTTTTAGTTTATGGTCATTGCTCCTCATCCAGTCTGTGGGCACCACTAATAAAGAGGGTGCCACAACCCTCTTGGCACCTGCCTTTGAGATATTTATATGCATTAATGAGATCCTCTCTCAGCCCTCAAACTAAACAGTCCCAGCTCCTGCAGTCTCTCCTTGTAAGAATGAAGCTCCAGCCTCTTAATCATCTTTGTGCCTCCACTGGACCTTTCCAGTAGCTCCTTGTACTTACTTTCTTGTGTCTTTCTTGTACTGAAGGGCCCACAGCTGGACACAGCACTCCAGATGTGGCATCACCAGGGCCAAGTAGGGGGCAGGATCACCTCCCTTGATCTGCTGGCCACACTCTCCCCGATGCACCCCAGGGTCCCCTTTGCTCTCCTGGCTGCCAGAGCACAGTGCCAGCTGGTGGCTCACCTATCACCCACTGAGGCTCCCACGTCCTTCTCTGCAGAGCTGCTCCCTAGCAAGTCAGCCCCCAGCCTGTACTGATACTTGGGGTTATTCCTCCCTGGGCAAAAGAGCCAGTATAGATCCCTGGAGAATGCCACTGGCCACCAACTGGATCCTACTCTTCTGATCATGACTCTCTGGGCTCTGCCATTCAGACAGATCTTCCCCCACATCCCTGTCCATTCATCTAACCTGCATTTCCTGAGCTTATCTACAAGGATGTTATGGAAGACACTGTCAAAAGCCTTGCCAAAGTAGACAACACTCCTGATAACATTTCAAGACAGTTTCTGTGACTTGTGAGTCAGCTTTTAACTGTTTTTCATGCAAATTTTCATAAAATCACACATTCCATTCCCTGAATTGGTGCCCTGCTTCAAGACATTGAACTACTTTTGAACTCAGAAGACAGAGGTCACTTCTGGGTGACAGCAGGGAGTGGAGGGTGTCAAGTGTCGCTGGAAGCAATGTCAGCAGCAAAGCACATCTCATCCTTCCTCAGACCCAGGGCCTCATCTGGACACGGAGAGGGGCTGGTTTGAAGGTGTCATGCCTTCTGTGAAACAAGAACCTGAGGCCTTCACAGCTATGATCATTAATAGTACCTCCACTCTGTTTGCAAGGAAAGCCTGACATTTCTGCTGCCTGAAAAAGTCTCTGGACAACTTGTGAAACTCTCTGCTCTGAAGTCTCTTTATTAGCTGTCGATAGAAACTTTTCCCTTCAGATCAGCCACATCCCACACTCCTTGTAGAAACCTGGGTAATGACATATCAGACTCTCGACAGCCGAATTTCTAGGTCATAAAGTGCTTTACAGGGAAAATTGTTCTGTCAATGTATTGAATTTTCATAGCATTGCCATTAGCAATACTATTTACCTTGAGGGCAAACAACAAAATAAACAATTCTCTAGGATCTACTTGGCTGTAACAAACACCAGGTTGTTTGTAAAATAGTTTACAAACTCCTGGTTTAGTGTGTGAATAGTATTACAGGGTTGTGTAATACAAAAAAAAAAAAAAAATCAGACATGCATTTTTTCTGCATTGATGGCCCAGAGGCTGCCAAGCACCACACCCTTTCTGTGGGCAGAAAGTTGCTTCTTTATGCAATCAACATTGTTTTTCAGTTCTTCAAAACTACTAAATATTGAAACCTGAGAATCCCAGAGATTCCCAGCAATCAAAAATATATATTTTGTGATGTATCGTATTCACTCTAAGGATTGGAGTAAAATGTGGGCAAGATAAGAAAGAACAATACAACCTTTAGTAGATATCTCCTATATCTGTGCATGTGAAGAAATGGAGATGATTAGCTAACATAAATGGGAAAAATATCACATGATACTATCTGATAAATGTTTCAGGTATCAGTTATTGTTCATTCTATCTTCCAGAGAATATATAAAAGGAGGTGTGTGGCATGAAGGGCCAAAGGATGAATCTTCACAGCCCTTTTAGCCACTTGTCTCTCTGTTCTCAATAAAAGCAGTATAAAGGTTGCTATTAAATATTCCTTTCAGGTCAGAGACACTATAGCTCAGATGTTCTAGAAGGGATGTCATTGCTCCACTGAGCTCAAATTACAGGCAGAAAAGTAGACAGCTCAAGACTGATGTGTTTGGCTTCATTCCCTGCTGTAGAGTATCAAAAGCTTAGTGGTTTATGTTTTTATGGCAGAGATGGCTGCACAACAGTCAAATAATTTTAAACCAAAACCATTAGTAAACTAAAATAATAAACTTTGTCATTCAGAGTCTAATCCTTCCTGTTAACAGTGGACAATCATGTGAATATAAAGATCATAATGGATTTTCATTTACATAGCTACTACAATCTTGTTAGAGATTTTGCAGTGCCTGAATTGTGGGGAGGAGGAAGAAGATTATGTTTAACACACAACTCATAGCAAAAAAATTAGGAAACTAAAGTTTTGAAACCCTAACTGAGAGAGGAAAGGTGGCTGAATTTGGAAATACATCCAACCTTCAGATCAGCACCACTGTCAAGAAAAATAAGCTACTCAGTTCTGGAAACAGCAGTCAAAGGACTCTGCCTTGATGTGGTTTAGCCTCTGATCATTATCTGTTCAGTTTAAAGAGCGGACAATCCTATGTTCATAAACAAAACTATCCTATGACCTGTACACTCTTCTCAGAAGTCACAGAAAAGCAGTCTTCAGGAAACCACACAGGTTTATTAGACAAGTCATTTAAGTGTCAATATTCTTAGCTCTACCTAAAAAACAAGCCTTTTATGATGATGCTTGTAGCTTACCCACATCCTGTTTTAAGGCAGAACACCTGTGCAAAATAGGTGGGTTTATTTTTAACCAGCTAGCTCTGATTAACCTATTACTGCTACTATTTCTGCCACCTGTAGTGCCGTGGTTGTTGCCTCAAAAAGCATCTAGAAGTAAGCAAAGCCTCAGGTGTCTGTGTGTTAGGTGCTTCAAATGTGTTGAGTTTTGGGTACTGCCCTTGGTGTTGCATGTACAGCTGTTGCATGATGTGTTCCTGTTTTCAGGAGCAGCCTTTCCTGTACATCCTGTTCAGCAATGGACATCCAAAGGCATCACATCCCAGTACAGTGACTGGTTTTCCTTCTAGGAAAGTAGAGGGAAATGAAAGTTTAGCAGCTCTAGGTACAACTTCATAATATGCCACCCCCTTACAGCAATAAGTTGAAAGCTGAGGAGACAATGTGTATAGAACATGAAAACTGCAACTGCTGGATACATTTTCCATACACTTTCCATTGCCTCAAGAAAACAATGGGGTTTTTTTGACTGGTCACGAAACTCTCAAGGGTCCCACAATCAAACAGTGTCCAGATGTTTCCCTTGGACAGTTTAATTCAAATTTTCAACAGATTAAATGGCCAGGCTCTGCAGGGTCCCACACGCCAAATTCATTTGTCAAGAGTTGGCTCTATCAATTCCACATGAGTGATTTCTCTTCTTTACATTAGCAAGCAGCATCTTCCTCCAGTCAGCCCCTCCTGTTCTTGAGTTGAGACTGACACAGCAAAGCTTCATACCAGCACTACAGGATCTTTTCTCTCTTTCTTTTACCTGCTGATATTGTTTCCAAAAATCCTTGAGAAGAAATAACTGGGGGAAAGAACATTGTACTTCAGCCTTCTTAATATTCCAGACTCTGGTGAATCATCACCATCATGGGCTCCATCAAGATTTATGTATCTGGAACTGAGCTTCTTTTGACAGATTCAAAGCAGAAGGGTTGGGTTGATGTCTATGAGTAGAGAAGTATTTGAAGAAAGGTCAGCATAGCATCTGTGGGAGTGCTGGTGCCCCCTGTGCAGTGGTGCTTGGACTGGGTATAAAAGCTCTGGGAACAAGGACAGAGGACTCTGCAGCCTTTTATTTTCTTATCCGCTGTAATAATACTTTTTCCTGGCTTGCTTTACAAGGCTCTTTTGTCCCTCAAAATTCCCAGAGAGCATGTACCTCATGATTGTCCACATTTGATGTTTGAGGAGTAATGGGAAGGCAACATGTGCAGGCACAGTTGGCACACATGTAGAAACAGCTTTTTTGCAGCAGTTGCTTCACAGGGAAGGTGGCCTTGGTCATCAAATGAACCAGTCTGAACAGCACTGAAGTGATATTGCTGGTCAGCTATGAAAATGCAACAGGGAGTGAGAGAAGAGCAACGGAATGTGAAAAACTGAACTTCACTTACGGTAAAGCTGAGGTTTTTCAGCTGATCAGGATGTTCAACCAAGTTACTTCCTCAGTCAAAATGAGGACACACCCAGGCTGAGAATAAAACGAACTTGTTTTGATTACTGCTCTTTTCCTTTCACTTTTCAGACACTCCAGCCTGCCTCCATTGTCCCAGTTAGGGTTGTGTCCTTGCCTGGAGAGACAGGACTCTTTTTTGGCAGTTGTTTTTACTATCTGGCTGGCTTCATAAGGAGCAAAGATGTTATCAGTGAACTGCAATAAGATCTCTGCATCAGTTCCCTCACATTATAAGGTGGCAGTATACAGGGCTCTTCTCAGTCTTCTTTTTTTAATTGGCAGAGTTATTACTTATATGAAAACAACTCCTTTTTAAGCTTGCTCAGTGAAAGGTGCAGGAACAAACACCAGACGATGCCCTATGATGACCTTTCTACTTGCTATTGTATAACTACGTCCTGAAAATATTTCTCTGGCAAATATCCTTTTCTCTCTGCAGATAATTTGGAAGCAGGTTGTGCCCAGGCTCGCACATAATGTTAGAGAAGATATTTTTCAAGCAGCTATTCCTCCTTAGTGCACTTGGGCACAGTCTGGAATAATCTCACACCTGAAGACAGGTGATTTACCTAGAGAATCTGGATTCTCAACTCCAACTCATGTGTTAGGTACTTTTGAAAATGTCAGCAGAATCTGCACTGCATGAGCCATGGGTGTGTTGTGCCCTGCAGATATTGCAGTGCACACCTGGGAGGAAGGTATTCGACCCTTTTAAAGTCCAATGACACAATAGAGCAGGGATGAATGAAGACTTCCCTCTGTGTATGAGCCTTACAATTTTATGTGGATTATTCTGGAAGATTTTGGAACATTTGGGAGATTTATTATTTCTTTATTCTATATATCTATATTAACAATTCTATCTATCTATATATACATATGTATTAACAAGGGATAATACTTTAAAATGTCCAGCTCTTAACTTCCAGAATTGACTTGATCAGCATTCTGTATGAAGTCTGAAGACCCTCCTGATAGATACCATCTACTCTGACTTTCAGAAGCTGGCAAAGCTTGGCAAAACTTCTGCTATCATCTTCTAGAACATGGAAGATCTCTTCTCTGCTTTACATTCGTGTTTTGGCATTGAAGAAAAATGAGGAGACAGCTTGGTTTATTTAAGCAAAGTATATCAGGTATGCTGTAGACCTAATTGGCTTTTTCCCTTAACTTGAATCATTCTCCTCACTGTGTGGACTGGGACCATAAGATTTATGCAGAACCTGTGGTTTGTTTTATTTTTCCTTGAGTTTTCTGTTACTGATTCCCCTTACTCTCTTAGCACAATGATTTTTAAAGAGTTTCATTGTAAGAGTAGAATTGAAACCAGTATAGAAGGATGAATTAAACCAAGCACAGTTCTTTGTGGCACATTGAAGAACTATTCCCTAATGGAAAGCAGACAGGTTTTTTTTTTCCCCAACAATGAAAAATTCCCACTTTTCTTCCTGTGGGACACTAGCTACTGGCTTTTAATATCATTACTCACCTGTCTAGTGTAAGTGCTTGAAGAACAAGGTGTCCATAGGATTGCATTCCAAATTAAATTCTTACAGCTCTCTCAAATTGTCTTTTCTCTTGTGAGCCTTGCGTGTTTGCAGGACATGAGGCTTTGCATGGGTGCAGGTTTACTTGACACCTGTGTGGTTTTTACTGGCACTAACAAATGGCAAAATCTTGAGTGACCTCTTATGCCTTGTTCTTGAATTCTACATTTGTGAATCCTGAGCTTAATCCAAATTGAAAATTGTATAGGCTGGATTTCTGGCTGTATAATGTTGATATGTCTTTATTGACTCCTGCAGAGAAGTGCTGATTTCCATCAGTTGAGGATATGTGGAGGTTGGAGGGTGCCCATCTGTTCAGCATCCAGCACGGGCCGTTCTCATCAGCCATCCCTGCCTACAATGTTTGAATTCTTACCCATTCGTCAGTGTCCCCAGGGTGATAAGTCTGACAGAGGATAGATTCAGTGGCTGCAGACTGTTTGTTTTAATATAGTTCTGTTTTCTTTGCTTGGCTCTTTTTGAGACAATTAGAGTTTAAATTACCTCTCATCTTCCAGGTCAGCCATGAGCAATAAAAGTATTCCAGTAAAGCAAAGGGGAGAAGATTACATGCTGGCTTCCTTCTCCAGGCTTGTAGGGGGAAGAAATTTAAGGTTTTAATATCCAGACCTGCTTACAGGATGCTCATAATTTTTACAAACCACAAGTTTTGACTATCTTTCTAGTTTCCTCTTCTACTCAGCAAAAAAGATGAACATTAAAGCAAAGCTGAAGAATGTAATCAAAATGGGATTTATATCCTGAGATGTCTTTAAATGTCCTTGTAGTATTTAAATAAAGTTGAAATTATCTTAGTTATTTGTGCCAAGCTGTATCATTTCTTTGGCATATCCTGTCCTATGAAATGGGAAGTGGTTTTGCAGACTCCCTTATACAGGACCTCTGTTTAAAATAGTTTGGGGTATTTTTTTCTTCTTTAACTGTGATAAGAGAATCTAGACTCTGTTTACATTCTTCAGCTCTCTGCCTTTTTATCTTCAAGTGAAGCTCTGTTTGCTTTGAAAGGTAAAAATATGTCATCCTTAGATGAGAATAGCCTTGTGTTAAGACATTTGATCAGACAATATTTTACTGCCAGTAAATCAAGCGAAAGTACGAACTCTGCACTTGGCAAAAAAGGATTCATAGCTCATGAGCTGCAGCTGAAGAAAAACTTACCATGGCACAGTAGGATCAATTAAAACACAAAGAAAGATTCTGGTAGAAAATCAGGATGCTGCAAAATAAGCAGTGGCTCCTATATCTCAGGACTAGATGCAAAGGAAAATGGTTAAAGCAGAAGAGGTGTGAGGAAGCGGGGTAAACAGCTTCAGGGAAGGAGAAGTAGGACATGGTGTTTCCTCATGTGCAGCATAAAGCATTTTTATTTACATAGCCTAATTTTTTCAGATTTGGGAAATGAACAGGGATAGAATAAAGGGAGATTCTCACCTGGAGCTGCTTCTTTAGGAGGCAAAGCTGCCAATTGATTGCAAGACCTGCATGGAGAATGTCCTCACGGGAGGAGAGCTCTGAAATTGTGTAAGGCTAGCAGAGCTCTGACCTCAACATCAAGTTCACTGCCAGTGAGCCTGCTTCCAGTTTCCAACAGGAATAACTTCCTTGCAGCAGGTAGGTTTTAGCAGCTGCTTAAGCCACATCTGGAGCTTTAGATTCTACGAGCAAAGCCCTGATTGACTCCCCTGCATCTCAGGGATGAGTTTGGCCTGAAGCCCCCAGGAGACAGAGGAAACAGTGGCTCATCCAACTACAAGAATAGGAGTTGTTCAGGCAGGGACATCTCCTGCTTATCTTAATAAGAAATATGTAGGATGAAATGAAAGCACCTCATTCCCGTCACACAGTTACCTCCAGAAAATGTCTGGAATGAGGAGAAAGAAACAGAAAACTAACTAGGAAGAAAAATTCGCAGAGACAAAGATTAGTAGAAGTATTGCAGAGGACAGGTTGTGGAGAAGTATGAAGTGCTTTGGCCATGGGTCAGAGGCAGCACTGAGGAAAAATATGCATATGTGTGTGGTAATTAACTGAAACAAGAGTATCAATCTTCTGCACAAGGACCCCTGCAGAAAGGATTGCCAAGTGAAGAATATAAGGGAAATAAGAATGGCAGAGTATTCAGGGAGAAAAACCGAAAGACCTAAGCCCACATAGCAATGGGAATAGTAAATGTAGGAAAGATGGAAGAAGTGACTTGGAAAAAGAAAAGATAAGCACTAAATAAGACAGAGGGGTATGACCAACAGATTATGGTTCCATTCATGCACATTATTTCTCAGCATGTGCTTCCTTGTTGTCAGCTATCCCATATCACAGAGAATTTTAGATCACCAGGATGGGGAAAATATATGGAAGATGATGACACAAAGGTAGAGCAGATGAGATTTGAGTCAAGTTGCCCAAGTCATTGTTGCCACTTCACAAAAGCACTTAAAAAACCTAAACACGTAGGGAAGGTACCCAAGTCAGTGACACGCAAAATATTTGTGAAATTCAGCATGGCATCACATTTTTCAAGCTTGTATTTCACAGACTCAAGATAATTCTGATACTAGGATTAATCTTAAGCCCCAAAGCAGTGAACAATAGAATGGAAAAGTGTGTAGGAAAAAGAGTGAAAGATATGTTACTTTCAGGATTAATGTTTCTGAAATGTTCTTTGGGCATGAGGGAAAAAAGAAAACTGTAGCAAACTCACAGTGAGGGAAAGGGAAGGTTTTACTCTCTTTTTCTCTTCTTTCAGAAGAATAATGACTGTTAGAAAACCCCAGGATGAGATGTTCTTCTCTGAAGAATGAGAAGGAAGATAAAGGCAATTTCTCTTTTTCTTCAATTTCCCCATTCCTTTTGGAGCCAGCTGAAGGAATTTCATGTCTGGAAACATGAAGGAGGGCCATGAAGTCTCTAGTGCTGAGACACTCTTTGCCTTATACTAAGCACTTTTGCTGCATATAAACATAATTTTAATCTGAATTCAAGACTGAGGCATCAAACAAGGGTTTCATCAGTCATCTGCTTTTGACCTGGGATCAAGGTGCAGGAAAAATTTCAGGTACTATGATATAACCTGGACCCTGTGCATCTTGACCTAAAAGCACCAATTTGATTCCTCTGTGATTACCTTATCTCCATTAAAAGGAGATAATATCAAAAATCAAAATATAAAGATATAAAAAATTTCCTCTGTATTTATTAGCAAACATAAGGTTGCAATTATTTATTTGCACCTCCCTGATGCAGTGGATTTTTGAGAAAGAGTTCCAACTTGCTTAATTCCCTTCCCAGTTCAACCCTGAACCAGCAGATTGTCAACTTTGCCATGCAGAGATCCTGAGGAAGTTTATGAGTACAGAAAAAGTAAGATATTATTAGCTTCTGAATCATAAACAATCAAGGCTTACTCTGAAACAGTAAAAGTGTAAATATGGAAGTGGTAGTGGATTATTTTTTCTTTTTATACAGATGAATAGGAAAAAAGAGGCAGTTTTTTCCCTCTAGTAAAGTCCTGTACAAAACCCTATGTAGAAGTTGGTGTCTTGAGATGGATCCTGTGGGAAAAAATCAGGGTCATGAAGTGATGTGGGTTGGTCTCCTACTGAAGACATTTTCACTGTGGCAGTGAAACCCAACCGTTACCTGGTTTTAGGGCAGCAAGACACAAGGGTGGAACACTTTTATTATTTCCATGTAACCTAGAAGATGAGTCTGCTGAAATGCTAACTAGAAATTGCAAGTTCCAGCTCAGGTATTTCCATGGTTTTATGACATATATTAAAATGAGGATTTTCTTTTCCTCCTCTCTGGAATCAAGTTCAATTGTAGATAAACTAAACTGTGAGTTCAGTTATTTCTTTTTATTGGCCTCATACCCATGTCAAAACCATCGCTCTTCTGCTTTACTGTCAGGCATATGTTGAATGCCATCTTGAGGGCGTTTTTGTCTTGTATAAATGTATGGTTCTATGTTTTAACCAGTCCTCAAGAGGCAACACACAAAAATCCCGACAGAAACAAAACCAGAAAATATTTCAGGAGCAGAGGAAGAGGCAGGCCCTGAACTGAAACATGGCATTTCAAAATCATCTTTATGAACTGCAAGAGAAACAGCAGAAAAGGCAGCAGCAAAACTGCTGAGGCACTCGAGACTGACTTCAACTAGCCCAGTTTCATGACTCTTTTGTTGACCACTGGAGAATATTTTAGGAAAAGATGTAAGGAATTTGGTTACCAGGCAAGGTGACCCTTCCCTGACAGCAGCGTCTTGAGCTCTGTCTCCCAATAATCATCTTTAATGACCCACACTGGGCCTCCCTTTTATGTATCTCCCAAATCCCTTTTCAACCCATTCAGTGCATTGTTACATTTGCTGCCTGATCAATTTAAGAGGTGCCATCTAGGTATGAAAAGGTACTTTTTCCATTAGAAAAAACACAATTACAGTGCTCCATTTCAGCTAGACAAGAAGCCACAATGCAAGCTGGCATGGTTTCAGAGGTGTGTATTACTTGGTAGTTCACTGATGTGGATGCCAAAGGCCTGGATTCACTATAAAATATTACCCATTTGCTTCTTACACTCTCTTACCTTTCTGAGATGAATCAGTGGTTTCCTTGCAGTAGTTATAATCCCTGAAAGAAGCCGCCAGAACATAGACTCTGAAAAATACAAACCCTTATAAGTTGTATGTGATGGACTTTTTTCTTACTTTGTTTTTCCTCCTATAGTTAAAATATAGTAACTTTATCTATTCTCCTTCTAGATATATTTATTTTATCTGTAATAGGAGGTTAAGCAAAACTTGGTTTGTCAAGACTACAACTGCTTTGAAGACTCAATGGCAGCAGAATAGAAAATCCTTATCTTGTTTGCCTTTGCCAGTAAAGAGTTTGTTTACTCATGCTAGCTAGTGCTTTTATGCAAGCTTGGGACCATTTACAGAGCAGTCAGAAAACATGTCTCTTTCCAAACAGTTTCTCAATGTGGTAACGTATCCTAGCCATTATTTGTATTCCTTTTAGGATTCTTTTAGGTTAGACCAGATGCTACAATTGTTTTAAGTAATCCAGTGCCAATGATCAGAACAATAATCCCTTAACCTTTCCTAACTTTTATCCTGTTTTTCTTCCTGTTGCCCTTTCTGTAAAGTTATCTTCAGGTATACTTGAGACTGGTACCTGCAGTACCAGTGCCATGCTTAATACATCCTGGCACCTGACCTTATCTGTGCACAAATACATACCTCTTACCATCTGCCCATCAAAAGACCATCACCATGAGATGGAGTTTCATGACCCAAACAAGGATGAACATGTGTTATTTGGTGCATTAGAGATGGTCTCTGAAACAGAACATACAGGATCACAGAAAGGCTGGAGCTGGAAGAGATCTCTGGAGATCATCTGGTCTACCTCCCCTGCTAAAGCAGGTTCACTTAAGAAAGTTCAGCAGGATTTCATTCGGGTATGTTTTGAATATTCCCAGGGAAGGAGACTTCATAACCTCCCTGGGCAGTATGTTCCAGCTTTCTGTCACCTTCATAGTTAGGTTTTTCCTCATAGTCAGATGGAGTTTCCTGTGTTTTTGTTGAACCTGTCTCTCAGTTGAATCTGCCACTGAACATCACTGAGGAGAGTTTGGCTCCATCCTCCTGACATCCATCTCTAAGATATTTGTATGCATGGATGAGGTTCCTTCTCAGTTGTTTCTCTACTGGCTAAACAGGCCCAGGTCTTTTAGCCTTTCTTTTTGGTAAGAGAGATGCTCCACTCCACTAATTGTGCTACAGTCTTCTAATTGGCTTTGTAGTCCTCCACTGGACCCTTTTCAGTAGTTCCTCACCTTGTCTTTCTTGAACTGTAGAGTCCAGAACTAGACACAGCACTTGAGGCCTCACCAGGGCTGAGCAGAAGGACAGGATCACCTCCCTCACCTGCTGCCAATGCTCTTCCTAATGCACCCCAGGATCCCATTGAGTGCCACAAGGGCACTGCTGGCTCATGGACAGCTTGTTGTCCAAGAGGATGCCCAGGTCCTTCTCCACAGAGCTGCTTCTGGTGCCTGGGGTTATTCTTCCCCAGGTGCAGGACTCTGCACTTGTCTTTGTTGACCTTCCTTATGTTCCTCTCTGCCCGGCTCTCCAGTCTGTCCAGGTCTCACTCCAGACCACTCTTCCCATTCTTCTATCATCAGCAAAGCAGATTTGTTGACAGTCCACTTGTCCCTTTGTCCAGCCACTGATGAATGAGATTGGACTTAGTTCTGACCCCCTGGAGACAGCTCCAGCTAGACTGTGCACCACTGATCCCAGCCCTCTGAGCTCTGCCATTCTACCAGTTCTCCATCCAGCTCTCTGCCCACTCACCTAAGACACACTTCCCGAGCTTGCCTATGACATTTTCTTTGAAAGTAAGCAAAATAATTTACTATTCTTCATCACTGTAGCCTGATATATACAATTGCTTTCATCTGTAAGGAAAAACTGGTCCTAAGAGTTTGGTTTTAAGTCTGTGAATCAGTGAAAAAAATCCCATCAGTATAAGCAGGCTACAGATTTGGAAAGGAATTTAGAATATACAGAGAGAAAACTGCCATTTAAGCAGTTTCTATTCCTTCAAACACAAAACATAACAATCATGCTAACCATGAAATAAAACAAAGCCAACCTGGCTGTGAGATGATCTGATAGTTGATGTATTTCAAAGTATGAAAGCAAAAAAGCTTTCTTTGAACTAGAAATCAATGGAGATAACATTTCTCTTTTCCCCTGCTACAGCCTGGACCTCTGATCCCAGAACTGGAGCCTGGGTCCTGGTAGTGGAAAGTCCTTGACTGGTGGCAGGAAAGAGAAAATCATCACCTGTTCAGCCAGAAAAAACACACAGGTCTGGAGCACTGTTTGTTAAACAAGATCAGTTAATAGTTGCACAGCGGAGCTTCAAAGCATCACAGCACTGTTAATGAAGGCTTTGTAGTTGTTGTACACTGAAGCTTTGGATTTTGGGTTTGGTATTTGATGCAAGAAACTCAATGCTGTTTGGACTTAGTTTTCATAAAAAGGAATAGAATTGCTAGGAAATGAGCACAAATTTAAACATCCAGATCTGATCCCAACTTTGTTTACACCATTTAAAATTACTTCAAACTAAAAGAGAGGGTAGGTTTAGATTACAGGTTAGGAAGAAATTCTTAAATTGTGAGAGTGGTGAGACCCTGAACAGCTTGCCCAGAGAAGTTGTGGATGCCCCAGCCCTGTCAATGTTCAAGGCCTGGTCTAGTGCAAGGTGTCCCTGCCCACAGCAGGGGTTGGAACTAGATCATCTTCAAGGCCCCTTCCAACCCAAACTATTCTGTGATTCTGTTATGCTACAACTTCATTAAATCAGTAGAGCAGATATCCTGGTTTTCAGGTACAAGAGCAAACCTTGGGTTGGAGACAAGGTTGTGACTAAGTTTGATTTTTGAATGGAATTACGTCTCTGTGTTGGAATCATATGGGTTCCTCAGCCCTAAATGTGTTGTTTCCTCCAAAACCAAGTTGATACCTAACCCGTCCACATGCTAGGCTGTATCGAAGGGAAAGTTTGTTTTACAAAACATTTCTGGCAACTTTTCTCAGAGAATGCAGCAGAGCAAGTTAAAAGAACCCCAAACACTCTTTTTTTATTAACATTACAAACTTTTTAGCTCACAGATTGAAATATGTAAGATTAAAGGGAAGATTTTCTGTATTTCAGTGAAGGGGTTCTAGCTCAGAGGCTGTTTTCCACTAGTAAATAAAAAACACCAAAAAAACCACAAAATATTTTAAACCTTAGGTCATGCTATTAAACTTTTTTTTGCTAGCATTTTCTTAGCAATAGAGTATTTATAGCCATAATTTTTCTGCATAGACATATGTACATGTGTATGACCATATATGAACATCAAAAACCTAATTTCCTTCTGTTTCTGCCTTTCATATTTTTAAGGGTGAGCTGAAGTATGTTTCTATAATTCCAGTTTAATCAAATGGTGCTGACACTATGAGACTTATGAATGACATTGGCTTATGAATGCCCCCCTCAACAATCTCCATCTAGTCTCTGTCTTCTTTTTGTTAGGCATGGGGTCCCACTACCAGCAATGACACATGCATTGGGTACCCAAAGAAGGTACATCCATGACACATCAATGCAAGGCAGATACCCACATTACCTCAGGACAGGATATCAGAAGGTGGTTGGGATAGTCTGAGAACTGAGGATATGAGCACTGCTGAACCTGCTTTTGAGATTTTACTACTCCCCAGTTGTGTGATGAAGGGAGTTTGTGCAGAGCTCTCAGACATGAATGACAGCAGCTGAGCTGTAGGCACCTTCCAGCTCTGCAGAGGCTCCTCGGCCTTCAGCAGAAGGGTAACAATGAGCAGCTGAGTAGGGAGTAGCACTTTAGGATCCTGCAGCCATTTCTTTGTTTGCAAGACTCAGGGATACCCAGGCTCTCTTGCCTTTTCAGAGCCAGCTTGAACCCTGACCAGCACTGCATCTTGTCTCTCGCAGCAATATCGGTGACATTTAGTCAAGAATACTATTCACGTGTGTTCTCATCAAGTCCACCTAATTTAGGCCTGTATCCTTTTACCCCTGCTGAAACCCAGAACCATCATTTCTCTTCAGGATACTGGAATTTCTTGTTACAGAAGGTTATCTGATGGTGTCCTTCAGAAGGGCTCTTCAAAATTGCATCCTTTATCCTGAGTCCTTCTGCAGAGCCAGAATTTTTTCAGCATAGTAAAAATATTTCATTCATCAGGAGCTTAGTCATCTGATTCTTGGTGCTGATGCTGCCTTTTGGAACAATGGCTGGCTGCCACTCTGTCTGCTGCTGTAGGAGAGCTGTGCTCAGTAATCTTTGTGTTTCTTTCTCTCTCTCTTTTTAATATCCTTGGCCTTATCATGGGAATTGATTTTTCTAAATGTCCACCTGGTATATTTTCTCTTCATTAGATATGGATACGAGGTGTTAATTTGTGCCAATGTCACCGACTTCAGATGATAATGAGTTCAGAAAAGATGGGGAATCAAAGTGTATTCCACCATGCCTAGAGGAGCAAAACTGTGTGGGGAAAATGTATGTCTGGGCAAAGTAGCTGGAGGGCACACTACCCCTTCTTAACTGTGCCTTTATGTATATCCCTTTATCCTCTCTTGAAATGATTGACATGACCAAAGGACTCCAGGGGGAAAAGATGGAGAGAACAAGGAGAGTCCCACAGAGCTGCATCATGCATTGGTTGTGAATAAAACAAAGTCAGGAGCACAGCTCTGATCAGCTTTCCTCCA
This sequence comes from Polioptila caerulea, assembly GCA_013397295.1. Classification (NCBI taxonomy): domain Eukaryota; kingdom Metazoa; phylum Chordata; class Aves; order Passeriformes; family Certhiidae; genus Polioptila; species Polioptila caerulea. The sequence goes on from VYXF01009496.1 coordinate 122,508, forward strand.
TCCTCTCTGTACCTTTGGGGAAGCCTCAGATCATATGTGTCAGCTACCAGGGACACAGCAAGAGGTAAGATGAGCTGTCTGTGCATATGGAGAGTGATGTAGACACAAATGTAGAGTACACTGATCAGATCCTTCTGATTCCCATCAGATCATGGGAATATATGGTGTGGAGCATCCCTGGGTCTGCATTTTTCTTACCAAACTCCCAGTTCCAGTGATATCGTACTCGTTCCACTTTCATGAGCACAGGACAAAAACAGCCCTAAGAGTTTTTGCATGACTTTATTTCTCCCAGATTTTCTTATGCTAAGAAGGGAAAACAGAAATATTATGATCATCAGAATTATAGAAACGTTGGGTAGGAAGAGATTTCAAGAAGGCTTCTTGCTCAGGTTATTAGGAGCAGCATTGTTTCTACACCACAAAATCACAGAATCATTTAGATCAGAAAAGATGATTGAGGCCAGCCTTTGACTAATCACTACTTTGTCAACTGGACCATGGCACTAAATTGTTCCTTGAACGCCTCTAGGGATGGTGATTCCACCACCTCCCTGGGTAGCCTGTTCCATTGCCTTACAACTCCTTCCATGAAGAAATTCCTCCTGCTGTCCAACCTAAACCTCCTCTGGTGCAGACTGAGTCTTTGTCCTCTTGTCTTGGGACCACAGCAGCACAGATTCCATTTTCTGCCCTTAGCCTTGCACAGGTTGCATGAATTGCATATGAAATATGTAGTTCCTTTTTTTTTCCCTCCTGGAAGGTGAGTCTGAGAAACACTTGTACCTTGGGTACAGGGCAGCATGGCACACAGATATCATGGCAAACTTTCAACAAATGATCATCAAAGCTATTAAATGCCGATCAACTAAGCTGTAATTATACTAGGTCAGCTTAGTGGGCTGTTGACAACGTCTCTCATTACTGAACTGATACTGCAATAGTTCCTGGGCAAAATGCACTGTTATTGGTTTTTCTGATTTTTTTTTTTCTGTTAAAATTAATGAAGGCCAGAACTTGAAGAACTGAAACCCAAACATGGACTCTCATATCTGTAGTTCATTTCCCCAGATTGGCCTGATTTTTGAAGATATTGAAACATCTTTGTTCAACAATGAGCAACAAATCACGCTGAAGCTCATTAATATTTTGAGTATTTTTTTCTAGATTTTAGGGGTTAAAAGATTATCAAAGATATGCAAATCACTGATGATCCAAGATAACTGCTTTATTTCTGCTGACACTTCTGACAAGAGACGTCACTGTGGAAAGGAAATGAGTCACAAGTATCTAAAAGGCCAGGACAAATGAATTTCTGAACAGTGTGAGTACATTCCTGGCAAGATAACTCCAGGAAAATTAAACAGAGTAGCAGATCAAATATGCAGGCAGATGAACTGCAGTAGCAAAACTCATTGCACAAAGAGGGTTTTTCCCTCTGATGTGATGACCTGTTGGGCTCTCACAAAAACCTTTACAACAGAGTGGATAGCTTCCTGCGACTCGCTCAGAGCAAAGCAAAAGGAATAATACTGAGATTTCATCCTTGTATGGTGTTCATATTCACTCACTTTTAATACAGAAACTGATTTGTGATACTTCCCTTTTCTGACAGAAAAAATCTACGTAAAAGTGGTAAAACTATTACACCTCCAAATTCCTCCAGGTTGCTATTTACTTATACAACCTTAAAGAACTTTTAAAACTTTTAAATACTGTCGCTACCAGGTTGGATGACATAATGAAAAATTAAGTTTGTGACAATCTGTGATCATCAAGGATAGGACAGAAGGCTTGCATGCCCTGAAGTCTGTGGGAAATCTGGCACTGAAATTCGAGACACTAATAATTCAACACAGATTTTCCCTTCAGAAATGTCTACAGGTTACCTTGCCTAACATTTCTCTGTGTGTCTCCTATATATATTTAAATCACTATGGCTACTCTTTTCCATGCAAGACCATGTCCGAGCAAGACACTTGCTTATGTACTCACTTAGATGTCACCTACATTAAACCATTTTCCAGCTTTTGTTCCCAAAACTTTATATTTTTCAATATTTTATATTTTATCCAAAATTGCCCTTTATATTGACTTTTGATTTAATACCTTCAGCAGCCCACACATTAAAAGGGAGCATGTGTCACTGGTATGAAGAAAAAAATTCTCAAGAAAGAATTATTATTTGAAGCAATACCAACAACCTGATCTAGTTGCTCCAACTAGGATGCTTTTCAGGTGATGACAGGATTATGAGTCAGATTTGAATTCAGTGGTCCTAGAGTAAATCTGAAAAGAGGGAGGAGTGCTTGATCTATGCCCTGAGTTACTGATACAAGTCCCCAAAGTCAATGGAGTTGAAGGAACAGAACTAAATATCCCCCTCTGGTTTAGTGACATTACCTTGGATTTTTGTCAGTAGAGCTGAGAGCAGACACTCATTTAGCTGCATATTGCCAAGAGGAAAGATCATGGTGAGCTGCTAATATTTGTTGCTGGAAACAATCCAGGAATGATAAAGAAGCCATATTTTTACAAAGCTTTGAAACCATCCTCTAGGCACATTATGTGGGTCAAGGTACTAGGAAATAATGAAAGTTAAATGGGTCCTAGGCCTTTCTAATCCTGTCTGATCCAATGATCCTCCAATTTTGGTTATTTCACTTGTGTTTCTTAATCAATTTCAGGTCAATAATGAAGGCAGGTATAAGAATGCATAAAATCCAGCTAGACTCCAGCTTAAATAAAAACCATGTAAATATATTCATTTTTTCTGCTTTTTGCAAAAGATTGTCAGAATTTCACAGAGAAATTGAACTGTTAACAACCCAGTCTGGGAACATACTGAATGCAGGAGGTGAAAGCCATCAGCTGCCAAGGTACTGTGACGTGATGGCTCCGAGAGTAAAGCTGTGCCACACTCTGTTCTGAGAGACACTTAAACAAAGCTCGATCATAAACTGGTTTTACCAAGGAAACAGCTTGTGGGCTGAGAAATCAACACAGAGAGGAAGTCAGGTTTCTTTCTCTCAGAGCACATACAAGCTTATGCAAGTTTATAACCAACGCACTTTTTTTAGCAGCTTGGAATTTAAAGCTAACCCATCCCCAAAACTGCTTCCTGGTTTCCTTTCACTCTCAGGAGTAGATCTTCCCTCTAGTGCAGACAAGCAGAAAATGCTATGAACCTTCACAGGAACTTGGAAATAGCTGATGATGCTCTCATATGATGGCTCAGGTGCTCATTCTCAGTCTAAACAAAATATCTTCTGGGAGAAAAAAAGGTATGTAAACATGGGTGTATATGCATATGAGTGCTTATGCATGTGAATTTTCCTTCTGCCTCTCCAGTGAAAGAGGAACACTTAACTAATTTTTTTGACATATTAAGGTCTGATAAACTATGAGTAAATTCTGTTACTATTTGGTTAAACTAATGTAGCAATGTTCAGGGGAATTATCCAACTTTTTTTTAGGTTATGGATGGATATATGTTTTTAATTTCATGACTATTTATGTTTTTGCCAGTGATAGTGAGTGAATATTATTTCAAACTGACCATGAGAGTGGTTTGAGGAATCCATACAGCTGATTGTTTAGCAGTCACAAACCCACAGTTCATATCCCAAGGAAAACACTGCAGTAACACTGTGCATTCTGCATGCTCACCTCTTTAAGAAGTCAGTGAAATTTAGATGCCTTATCCGATAAACAATACCAAAATAAAGCCCTTAAATTCCTATTCCAGAAAGTAGTTCAGGTTAATTACTAACAAATACTCCCCTTGAAGTCTGTGGTTATGAATTTGTCACATGAAGCCTCAGACATTGACCCCTTTGTCAAGGTGAAGCTAATCAACCCAGATAATTTTTTTGTTTATCTGATGGAATGCAAGAATGGAGCTCTAATGACAATCTTCTCTAATTCCAACTGCTGTGTAAATATCATAAAAACATACATTAAATGTATGGCCTGGTTCCAGGCATGAAAATATTGCCCTTTGTGATTAATCAAATGAAGAGAAGGGAATTATTATAGTGCCAATGTTAAGGAAAAAAAAAAAATCAACCAGTGACAGGAGGTTATACTAATGTTTATTTTCAGTAGTGCCTATACTGTCTTAGCTGGGCTAACATGCAGTGGAAGCCTTTAGGATCTTACAGACTGGTCTTTATCTATGATTTGGATTGCTGTGCCTTTCATCCCATGTCTTGGAAATTTTCTCCTGACAAAAGATTTCTCTCTTAGAACACAGCCTTGTCAAAGAAGGGATGGTAAAATGGAAGACAATCCAAACAAGTGAATAAATTCAACAGCAGATAACAAGATATTTGCTTCTTATCTTAATATTTCTTTTGCTTTGACTCATTCCTTCATCTTTTTGCCATCTTTTTCCCAAGCAAAGTTTCTAAGAGCGCACATTGTAGATGACATGAAATCCCCTGGTGGGAATTACCTTTTCTCTCTTTTGATACACACACTGTAAGTTTATGTCTGAGATAGTTATCCTCTTGTAGTCAAATCCAATAGAGACAGTAGAGTTGAAAGTATGATTGATCTGATCAAAAGCTTCTGCCTTCTCTAGCATAAGGGGTGCTACACCTTAAAGTTTTCTGAGTTTACAGACCTTTCCTGTATTGATTATAAAGGAACCTCATAGTCAGAAGTCTAGATATAGAAGCCCACAGTCCAGTAAGCTGTATCTCCTCCTTCCTGACTTTAATGGAATGTCAATCAATCCCTTAATATACATATATGCTGGGGTTCCTGGTTTTCCATTTCTGTCTTTAAGACAGTGAACAAGAACTTAGAATCCTCTGGTAACATAATTGTTGTAGTGTATCCACAGTGACTCACTAACTTTATATCGTCATTCAGACAACAAACAACACTCAAAATGGCTTAAAATTTTCCTATATATCTGTTGTGAATGTGACAAAAAATTACTCATATGAGTTTTTTGAGTCTCTTTTTCAGTCTATCTGTCTGAGGAGGCAGATTGCTTCAGTTCACCTTTAACATGATACAGATGTCTTACCTAGAAAAACAAGAACCTTATGTTCACTTGTCTTCTCTTGATAATGTCTGCGGATACCTTAAAGCTTTTCCCTGGTTACTTTTCATCTCTTTTTTTTTTGGACTGTTTTTAAAGACATTCCAAAGTCTTGCTGGACAGCTCCTTTTCCAAAGGGTAGCAGTGGCAGAGGAACAGGAAACCAAAGAACATCCTGCTTGGTCTGATGAGCCTTTTGTTAAAAGGACACGTGGGTTTTTAGTGTAGGCTAAAGTCTAGTATGATCTGAAGAAAGCCAGAGAAGTACACTATGCCAACCCTCTGCTGGTTAGTGCTACCTTTTCCCTCCACTTTCTGTATTCCTTTGCCTTCACAGGTTTAACCTAGTTACTTTGGGAGAAGATTGTCAGCATTTTTACCAGACTGAGATGAATATCTGTTTCTTGAGACTGAACTCAGTTATTATTTATGTGCAGTCCTACTCATTTCTGAATGCCTATAAGATAACTTTAACCTCAGCACTGAGGTTTGACTTTACATATGTAAATACCAATTTTTTACTAGTTGGAAGAGGAAGAGTTGTGTAGATAAAGATACCTCTGTTATGGTGGAAAGATTGTCAGACTAGATGTGAGATAATATGTGAACTTTGAGGAATGGGACATAATGTAGACAAGTATTCCCAGCCATGGTATAGCTGTGTCAACTGTTTTCAATTTGAAACACGACCCCAGGTTGTAAATGCAACTTTGGCTGGGGAAAGCCAAAAACGCCTCCTTCTGAGAACTAAAAAATGATATTTTGGGGAAAGAAGGTTCTATTCCCCTATGCAGTGAGTTCTGGATATTCAATATGACGATGTTAAAAAAAAAATTCAAAAATGAATAGCTTTATACTGTGAACACTCTTAACTGAACTAGTTACATATATTTTTAATAGTACATAAAGCAGGGATGAAACCGTGCCTCTGACTTGAGTACCCCATCCACAGTCGGCCAGATCGGGTGGGAAGATCTGCAGGCCAAATCAGAATGTGTGTCTCGTTGTTATTTTTATGCACCCACTCTGTGAGTGTTGCTGTTGTTTGCTTTCCCGGTTCAGCTCTTCCCCCTCATCTCACAGAAACATCTGTGTGCACTGAGGACAGCACCCAGCAATGGCTCCAACAGCAGGTGGTTTGTGGCCACTCAAATAGGCTCTGAGAAATCATGATGATAAAACAGAACAACTGCATTCGACAAGGACTGCACATCTATATCTGTGGGAGGTATTAAGGTGTGGGAAAAAAGATTACTCAGGTAGATCTGCTGATGTAAGTGTGGCGTGACTAAAGAGGAATGCACCTTCTGTGTCCCTAGGAAAGCCTATCAGTGCAATACAGGAGCCATATTGACTAATAAGTTGTGATCCTGGTTAATGGTTATTGAAATGGTTAATCTTTTGTTACGTCCCTTATCTAAAACATTTTTCCAAAGTGATTTGATAATATCTTTTTTGCCTATTTACGGAAGCCTTGCACAAATCATTCCTTGAGGAAGTTGATAGACTGCTGGTAATTAAAAATTAATGAATATTTTATGTATTCTGTGAGAAGATGTTGAATGTATATACATTTTATTTTGTGCTACTACTTAAAACATTGCCTAGAAAACAATAAATATATAGATAAATAAAATAATAAATAAATTTTTTTTCTAAATGATCAGCTGATCATTACTTATTTTTAGCAATGTTTCAGCTGAATGCATCTATTCTTCTAATCAGTCACTAAGAGACCTTCACTGTAATAACAAAACCATTTTTAATCTTTAGTAAAGCTAAGTTTTAAAGACAATTAAATAGCGGTAAGATAGGGAAAATAATATAAAATATGATTCTGAAATGAAATCCACAAAAACTTTAGGAACACAGCACTTCTGATGCTTTTTTATGTGAGATATGTAGCAACCTTGTTTTTTTGCACTGCCCAGGTTACTGAGGTGGTAAAAAGTTAACCAGACTCATACATTGTTTCTATGTGCATTTTTTGTGGTTTTGGAAGACAAAGAGACACCTCTCACTAAGAAGTGACAGCCATAAAAAATCAAAATCTGTCCTCCTTTCCCAAGTTTTTCTTTACAGCAACATTTTAGTTCTTAGCAATGCCTGCTGATGGATAAATTTCATCCAGAAAATTCAATTGCCTACTCCTGTTGCTGCTGCTATGGTTACAGATAATGATATAACTTCTTGTTAGACAGTGTAGAGACAGTGATAAGGGTTGTTATGATGGGTCAAAGCAAAAAGTTGTAAAGTGAGAAAGACTTCTCTGAATGCCAGGCTCTGTGGTGATTGAGTAACCTTTGAAGCAAAATCCTGTATCTTTTCTCTAGGAGTTGAAGAAAGAGTAAGGTTTTCTTTTTCCCTTCTCTGACAATTTTAAAATTGCATGCATCATGTTAAAACATGGCTATGTGTATATGTAGTTTTTTTATTATTACTCCAGAATAAAGAACACAAGAATATTAGGAGGCACGGGTGAAATCAGGTTTAGAGAATTATTAGATCCAATCCCACCCAAAGGCTTCCAGCTGACTAAAACCTAATGATTTGTGTTTTTCTCAAAGCTGTACTTGCTAAATCCATCTCCTTTGCTTATGTTCATTGCAGCTCATTGGCTCCCTGGGAATGTCTCTGTCACACCACAAAAGCCTGTGCTTTCAATGAGGTCAGATAATTTCACCTAAATGCAATTTTGGCATGGTCCTGTCACTTATATTTTAGTAGGTTATTCGGGATTTTCCAGGAAATTCTCTTGCAAATCTCCACCACAGTAAAGTTCCCGTCTAACCTTTTCTGCTGATAGGTGATGCAGGAGAAAATTACAGGGAAAATGTGTTTTTGGGAGGTCTGCTGCTTTTGTAATATCTCCTGTAATTCTCAGGGTTTTTCTGTCCCTTGCAGAGCCTGACAATAGGAAGGATACAGCCTGGGTATAGGTTATACAGCCTGGGTATAGGTTATACAGCCTGGTTCCTCAGGCCTTCATTTCTAGCAGCTCTCTAGTAATTTTGCCAAGCCACGGGGAGCAAAAAGCCCTGGGCCGGAATCCTCTCTTATTTACACTGGCATACATTTGAAGATCAAGCCAACAGAGTCAACACAGTTTCACAACAGTGAAAGTGATATGAGATCAGAGTTTGATGAGGTGCTTTTGGTTGTCTTTCAAGGAATTGAGAGGTATTCAAATACATTTCAGCCTAGGCATTTGCTCAGTATTTCTGCATATTCATGTTAACCATGAGGATTTTCTCATCCTGTTTTCTGTCACTGGCCATCTCTGCTCAGGTGCTTCATTGTATAAGCTGCATTAGTGCCAAAATATGAGCTTTTAATGAGATAATGGAAAACTGTAGAACTAGTAGTTAAATTCAACACTGTTAAGTGCATCTGCTATTATTTTTGTAATATTCTCACAATATTTTGTGATGCTTTTCCATTCAAATTGTGAAGAATGTTTTAACTGGTTCCTGGAGTAGACTAAAGTTCTCTTTTCATGGCATGCTGCTGAGGGCATGCATTTTATGCTCTGGGGTTCTTCATTGGAGCAAGAATGAACATGCAGAGTTTTCTGGGACAGCTTGAAGGACAGCAAGAGGAATAAAAAGCTACACTTGTTCAATGTCATTCCATCAGAGTCCCTCCCTTAAACCGTCCGGACTCACAGGCACACCCAGGCTTTGTTCTGAAGGGAACTTGCTTCTTCACAGCAAAAGAAATTCCGAGAATAAATAACAGTCATGAAATTTTGGAAGCAGGCAGGAATAGTCAGAGAACCAAGACACAAAACTGATACTCAGGTTATCTCAGACCACGATCATAACTGGATTAGGTTTCACCTATTTTTTCAGCTAGTGTTGTACTGAAAAAGGATCTGGACAGCTTGCAAAGGGTTAGAGTCAACAATAGGAGCCTGCATGGGGTCACATAGCTGGCTTCAGTCCTCATTTGGTTCCATGGACCAGCATTTGGTTAAAACTAAGGCTTCTTTTTTTCCATTGTCCTGCATGGTGCTGGCAATGAATAGGCTCCTGGGGTTACGGCTTAAGGGGATTATTAGGCAAAAGAAAAACATGCCTCATAAAAACATCCAGCACTAAAATTTATGAAAGTTTCAAAGACTGATGAAGAGAAGGTGTTGAGCTTTAATTATGGGCTTTCTCAACGTATAAGGCAGAAGAAGCAGACCAACTTCAGGTGGAAGTTTCAGCTCCCTCAAAGCAAACACAGCAGGGCCAAACCAATGCTGGTTTTAATTGCTTGAACCAGAAGAAAAAGAAGACAACAAGAAAGAGCCGCTAAATTGGAGCACATTATGTCCTGTTCCTGGTTTTTCTCAAATCCACATGTTCCTGTGGCTATGGTAAAAGTGGTATTTGAGTGGCTGGTATGATTTAATTTCATACACAGCTTTACCAATGTTGCCAACCACGCTCATTTTTACATAGACTCTTCCTGCCCATTACAGAGTCAATTCTTTGCATGATCTTGTGGCATCAGAAACAGAAGGATCTGGGTTTTCATGACATTATTGACTTCTCTGTGGGAGCATGTGATTGTATGGTCTGCAAATAAACTTGCCAGAGGACAAAGGTTTTTCTATTAAGATTTTCTACGAGGCTCCAAAACCTTCAGCATTACTGAGACTTCTGTTGTGTGTTGACTCATACAGAGAAGTCAGGATGGGATTATTTGCTTTCTCCAATTTTAATTATTCCTCTTTTTCAGACCACTGCTCTGCTAGGTCATGGATGACAGTATGTGTTTCAACATCTTTTGGGAGAAAGAAGGGAAAGAGCTCTGAATGTAGCTTGCTGCATATGCAATCTTATATATGCAGCTCATCACGCTGGCAAAGTAAAAATTGAAATGTAAGGAAGCCTGTATAGATTACTCTTTATTTCTTCCTCTCTTTTCCAGAATGTAAAAAACTTTCTGCCTACGATGTTGATTGAACCTCTAAAATGATCTGCTTCCTACCTATCTTTATAATTAGTTTCCTATTTAATATATTTGTACTTTAATTTTTCTTTTAATGTCTGTACTCACATCATCATAAGAGTGATAAAAATTTGTAATAGATGTTAAGATCCTATTAGCACTTCGCTTGAGTAAGAAGAATTGAGACACTTAAACATAATTTCTGGAAAAATTTACTCAGTTGTCCACTTTTGTGGTGCAGTTATTTATTTCATTACAGCAGCCTGAAAAGGGACCACAGATAAACTGTCAGCTTTGAGTTTCAACTGGAAACTTCAGCTTTTCAAGTGGAACTCAATGAGTGTGAACTGCTGAATCTTCAAACCAAGATAATATTCATACTAATTTATTGGAAAGTAAACAGTTTGGTATTGTTTTGTATATTTTTGAGCTTCTGTGTTGGAGAATGAGATTTTACCCTTTCTGCATTTACACACATTTAGTACAGGCCATTTACTAAAAGATTCATTTCTAACTCAAAATCATTAATACCTTCAATCTTCCTCAGCTTTTGGATTCATTGCTGGTGTTTTGACCCAGGCTGGACATCAAGTGCCCACCAAAGCTGGACAGGGAAGATGAAAATATAAAAGAAAACTCAGTTTTCCCTGAGTTTTCTCAGGGTCAAACAGTTTATCAGTTACTGCCATGGGCAAAAGAGACACAAAGTTATTACCAATTGAATCAGAGTAGGATGATGAGAAATTAAAACAAATCTTAATACACCTTTCCCCATCCCATCTGTCTTCCTGGACTCCACTTCACTCCCCATTTTCTCTCCCTCCTCTCTCTAGTGGTGCAGGGGGGTGGGGGTCTCCGGGCTGTGGCCAGTTCATCACAGGTGTTCTCTGCCACTCCTTCCTCCCCGGGATTGGGGTCCTCACGTCTGCTCCAGCATGGGATCCTTCCCATGTGCGACAGTCCACCAAAAACTTCTCCAGCCTGGCTCTCCTTCTCATGGCTACAGTTATTCATGAACTGCTCCAGCCAGGGTCTCCCACAGGGTCACAGGTCCTGCCAGCAATCCTTCTCCAGTGTGGGCTCTTCTTTCTCTAGGGCCACAGGTCCTGCCAGGAGCCTGCTCCAGCATGGGCTTCCCATGGGGTCACAGTCTCCTTTGGGCCCCCACCTGCTCAGCAGTGGCTCTGTGAAATGTAGGGGAAGCTTCTGCCAGGTCCTCACAGAAGCCACTCCTGCAGCCACTCTCTGCCACAACCACACCAGCCAAACTCCATGGCAAAGCTCCTGGTCTAGCAGAAGAGATTTATTCAGGAACTGTACGAATTTCTTAATATGATCTCAACTTTCCTGTGCAGCTATCCAGGAAACTGGTGGGGAACAGGCATCACGTACTCTATTAGTAGATTTTGTACATCTATAGGGAAAAAATATTGAAAGAAGTTTTTAAATATTAATTTATGCATGCCATATGTGTGCATATGAATGCTTCAAAGTAATAGCACAAGAACTGTGATTTGTTTTGTGCTCAATGAGACCAATTCTGTGCCTACAAGTGATTGCACTTGTAACTGCCCGTTTGGTGTGTGCAATAACGTGTTTGCACTTGTGCATGTGTATTTGGGGGAATGCAAACCAGGACCTCACAGTCCACAACAGAACAAATGAAGCACGGCAGTGAGTCACAGAGACCGGCTTTGCATGCAAATTCCTTGAATCAGTAGAAGTGTTGGCTTCTAGGACAAAAGCATCTGATTAATTCTTAATAAATTATTTTAAAACTTTCTTATTAGCTGTACTTTGTCTTTTGTGAGCTTGATAAACAGGTGTTTTTAACCCTTAAGACCCTTAAGACCTACAGAGGAGGAAGTTTTCTTTTTATTTACATTTTCAAGTGCTCAGTTGTCACAGCCAGCCATTATGCGGAACTGATTCCAGTGACTAATTTGACTTGACATTTTGATGCCTGTTTCTTTCAGAGTTTCATGTTATTTGGCTAATCTTGACCTGGGCCATGTCCTTCAGCAACACATACCTCCGTTTTTTAACTACTGCTCTACTAAAGAATTATATTCAACCTATTTTCTTACATGTATGTACCCATACCTCCCCTGTTTTTTTCTTATGTCAGCAGGGTCAAACTCATTCCTCTTCTAATTATGCACAGTACCTATTCAAATCTTTGCTTTTGAGCATGTCAGCTCAGTTGAAGTAATTACATTAGTGCGAATGTCAAAGAAAATGATAGGAAAAGGAGGGAATACAAATAATTAAAATCTTGAAGAGGAAAAGAAATTTATTCTTACTGTCACTTAATATACTAAGTCCATGCAGATAATATAGTTTCAGGTGCTAAACAGTCTGGGGACCCAGCCTGAATTTAGGTTTGAAAGGCTCGTATTCTTCACTATTCTTTCTTATTAATGTTTAGATGAAAGCCATAAGCTTTTAACCAAATTAGTTACTTTCAAGGGAGGATCTGGATGTCTGAAGAAGAAGAAATATTTGGCCTTGATAACTGAAGTTATTGTCTTTAAGACTGGTAACAAACCCACAGAAAAGAAACAATATACTAAAATGTATGAAGTGAACAATTGCAAGACTCTGCTCATGAAAACATGGTGGAATCCAGTAAATTTTCCATTTGTATTGTATCTCTCTCTTCTGGAAAAATATATTAGAAATTTATTATGATTTGCAGTTGAAGTTAAAATTTCTACATGCTCTTTGCTTTTTGAGTAAAGGCCCTTTGTTCTGTACTTTATGCTACACGTGTTTACTGGTAGAAATCCTCTCATTTAGCAGTGGGAAAAGCTTAGACATCCTGCTTCTCTTATGTGTATGGTTTAGCATCCTTTTCTTCTGGTGTGTGTAGTTCCATCCTCTTCCTTAGAAAGGCACAAGGAGGGGAGGCTTGTGCACTCTGGGAGCGTTTTATTTTAGTGGTGTTCCGACTGATATCTTTTCACACATCTTCTATCTCGAGTTTACTTTGGGTAGAGACAGTCAATGTAGTATTTGGCACTTAAGAGATTACACAATGAATCTTGTAGATGTTAGTCTGCAAAGAGCCCTAAACCAACTTGCCCAGTGATGACCACTTTCTGCTGCAGTCCAACACAAGAACCCCAGTTCTTGTCTAATCTCTACAGGGAGACCTGGAGGCCAGCTGAGCTTTCTTACCTGATTGTGACCACCCCAGGAGCAGAGGAAAAGACCCACATTTTTCTGGTTGATTTTGCCTGAAGCAGAGTTAAATGTTCAGTGTGTATTCAATCAATTTTGACAGTGGTGTATTCTGCAGTTGTCGTTATATGTGGGGTCTGCAGCAAGAGAGCTTCGCTGTTGAACACTACATTTTAGTGCTTTGATTTTTGCAGTCAGTTACACTTCACAGAAATTGAGTAACAATGAAGCCATCATCTTTGCTACAGGTTGGTGAAACAAAAAATTTATGCTTTAACAGACTGATGATGAGAAGCTCCTTTCTCCAGTTGAAATGCAATGGGCTGGATGACTGGATTCTACTAATTGTGTAATATTACATCTGAATCTCTTCTGCATCATGAAGTGAAGGTAAGATATATGATTGTATCAATAATTGCATTACACTTAAAGGTTTTTTAAAATGGCTAATTTACTCCTGTTCATGTTTCAAAGCCATTCATGTACCAGACTGAAATTTTTCAGTTAAAAAAAAAAGCTAAATAAAACAAAATCTTTCTCACTTTTAAGACAAAAATTATTTTTATTGTAAAACTCTTCCTTAAAAAATTGATCTATTTTAACAACAAAATCCTCATAGACTGTATATTTCAGGTTTAAAAACATGTTCCTCTCTTTTAACTTAAAATTACTTAAGAATGAGATTGATTTGTTTGGGAAAAAAACACTCCCAAACAATCTTTTTTTAAATTCCTTCAAAAATTTTTCTTCAAAACATTTTTTTTCAGTGTTTTTAGTTTTTTCAAGTTTCAATCTTCTCATGAAAACAACTTTTACATTTCATTTTTAGGCTAATGAGTCTGATTTCAAAATTACATTAACTTCTGTGAAGATTTTCTTTTCATTATGAAACCAGATGAAGCAAAGTGGTGCAGCCTGAGGTTTCATTCACACAAACTGGAATGAGAAGGAAAAAAACAGAGGTGAACTGAACTGGAGGAAAAGTTACAGTGGACATATGCATAAAACTCACATTGAATTAAAGGAAAGAAAGCCCTGAAAAAGATTTAAGACAAATCTTGTCAAATTAGACTGATCTTTATAATAAACACACTCTGACTTATGATCTAATAACTCATTTCATGTTTAAGGAAGCTGAAATTGATATTTTGCAACAGGTTCCAATGTCATGTTTGGGTAATTTTTTGATTTGTTGCAATTTGGAGGACTGTGTACTAGACAGGGCTGTTGCATGCAGCACAAACTGCTTCAGAGCTATCAAATCTGGAAACTCCCTTTCAACAGAAACCATCCAAAGTTCAGGAACATCATGATTACATTCAAATTGGGTCAGATCGTCATGAGAGAGCTCTAAGAGAGATTATATCATTTCCTGACATTAAAAACACACATTTGAGTTTTTATATGATAGCAGAGTTGATTGGTTTTGCAGTGTTTCAGCATTTTGGCGTGCCCAAAACATGAGGATATATCATCAACGCTGTCATAAAAGAACCAGGCTTGATGAAATTTGACCTTCTGGAAACTCCAATTGAGAAGCAAAGCATTCACGTCTTAGTACTTGCCTTTTTATCTAGCAAGGGGGTTTTAGAGTCTGGATTGGTTGTTTGTACCAGGAAAAGAATTATTCTTCTTCATTAAAAAGAAAAAAAAATCCAATTTGCAAGTGAAGGCTTAACTTTTGTTAAATTTGTGTCTGTAGAGAAGATAAATTTCCATTCTTCAAAGCTAAAAATAAATTCCAAACACAGAGTTACAGATGTAAGACTTAGAAAAAGTCCATGACATCTGAATGTTGACTCTTTCTGATTTGTTTTGAATGTGTCTGCAATTTTTACTATATTGTAATTTATTTATAAACTGGTGCCTTTAGGTACAAGTCTTTTAATACTCAAAATAAAGCAAAATAAGTTACTATATTAAAATGCAGCAATTTTACCTGCAATTTTAAGATAAGATGGTTGAGTGCATGATCTACAGCCTGCCTTCAATTTTCAATTGGTTTATTAATCTAAGTATTTTAATTCTCAAATGTATTAATTTCACAATAATTCACAATATGAATTCAAATCAATTAGGAAAACTAGTCCAAATAGATTCAATTACATAAATTAAAAGTCCATACTTTTGCTTGTTTTTGTTTGTATGATATATCTCAATCAAAACTCTTCACATTTGCAGGCATGTAGTTATAAAATTCCTTATTCTAAATATCTGTGTCTGTTAATGTTTGCGCAAAATGACATGTAGCCTTTCTTAAACAAATGGTCTATAATTGTACCATAAACTTTTGGTATGCAAATTTTTTCCCAAACAATGGATCCCAATGGGATAAAAAATATTAACCTTAATTTATTTCCTTATGCCTGACATATTTCACTATATAATCAGATTGTTTTTCTTTAAATTAATGTTGTCTCCACACTGATTTTCTCTATTTGAAGGTATTAATGAATAAATTTAAACTCTGAATCATAGGTGTTTAAATTGGCTGAGGGAATAAATGTATAACTACATTCATAAATACATATTGAAGCAGTCAAGGCTTAGCTATATATTATGCCTGGATGTGTGTGTAAAATTTCCATTACTGTTATTGGGAGATAATGTGGGTGTTGTGAGGGCAGAATATATTCCAGGCAGTATCCTGTGACATGTTTTTTTCCTACTAGTCCCACTTTCCCTTTTTTGTATGCTGTTTGTTACAGTAACATAGCATTTGAATTAGAATTTTAGGAACTTTGATGAAAGCAATGGTAGAATTTGTATGTTTATCATAACAAAAATATTTTGCAAGTTTCACATTTGTACTGAAAACTAAAGACACAGACCAAAATATGTTTAGCCAGTTGATACCTAAATTGCAAATATCCATGTTTAAGCAAATGAAGCCCTCCTGAATTTCTTTTTATGGTTAGGACCACATACAATGATAGCAGTAAAAAAAGACATAGTTACTAATAGTGGTGGTGGTAGCACAGGGACATCAGCACCATGATGGTGGTGCAGGAAGTTGTTCATGTGCCAGAGAAAAGCAGTTGTCCTATAGGCAGGCTCCAAACCTGACAGTTGAAAGCAAAAAATAGATCATGTTGGAAATGTTTTCTCAGGATGTTTAACACTTATTATGAAAAGTTAAATTAAAGTTCCTCTGTGTTGCTGAGTTATTCACAATTTTCAACCACTAAAAATCCTCATTTTTTCTGCTTGCATCCCAAATGACACTTCTCTGGGTTTTTATCCTGGCTGGTGCCAGGAGTCATGGAAGCATTTTTAGGTTCAGAATCTTTATCTATATAAGAACCAGAGCCAAGGAAATTCCTTTACTTTGTTAGTATCTAGTGCTTTGCATACATATAATATCATTTAGTTATGCCTTCAGTTCTCTTGAGAGCAAAGGAGTGAGAATGTATAAAACTGAAAAAGATGCTCCCCTCACAATGAAAAAGTCAGTGTAGAACATCCCACAGCCCAAATTCAAGAGATGAGTTGTGTTCCCATTCCTGCTGGGATGAGTGTATAGCACAGTGACTAATGAAGTGCTCTGCTTAGCCAAGGAAAAGGGCATTATTATTCTTCCCTGTGAAATGGGTTAGAGAAAATTATTTAGAGGAAACATCTGAATAAAACAAAGCAAAGCAAAACAAAACACACATGCTTAAAAGAAAAAGAAAATAAAATCCCACTACCTCACAAGCTGGTAAGAACTTCTGTAATACTAGATATGTATCACTGGTGGGTGCAATCACTGTTCCCCTAATATGTGTCCCAGTTATCAGCAGAAGGCAAGAGGATATATACTTGGAGAGGGTGGATCTAGGTGCCAGGCAGCCACCGTCTGCAGACTGTAAAATTTTGGGTAACCTAAATGCACATTTTATCCCTTGACTTTTATTAGCTTCAGATGATGCACACATCTGCTTAATTATTTTTCAAGGTGAAAGATTTTCTTATCTATTTGGAAAAGAAAGAAGTGTAAGTGGAGCTAAACACGCCCATTAACATCAGAAAGGATCTCTGGTATTGAAATACTGAGGGGCTTGATCTGTGCACTGTGTGAAGCAAAATGCAAATACATGAACTAAAGTCACATTGGTTCTAATGATGCTTAAGGCTGTGGTTAAAAACATTATGTTATGAAGTAATACTGAGTAAGTTTATTTTTAAAAGCACAATACAAATATTACTGACAGTATTTAGGACTGATCTCTACAGATCTATTAGATGCAATAAACAAAGAATTAAAAGTACAGAGAAAAAAATAAAGGTGATGATAGAAATATTTCAGCATTGTTTTGCATGCTTGTAACAAACTGCAATATGTGCAAGCAATAGTGGGATAGGTCCTGGTACAACAGAATAATATCATTTATTTGGAACATTTGCCAAGGGAAGGTAGCATTCTCATGGAAAAGTGTAGATTTGGAGGAACCAATTAGAGTTTAAAACCGGAAGAAAAATAGCCCATACAATTTCTTGTAACTGTGTCTTGTTTTGGCCATTTTGTTGTGCTCCTGGGGTATTAAGTGTATTTTTCTTATAATAGGTAGACCTTCTGGGGGTTTTTTAGCCTATGTTTCCTTACGAGATCTTAATCTACTGACTGTGGCATCAGTCTCTAGGGCAACATATGCAAACAAGTTACAGTAGTCTCTTGTCTACAGTGCTGTCATATTTCATTTTGAAAACCATATGGAAATATTTCCTACAGAGGAATAGTCCATGCATTTCCTTATTTGTGAATTGCATGCCAGAGTGCTCCCATTAGACATCAAATGAAGAATATGTCCAAGAGATAATGTATTTATTTATACCCAATATCTCACCCTTGTTCAGCTTGAAGTACCACAAATTCTTAGTATGTTCTCAGCTGGAGACAGATGTTATGTGCAGTTCATTGTGTAGACTTGGATGAGATCACCTTCAGCATGCTGAAAGGATTATTCAAGGCTTTTATTTATGTAGATAACAATTTTTTTGGGTTGCTGTGTCCACTCTCCAAAGCATAGTGAAATAAATAACTTTAGTAGAGGTTGTGATGTCTTTTATTGGATTATGGTGTATAATGTCTGGAAAAATATTGTTTTCACAAAAACAAATAATTTCAAAGTCTTCAAGTCTGCACTAACCAACACTCACTCCATCGAGGCAAGATTTTCTTCCCCTCCTTTAGAAAGATTTGTTCTTGCATGGGCCCCAGTCCTACCCTAGGACAGTTTTCTCAGCAGGAGAAAATTTCCAAGGATTTATTTGTAAGGCAGGAGATGATCTAAGCCCCATACCTACTTCCTTGAGTTGGTTCATCTCAATGACTTGTGTCATAGTTTAAATTATGTTTATTTGTCCTGATAAACACCCTGATAATTTATCCCATGGCCCTGAAGAAGGGAAATAGTTACTGAAACAGTGTTATGCCTTCAGCAAAAGCTCCAGTAAAGTATGACATAACAGTTAGAAGAAACTTTATTAAGACCACGATAATGACTGAAATACATCTCATATTTACTGGTGTGGATTTTCTTGGCTGAGCTATGGGGAAGAGGACCATCAAGATTAATAAAGTCAAGAGTCTTTGTGCTGGGGGAAATTACAATAGAAAAATCTCCACTATGTGAGATTCTGTTGGATGTTTTTAGCCAAACGATGGCAAAATATGTTCATCATCTCTTGCAAATCTGTCCAAAGTCTGGACCCACTTTGCAAGAAGGTAGGATTTTCAATGTAAACATGTCTACAAGATTGAAGAAAATCATTTTGCCAAGCTTTGGTGTTGAGCAGGACATGGAAAAGGAAGAGCCTGTAACCATTCAAAATAAACTTGAGAGACTAAGTTAAGATTCTAACTTGTCTGTTGTATATGTGCACATACCTTGCAACATGTTTATTTTGAAGCAAGGTAGTTAAAATTTCACATTAAAACCCTTGTTTTATGATATGCACTTACCTGCATTGCATTTCTCTGTTGCTATTTTCTAAGTTTTGTGTGCATGACTTTGAAATGTCAGGGTTCTTTCAAAAGGAGAAAGAGGCTAATTTCCTGGGTTTTAATTAAAGGAAAAAAAAAGCGAAAAAAACCCCATAAATTCTATCAGGTAGCAACTGAGTAGCATGCACCAGTACCCTTTCAGGCACAGCAACCTTTACATCCACTGCAGAGACCTCCTGTCTCTTGAGTTAGTTTTGTGTCTCCTGGCTGATGTTCTCATTCTTCCTGCTGAGCAGCACTGGCAGATACCAAAACACACATTTTCCCAGTGGAGTTACACAAAATGTTTGCTGAGAATTTAGGAACTGTGAAGCTTTAGAGACATCTGTTCCATTTTCTCTAAGTGTTACCTGTCCTACTCTATGATGCCACACCTGACTTCCAAACTCTCACTGAGCTGAATTTTCTCCAGCACACTTTAGGCTATGTGCTTCTTCACAGAACCTGGGCTTAGCAATCAGCAGGGGAAACACTGAGTTCACACAAAGAGTGAGAAAGAAAGAGACACTTCCTGGCCTTGAGAGCTGGCAGCAGGCAGGAAAACACAACCAGTGCGGAAGGAATTTCTAAGCACGCAGCTGCCAACTGCCTCAGCTCTTGTCTGAGCATGGACAAACTCAGAGGCCTTTTAAAAGACTACAACTAAGAGATAGAAATGATATGCAACATATGCTTAGTGCAGATTTAACTTTCCACCTACTATATTTTGAGTGGCTACCACAACAAATAACATATTCAGTGTTACTCCAAAAAATAGCTGTTTTTATTTTTATTTGTCTGAAATGGGTGATCATTGAGTGAGATTATCTGAGTGTCTTTCTGAGAAATGAATGAGGTATTTTGAGTGACAGTGTCTTTAAAAATTCAGTCTTAGACAGATAACAAGTCTGGAAAATTTTAGCATGAGTGGTTGCAGTTTGACAGAATTTCAAGCCACTGAAAATAAAAATTTATTAGGAGTGTTGGGAAACTTCAAATTTAGGCAGCTTTGCCACCTCTATTAGCAATATATGTGAAAATTCAACAGCTAGCTGCAGAAAATGAGACTCATGTATTAGAGTGTTGGTCTATTAATATGCATATGGAGAAAGAGAGAAAATAAAATGTTTCTTTCCCTATTTTTTTAATGAGACAGAATCGTATGTTAGAAAGAAAAACAGGCATACTTAAGAAATTAAATTGAACAGAAATAGGAACAACTCTGGGTTTATACATTCCCTTGACAAATCTCTCAAGTTTTTATGACTGCATAATCCAGCTCCTGTCACAGTTTTCTGCTATGGCATCTTTCAGATGATTGGTTTTGTGCATAGTTATTAGTCTGATGCTGCTAATCTCTCATTTCTGAAGAAATAAACTCAAGTACTTCTAGCTGAATGCTTCTACTTTCTTTTAAAGGATGTAATTCAGGTGGCTCAATGGGAAAGAGGACAATCTAGATTTAAAGACAGTGTTTGATCTTTTGTACATGCCAGGTGGTCTAGAAGCTGGACAGTATATGGGCAGTATTTTCCAGTTGTATCTGGATGATGACTAATAATATTCAACTGTAGTTAATTAAGAAAAACAATTGTTGGGATTTCCTTCACCTTTTATTGCTAGGGTTAAAAGTAATGCATGTACACCAACCCAGTGTCCCCATCTGTGGAGAGGGTGTCTCATCCTCCCAGGTGACAGGTTTGTATCACAGAAGGATTAACCTCCCCAGTGGAGCTGCTTATTTTTTCCTCTTAATGTATAGAGAAAGGATGTAAATGATTTGTGAACACCAGGAACACGAGATGGCTACACCTAATGGCGATGAGACTCACTTGGGTTGTAATAATTTTCCCCCTTCCTGCAGGGATGAAGCTTAAATAGACATGAATGTTTTGATGTCTTCTCAGTGATCTCATCAACTATTAAAACGTCAGGTTTATTTTATCCTGACTTAAGACCAAATTCTGAACAGATAAAAAAATAGTAAACTTGGTCTCCAGCTATGCAGGATACAGGTGAACCCTGGTTCTGAGTCTTTAACATTTTGTGATTTTTATCACAAGGTATTCCTCGCTTACCTAGGAACAGCATAGCTCTACAAAATTGTCAAATCTTGCTTGTAGACTTTATCTGAGGCTTCAGCCAGAAAAAGAAAATTATGTGAAGAAGACATGGGAGTAAAAAGTGTGCCTTTTCATGTAAAATGCTATTTTTGACTGTGTTCTTAACATTCATCTGAAGCAACCAAAACGTAGTAAATATGAGAGTATTCCTACTCATTCTGGTCTATGACCTTTCTTTTGCTTATTTCTAGACTTTGGAAACTAATTCTACACATTAATTCCTGTCAACACTAAAAAAATCATAAGTATTTTTGCTTTCATCACACAAGAAACTCTACAGCTTGTCTTCTTTTCAAACTCCTTCTGTAACCTATTCTGATTTTGGATATTAGAAGTCTAAACATCTGTTCCCCTGTTTATACTAGCCTCAAGTCCCAGGAGTCACATCTTTTTTCCATTGTCGCTTTTAGATTTTCTCCCATTTTTGAACACCAGAGGAGTTTCTACCACAAGAAAGTCATGACCCCCAGCTGGGACCTCTGGGTTAAGCTGTAGTTTGAAGAATTATGGCACCTTTAGAGAGAAAGTGTCACTACCTCTAGAGAGAGTCATGGTGATTCAACTTCCAAATTTCCTGCAGTCTATGTCCTATCTTTTGTTCTCTAGAGCACAAGAGACCTATGATTGCCTTCCTTACATCTCACTTAAGCAAACTCCAAGTCCAGAGGCTGATGAGTAGATGTTGTCTCTTCTCACTTCTCATCATGTGACCTCTGAAACCTACCCTGAGAAACATCTCTTTGTTCCTCAGGAGAAAGGCATTCTCCCTGCTTGTCCTGGGCTGTTCAAAATATGTCAGGAAAGAAGGAAGGGTTTTTTCTCCCTATTTCCTTGGAGTTATGCAAAGACTGTAAGCACTTATGTTCATAGTTTCCCAGTGATCCTTCCCACCTTACTTTATCCCAGAGATCTCTTTGTCCACTACTTGTCTGGTCATATGAAAAATGAGAAAGAAGGGCTGTCTGTGCTTGATTCATTCTTTAAAGTATCTGCCATAGCAGTGTAATAAATAACCATAAACTTTCTGTCCTTAAGATGAGAAATCAATCCACAGAGGCAACTTTTAGATATTTCTAGAATAAGAATCCAAGGGGGAGGAAGATTAAGTGGAGAAGTGAAGAACTTGGCTGTCACCTTGCCTCATGTTTGTTAATTGAACACAACTGTAAGAAGAGGCAGCATTCAGCTTCAGAGTTCTTTCTGTGTGGAAAGCCAAGGTGAATTCCCTAATTCACTACAAAAGCTCTCTTCTTTCAGTTGGGTTATTGATTTCTTTGACATATTTTAAGCATCTCTTTCTAGCTTCTGCATTTTTCCTTTCCAGACTCTGCCTGCCCTCCTCTGGTCTTTCCACACCTTCACAGGCAAAATGCTGAAATATCTGAAAACCAGAAAACATTGTAAGAAGAAAGAAAGAAGATGTGAATAAAATGGAACTGGTTCAGGTAGTTTTGCTGAATATGATGCCTGCCTTTATCTTAATGTAAGTAATGTGAGAAGTTTCTACCAAATTTAGGATCACTGACATATAGTCAAGGCAGACTTTTTTCTCACACCTTGTTCAGGTACCTCAACAGTCTCATGACCAATGACTGTGTCTGTGTGGGCAAAATGTTTCTTTCAGGAAAGAACAGTGAAGAGACTCACTCTTCTTGGGTCACAGTAAAGTATCTACTAAAGTACATATCACCCTGTCTTTTTAGATTACCTTTTTCAATTTTAAGATGTATATGAAAATTTAGGATTCAGAAGTTTGTAGAAAAAAAAATCAAACAAGATTCTTTGGATGAAATCATGAGGGAGACTTTTCTTTAGTTGTAATGTTTTCTCCTTCTCCTCCAAGCTACAGATAATTTCAAAAGTTCTGCTGGCAGTACATAGAGAAAATATCTTCTCAAGTTTGTCAATACATTTCTTATTTTTTTTTCTGCTTTTTCTGACCATGCAATGTAGCTGGGTAGGGATAGAGCAAAATTGATAGAATGAAGATATCCACAGCAATGGGGCAGTCCTGGAAATTTCCTATCTGACCCGTGATGACAAATGAAGTTTCAAAGTAATCAGTGCCTGGAATGGACTAATACATACAATAATAAGACAATATATCTTAGCAAGTTCTCTTAGTCTTTCTTAAATTAAAAAAAAAAAAAAAACAAAACCAAAAAACAAACTTATTCTTTGTATGCCATTCTAAAATATTCACAAAGGTCAGTGATGTTCTGGGAGTTTGTACTGAACAGCTGGAAAACTTTTGTGGCTGATCTGATTGACTTACTGTCTCCTCCTCATAAGTGCAATGTTTGCCATTCCCCAGAAAAACCCCTTTAGAGGGAAAAATGTAAAAGCAGCACTTTGGAAACATTATTCAGGAAGACTTTGCAATGCAGTTAAGTACAGTGCAATGTGGCTGAAAACACAGCCCCCTTGATGCCACTAGTAACTTATCATGGAACTGTAGAGTGGTTTATGTTGGAAGGGATCTTAAAAATCAGCTAATTCCAACCATTAGCAGGAGCTTAGACCAGGTTGCTCAGAGCCCCATCCACCCTGGCCATAAACTCTTCCAGGGATGGTGGATCCATCACTTCTCTGGGCAACCTGTTCCAGTGCCTTGCCACTCTCACAGTAAACAATTTCTTCCTAATATCTCACATAACTTTTCCCTCCATGCTATTTCAAATTAAAACTCTTGCCCTTAGTTCTGCTACCACACTCTCAGATAAAAATTCCCTTCCCACTTTTCCTGTAGGTCTCCTTCTAGTACTGGATGGCCACTATAAAGTTTCTGGAGCCTTCACTTCTCTAGTCTGAATGACCCCATCTCTCTCAGCCTGTGCCCAAAGCAGGGGTGCTCCAGCCCTCTCATCAACTTTTTGGTCCTCTTCTGGACCCACTCAAGTGGGTTCATGATCTCCTTGAGATGGTACAGGACCTCAAAGTGGTACCTGGAAGTCTGACTTGACACTTAACTAGGTAACTGTGAAGAAACTAAATAAAATTCCAAGTCTTCAGTAGCTGTAATAAATATGTCATCCCTAGCTGGCATGCAGACAAATACAAGGTATTTTCTCCAAACGAGTCCTTCTCTGAAAGGCAATTTTAATAAAATTAAATCATGTTGCAGCAAAAGTTCCAGATTTTCCAATATCTCAAGTTAATAATTTCTTAAAACATCATTTAGAAAATTTCCAGACCAAAATAATTTGTCTTAAACTATTCAACATATTACTCAAAAAGTTTATCTCATTTAAAGTACTGTGAACTTCCTAACTAAGGCAATTTCTTTGTTATGTGCTTTCACATTTATAATTTCACAGTAATGTGGTCATAAATTAAACATCTACAAGTATTTCTAATGTTTTCTGATTAAATTTTGTTATTTTTAGCTGCATATAAAGGTCTGCAACCAGCTTAAGCCTTTTTCTAGATGCTCTAAAAACTACAATGAATGCCAGTCTCTAACTAGATAGCTTTTAATTTGAGGCATATTCTGTTGGTGATGAGCATGAGTAAATTTTCCATTAGTTTGTATGAATCACTAATTTATACTGTAACATCTTAATTTCACATCAATTAATTGTGATTATTGGTTTAAGATATTCATATGGCAAAAGATTTTGAGAAAAGATGAGTAATCAAACTGTTTTTTGAAAAGCAGCTGTTTTTTCACCGTTGACAGGAAGTTCTTTTTGTGTGAAAGGAATTACAAAAATTTCTGCGGTCATACAGGAAGAAAAAAAAAATCCCCAGTATTCTTAAATCATGTCTATTGAACTGAGTGCTATATCAGTGAGATTCTGCACTTCTCAATTCATTCACTAAAAATAATTATTAAAAAAAAAAGAAATAAGCATTGAGGGGGAGGGGGAAAATATGGAGGAAATTAGAAATAGTGGGATTTCCTGTGGCAGTTACTTATCAAAGGCCTTCACTGCTGAAATAAATGGCTACTTTGAAATTGTATCTTCTCTCTACCAGTAAATAAGTGAGAAGGAAGTACAGGGTGCAGCTGATCAAACAGGGCAAGATTGTATAGGTGAAAACATACCTAAAACTTGCTTATAAAGGTAGCTGAGGCTTATTCCCTGTGTGCTCATGCCTGGTACTGAAGACACTGAGAGTTACTATTCCATGAGACCATGAGAACTGTGCTATAGAATCATGGAATGGTTTTGGTTGGAAGGAACCAAAAAAAATTAAAAATGGTGTTGTTCCAACTCCCTGCCATGGGCAGGGACACTTTCCACTAGAAAATCAGGATATGTTTCTTCTTACTGCAATGAGCGTGGACATTCACATCAGTTTAGAGGGAGTTTTCAAAGTGCTTTCTTTAGCTCGTGTTTAACAATAATTCTTTACTTACCTCTCTAAGTGTTCCCCTCTATGAGACTAGAAACTGCTCTAAGAATGAAACTGGCCCCTTTTTGATGTGTTAAGTGCCCAGCTAGAGCAGACAGGGAACATCTGAGTCATCTGCTTTACTAGTTGTGTGTACTACACTTTCACCCTATTTTCCTTCTACCTAAAATTCACCCTGTCTTTTCATTTGATCTTCCTACATATTTCCTCCCTGAAGGCTCAGATTTGCATCCAGTGAAGCCAATATGAATGCTATATGAGAAAGTTTAAGCCTTTAGACTGTGATTTAACAAGGTACTCAAGCACATACCTGGCTTAGCACACAAGAACGTTCTCATTGAAAGCAGCAGAAAGATTGCTACTGGCTTAATTGGGAACAAGAGTGATCTATGAACCGTGAAGCAGCTCCTGAATTCCACTGCAGCAGTGGAGTGACTATATTCCAATGATAGGCTGGGTGTGAGCTCTGTGAACAGTTTATGATGTGCTTGGGATCCTCAAGAATGAAAGCACCTCTATGCCAACAGCACCCAGCCGTGGAATTTACTGGTCTAGACAATGTATCTGTGGGTCCACAGACATCAAAAATCTTGTAAAAAGTAAAAAGGCATTTTGCAGAACAAATTGAAAACTATATCTGCACAAACTTGAGGGCAATCAGAGAAAAATATTTCTCAAGACTCTCCAGAAGAAATGGAAATTGTTTTACATGTCTCTCTGTCACACGCCAGAATAGGATTTTAAAGCACTTCCTGGCAGACACATATCCAGGCATGCACACATATTTACATATAGGATATCACACATATATCTCTTAAGTCAAGCAGGGCAAGACTAGGAAAAATATTTCTGAGTTTTCTCTAATCTCTGTCTTCTGAAGTTCCAGAAAGGAAACAATCACCAGCAGTGAACAATAAATACTTAGGGGAAAAAAAAGGAAAGGGTTTGTTTTATAAATGCCAGAAAATTAGCAAAGACTGATGAATTCATCCACAGATACTGTCCTATGTTGTTACTCTAAAATAATATTTGATACTCCTGTAGGAGGTGTTTGATATGTAGATGAGTGTAATATAGTCATAGATTGTGCAGTCTGTAGGGAAATGGCTGTGACTTATGTGAGACACAATAAATGTGATGATAAATAGGAAAAGGTAATGCTTGTTTTTTGTAGGCTGGTGTGATCCTCTCACTGCCCTTTATACTTAGGTCAATTTATGGCACATTTAAAACTGTAAGATCCACATCTCTCCATTTCCTTTATCTTCTACCCACTGTAAAGCATCATAATCCATGGGATGTCTGGGAAAATACCTATGCCCTAACTCATAGTTCAGTGAAGAACCCTGTTGTGAAGAACCACTGCCTTTTTACCTGCAGGAAACTGTAAACCTGTGGCAGTGCCAGTGGANCACATTTAAAACTGTAAGATCCACATCTTGATCTTCTACCCACTGTAAAGCATCATAATCCATGGGATGTCTGGGAAAATACCTATGCCCTAACTCATAGTTCAGTGAAGAACCCTGTTGTGATTGCACTGCCTTTTTACCTGCAGGAAACTGTAAACCTGTGGCAGTGCCAGTGGAGCATCCTGGTCCTCTTCCAGCTCAGGCTGTTCCAAGACACAGGCTGAGACTCATGTCATACCTCCCAAGCACAGGCAATGTCAGTCTCACCCCAGCTGTGCATATCATGCTCAGAGTACTCAGTAGGAGGATGGTCTCTTGGATCCATTCAAAATTTCTTTGGTGTAAATGCAGTATGGGCTAGTGGCCACTTAAATCCCACTCTGTGCCTTCCCCTGCACTAGGCTCTGGGTTAAGTGGTTTGGAGATGCTGTTTAGTGTTTTTGCTGCTGCTTACCCATAAACCCCTAAAAAGCTGTAGCCTAAACCAGTCATTTAACAGCTTCTGCCTTATTTGTTGAAGATTGTCCATGAAATGCACACAAAAATGGTGTTAAAACTCTGAGAAAGATAGGTTGCCGTGGGCTTAGGGGATCACTCAGGACAGTGTGTCCATAAATAGGCTATTTTTCTTAGAAAATTACCACTCTGTAGTTTTTTTATCTAAGATCTGTGCACCATGTCTGAAAAGCAAAGCTGCTTCTTTTAAGTTGTATTTGAGGTCTGCATGTTATTTATTTTAAACCAACACAGGAAAACAGCTAAAAGAATTTCTAATTTAGTCTTTTCACTCTAAACCTTTAAAATAATACTTTCAGCCCTGTTTGGCTACATAATTTGGCACCTGTGAATACCTCTTGCCACTATCTCTTTAAGATACCTTTCTGTTTCTGCCTATGGTTACAATAATTCCCATGACAATCATGTAAGCAGCCTGAAGAGTTGCTTTTTTTGAAGGGTTTCATTTGAGGTGAAACTTCCAATAATGCTAAAAGGCATGCAGAAACAGCAATTTCAGAAGCATCAGGAGGAGTTACTAAAAAGAAGAGATCTGTGTTATCTTGAAATGTAATGAAACTCTCCTTTTAAGGGTTACACTTTGACACCAAAAGACTCAAACCACTCATTGGTCCCAGAGTTTGTAGGTGGAAATTATTAAAGTGCTGCTTCCAGTTCGCAAGTGAGAGCTGGAGAAGAGCAGAAAGATCACTGCCTCTAAAGGAGTGATTTTCTGCAGAGTGGTAAGACCAAGGAAAGCCAGCTGCAACCACTGAGTGTTTTGTTATTGGGAACAGCAGCAGTCACCATCTGGGAAATGCTGTGGCCTCGGTTCTAAAGCAGAGCACTGTCTGATATGGTCTTTGACTTACGGCTGCACATAAAATATCATGTGCTTTAGAGTTTAGGAAGTGTTCAAGGATGTTTGCCAATAATTTGGACAGAACGACATTGTCTTACTGCTTGTTGACTTTAAAGGGCACACCTAATATTTGCTTGCTGGGTAAAGAAAAGGTTTATATTTAAAGGTTCATTGACTTTACAACTTTATAATTTAGAAGGGATAGGTGTTAAAGAAGCTGTATTTGCATGTGGGGAAGGGAAGGCAAGGGACGGTAAACTCAGAACAATTCCAGGTGTCTGGGCAAAGCACAAGCTCTTAGAGTGATGCTGATGAAAATAGCTGAGCAGTTGAATTCCTCTGCTGCTTCAGGAACAGCAGGAGAAATAACAGAGCATCCTCCTGCACCCTCCCAGTCACCTTAACTGCTTTGAGAAACACATTTGCTCATTTCCCCATTTTCCCAATATGTTACCCAGTCAATTCTCCTTGTGGCCTCTTCAGCCAGCCTTGTATATTTCCAAAGGGTCCCAGTTGACAGAAGTTGATTAAGTTGAATTGTTACTCCTGAAAATCTGTTGTTTCTTTGGCTTGCACTAAAATTCTCAAGCTGCCTCTGATCACTGTGGTTCAAGTTTTAGGCAGAATATTTTAGTCCTGCAGCATGTCATGTGCTCTTATTTTTAGCTTGTTTGGGCATTTCCTAAAGTGTTTGTTTCTAGTTTAACTAATTTCTTAATAGCTGTATCTGTTGGGTTGGGGCTCAGTTCAGGAAAAACAATGGCTGGATTTTATTGTTTATGAATTCCAGAAGTGCATGGCTCTACAAAGATAACTAGACAGAAAGTCACAATTTCAAAACATTATTGCTAGATGACTTAGGCTCTATTCCAAAAATAATTAGGCACTTAGAAAGCTGATTTTCTCTAAAAATCAAGAATATGCAGGAGACCTTTGACTGGAGATCTCAGGCTTGGAAAATGAATATTTGGAATTTTACTCCTGACTGTGATTCAGTAAAGGGCATCTTGTAACCCACTCATGACAAGTAGTCCCATTAAACTCTGTTTACCTCACCGTGAGTGAACTGGGTTATGACCTCAGTGGGGACACCAGCAGTGAGTAATTGAAACAGATGGATGGGATGTTAAAAGAGGCAGTATTATAATTGTATACGACTATTATCTCAGGGTCTGCTTTTGTTCCTGTATCATCAGCCTGGTAAATATTATTACTCTTTCATGTCACTAGTGGAAAATAATTTGGCTTGATGTGATTAGCCACATTTTTCACTTGCTTATCACTTTGCTAAAGTGTAGTTGCTTGTACTAAAATTGTTTCATCTGTTTCAGGTCCTTTGTGGATAATTTTGTTTGTTTTTTCTTTCTTTTTGGATTCTCCGAAAATGTGACGTGAGGAAGGGGCGTGAATTTGTGGGGGATGAGGATGGGGACAATGGTTTTTTTTCACCCTAGAAGTTTTTTGCTGGGAGGCCATTTTGAGGAGAGGCTTTGGCCCTTACTGGCTTTGAAGTAGGGAATAGAAATTTGGCAAAGGATGGGCTTGCTATGCAGAGTCTTTTGCTGTCTATGTAAAAACATGGCCAAATCATGTGTGTCTGAAAAGAATCGCTTTCCACAAACTGAGACCTTGTTTAAGACCAGGGGGATCAGTTCTCTGTCTTGATAGAACAGGCCCCATCCCAATGGTGAACCTATTACCAGAGCTGCAAGATGGGGCAAGACTTCTTAGAACTGGTCTTCCTTCAATCTTGTTCCCTGGGACTGTGGTGGCACTTGTCACTGAAAATTAGAAAAGATTGATTGTCTGCTCTGTCAGAGTTCCCTCTGCTGATGCTACCACTGGCACTGGGTCCAGCTGAACCAAGGGTGTGAGCAGAGGTGAGAACAAACTGTCCAGTACCTCTGTCAGGGTAATAGATGAATCTCACTGGGAAGTCTCAAATGTGAAAACATTGTAACTGCATTGGAGATTATTCCAGAAATCAATCTACTGGCCAAAATCAGTGTCCACTTTGGATCAAAATCCTCAAATTAATTTTTACCATCATATTTAATTTTCTATGCTACTCTCTTAAGAGTGAAAGAAGAAAATGGATGTTTCACTCTTCAGAACTTCAGGGAAAGCCTAGTCTGCAGCATTTGCTTCTCTTAGCTGGAGTTTTGCCAGCTTATCAAAGCTAATATCCCTCCTTCTGCAAATAAATGCCAAGGGATCTTTAATTAGCTAAAATGACCAGCAGTCAGGACCTTGATTTCTCACTTAATCTGAAAATAGCACAGTGTCCCTTAGCACACTGCTAGAACATTGGCACTGTACCAACAGAGAGAAAATAGCGCCATTTACTTAATCATACACTTCTGCAGTTTCTCCTACATTTCTAGTTGAGTTCATCTCAACAGCTGGAGAAGGGCATTATAGCTACAGCTTGTGGTAAGGGAATTCATGCTTTCTTGGGTAATTGTTTGTAGGGCTGTTTCAGGTCTTTTGGATTTGTTCACTCGAACGTTAATACAGCAAACTCTAGTGGTCAGTATGGTGCAGTGGAAAGGAGTGAAAAAGCCAGCCCCAAACTATCCTCTGCTATGGTTTATCCACAGGTGAAACTTGGACTCCACCCCTTGTGCTTGGTCTACACCACAGGCTGCTGTTCTTAGCACAACTCTTTCAACACCTGCACCAACAGACAATAAAGGCTGAACGAGATGTTTGCAGGAGTCTCAGGGAGGAGTTCCAAAATTGCTGCAAGTAGTCATAGGACCACAGTGTGGTACCACAGCAACCTGTATGAGTGTGCCTGCAGCAATGCTCCATTCCTACAGCTCCCAAGAATAGATAGGAAAGCTCTAATATCACAGATTGGCTCGTCCTTGCTTTAGGTGCTAAGTCAAAATTAACAGAATTTATATTTCAAAGTATGCATTGGTATATCTCTCATCTTCAGGTACTCATCAGTGGATCACAATAACACAGCAAATCATGAGATGAGAACTTCTTAAAACAGCTGATTGCTGAGTCCTGCTGGAAAGACATCCCAGTCTCAGTGAAGGCAGCAGATGGGTGCAGCAGGGAGCAGAATGTTGTGGTGGAATTGGACACAATGGGAATATGCTGCCAAGGGCCAACTTCCTGGTTTTGTACAAAGACTTGTGACCCATTTTAGCAGAGATCTGTTTGGTTTTGATTCTAACTGGCAGTGCTAAAAAAAAAAAAAAAAAAAAAAGAAGTTGCCTATAATGAAGGCCAAATATTCTGGTATAAATAAGTATAATCCTATCTAAATCAACAGAGACCAGCCTAATTCCGATGTAGACATACACATAGATGTCAAGCAGTTATCTCCTTACCTATAACTCATCTCTTGGAAGAAACAACAATAAGCTATCATGTCACTATTAATTAGAGTCTGAATGTGATGACTCCACAGCTGCCTTTTAGTTCCTTTTATTTGTGGGTTGAACAGTGCAAGACAAGTTCATTCCATGCAGGGTAAGGTATGGGGAGGGTGGGAAGTGGTACAGTTTCCTCCTATTTTGCAGCTTGTCCTGCTCTCACCAGCACTGCAGTGCAGGGCCTGTTTTCTGTGGCTTCTGACTTGCAGCACAGGTGTGACCAACCACACATTTAAATTTCTTAATGCTTCTGCTCCACACTTGAAAAACTTCTTCCCATGGAATCCCACTAGTACAGTGAAGTTTTTCTAAGGATAGAAGCCCAAAGCACCACTGTGAGTAGAAAAGGAAAATATTTTTATGCCCAGTTTACAGACAGGGAAGTAGAAGTTCTTAAATTACTTCCTCAGCATCATTGTAAAACTAGGCTTACATGAAGAATGAGTTAGAATGAGAGCACAGAGGTTTTCTCTTCCAGCCCTGTATTTATTTCCATGTTTTCTCTTTCAAGAGACTCTATATTATAATTAAATTAACAACAAATATGATTAAAGTAAGTAGTTCAGTAAGGGTTTTCAGGAATATTATATATAGAGACTGCTTTCAAGCAAGAGTAGACTTTTTCTGTCTCCTTTTTTTCTTTTTTTTTTCTTTTTTCTTTTTTTTTTTTTTTTTTTTCTGCAGTAAGCCTCCATTTCCTGCTTTCTTTGAAAAATTGTACTATGAATTATCAAGAGGTCACATATTCTAGCATTCAGCAGGGGCTGCCCAACCAGCAGTAAATATTCTCTTTAAAGTAACATCTTGCGTGTTTCACTTCACACACGGCCTCTGGAGCTTATAGGTCATGCACAAATACAATGGTGGTCTTTCATGACCACAAGAGTTTCTAAATGTCTGTGTTTTGCATCCTCTCCATCTGTGTGACTTACTCTGATCTCAAAACTTTGCAAAGAATAACCCTGGCACATTCAGAATTTTGCAATTCACACCCCTCTCCCCTCAAATGTGAAATTAATTGGTTCACAGCTCTTTGCAGGATTGCATGTAATTTGGTTTAGGGCATTACTAATGCTCTTAGAGGTCTTTTGCAAATGAAATTATTCTATGATTCTGCATCTGCTCTAGGTCATACCAAGTGTCCATCTAGTCCATTGAACTCCTGCTAGCATGTCCATGCAAGGAACAATTAAAGAAAGTAAGAAAAGGGTAAATACACCAAGTCTCTGCAACTTCCCAGCTTCTAGGACAAGTGAGTAATGGTACAATTTTCTGATGTGAGCTACACTGCACCCAGAACCATAGCTGTAGCAAAAGAAGGTTATTAAGAAAGGATTGGGAGTAATTTTCATGAGTATAAACAACAGGTTTTCAGTTCCTGCTGGACACAGAAATGATTGATTAGATAAGAGTAAAAAATGGAATTCACAAAAACTCAGGTACTTCCTTTCCATGAGGTTTCGTGGCTACAGGAATTCATGGCTACAGGACTTGGAAGACCAGAATTAAAAGAATAAAGAACATCTGTGCAGATTAGGAACTACAGGTTTTTTTACCAAATATTGATATATGCTTAAATCTTAATGTGTTTGTTCCCCTGGAAAGACTAAATGAAAATTTGTAATTTTTTTTAACTTCAGGTTATTCGTGTCAACAATGCACTTAAATGATAATTAAGTCACTGCAAACTCCTTTTGGTTCAAGGATTTCTAGCACCCATTATTCTGAGTGCTCATAATTATAAGCATTGATTATCTACATGCTACCTGAGCACTGAAAGGTCCCACATAGGCCAGTGTTGATCCTGATGTCTGATCTGTAGCTGTTTTCAGGACTTTTAAAGAAATGACTTGTGACATTTACAAATGAGAAAGCACATGGGCAACCAGCAGATTAATACACTGATCTCTTGCTTTGAGGTTTGGTATCAAAAGAACTGAAAACTTATTAAAAATACAAGTGAAACCAAGTCTTACTTGCAACCTCAAAGCATCAAAGTTTGATCTATTTTTATGCCTTTTTTCTTCAGTATTTAGTGTCTCATACACAGGAAAGGCTTGCATGGTGCTACTTCAAATTCAAACACAGTTATCAGATCAAACTGTACATGTACTATGCAAGTGTGATGATGATAAGATCATGAAAATCCCATTTAAGGTTTTTCAAACCATGTTTTTGGTTTCCCATGTAGTAATTTATATATCCACAGTGGGTCTTTCTCGCATTCACTCTAGCGAAGGAATTGTCCGTAGCACAAGATTGTTACAAAGCCTCAAGTGAGATCAAGGAGTATACCTTCTGAAGGAAAAGTTTATAAAAGTTATGTATTAAAGAGGTTCATGGCTGGTAAAACTCTAGGCATCTAGTTTTAAACAAAATAATACAATTTCCATGTAATGTTATAAAAAATCTGGCCACTGACTTCTTACAAGTCTATCAGGAGATACGACTATTAATCTAGTAATCTGATTTCTTTGTATTATTTCATTTCCCTTACATCTCTCTACATAAAAGCAAGTATTTCAGAAGGGAAGTCCTTTATCTGAAAACTTTGAATAGAGAAAAAAATTATTGTTTTGTGGTTAAGGTATATGTTTGTTCAGCACCAGTACTGTTCAGTACTATTTTTCTTCTGAATTTGTTCATTATCAGTTTCTCTTAAAGTGACTCTATAAAGACTTCTTTGGACCCAAATTCTTTCTCTACAAGAAATTCTTGGTTGGAATTTCATTCTTTGTCTAAACAGTTTCTCTGTGTTCTTACTCAAACCAGTCTATCACCATTCTCTTTCACCACGACACAAATTGTTTCTGTAGCATCGTGTCTACATCTGTTCTTTCTGTAGGAAGCCAAAAGATAATGACAAAGGCTTAGCAACATCCCTTAAGAGGATTTCTCCTTGTTTCTTCCCTGTCTTTCTAACACAAGTGGTCTTCCAAGTTGCTGGATCTCCCCATAGTTGCTAAGCAGGTCACAATTAAAACAACCTATGAGTAAAAAAATTATAATTAGTGGCTTGAGTTTTTAGATCCAATCTTCTTTCCATGGACAATTGGAATAAGTGGTATGGACTGCAATTTCCTTCTCTTTGTTTTGAAGGGAATAGAGCTCACTTTTCAATCTTCAGTTCATTTTTATTCAAAAGGGGTGTGCAGCAGCCCTTAAATACAGAGTACCAGCATAAACAGGTGCCTGGAGTCAGCACAATGGCCAACATTGTAGATGTATAGCCAAAGACCTACTAGTGGTTTAATTCCTACTAAATGAGGAAAGGAGAATTTTGGAAGCCTAAACTTACAACTCACTTTCAAACCAGTGAGATAATAGTCTCTTTGAGAGCAAAAATTACAGAAAATCTTTTAAGTTTAGATTTATTTGTATGGTAGTTTCCTAGTTAGATCAGACATTTCAATCCTTTTTTTTTAAATGTTCCACCTTTCTCCTCTCATGTATTGGCCAAACAAAGCCATATGAAACAATTCTGAGTTCGCAAACTGATCAAAGAAGCTGATATTGATTTTTTTTAGCCTGTAACATGCCAAACTGGCTATAATTTCAGCATAGCTTGAATAGTTTTGCTTGTTGAGGGAATAGAAGTTGAGTTTTATATTTGACCTTCAATGAATTCCAGGTGAATATTTTACAGTTTTGATGAATATTGAACATTTTTGCTAGCAGTAGTGCCTGAAAGGTATTCATTTATAACTCCCTGCCATGCTGGCTCTTTACAGCATATCAGTTTTATGAATGCCAGAATAGACTCAGTGTGAGTTTTAACATCTCTTGATGTATGATGTGGAATAATAGCATGATGCTGAGTAATCTGATTGACAACCTGAGACAGTCAATCAGGTACATGTATCTGTCTGTATTTTTTTTCTTTAACATCATCTTGACTTCAATCTGCCTCAATTCATGGTGAGGGAGTTCTACATTGTAGCTTAAATAAAGCTTGGTTAAAATCAAGTGAGTAAAATTTAATCATTAAAAAGGAGGACTAGATTGTTAACACACAGGAAAAATGTTCGTGGATTTTAGGGAACTGTTTTGGTTCAAACTCCACAATAAAACCTGTGTATTGAAAATAAGTGAATTGGTTTTCAGAATTGCAGTACTTTGCTTACTTAATTTAAACAAAATTTTGGTAATAATAAACTTAATAGTAGCAAGTAGTTTCAAACTCCGATGAAACAAAACGTTCTTCATTGAGTTAATTTAATGAACTGAATTTGTTTTACACAGTTATTCTTTGTAATTTTTTTTTCATGGTGATTCAAACCAAAATGGTCAGAAATTTTCAAAACAAAAAATTAAATAAACCTTGAAGTATTCCCTCAGTTGTAACATTGAAAAAAATTATCGTGAACCAAACAGCACAGAGGTTTGTGTCAGGTTGCTGCGAGAGAAGCAGAATTCCTGTACAATGCATAGAAGTGTGTGGATATTTGTGAGCAAGGAAACAATTAACTCACCAAGCACAACTGCGTAATGAGGCTTTTTAAAAAGCCCATTGTCATAATATTTATGATATGAACTGATTTTGTTTACAGATTATTTAAGAATATTTTTCAGTATTTTAACATTATTCACTGATGTATTTTTTGTTTTGAAGAATAAGAGGGTTCCTCATGCTACAGATTCCAAAAGAATGTGAATAGATCTATGAAATGGACTAGAATGGAGTATTTTAATACTGAATATGGGCCCTCTCTTTTATTACACATCTTCTGTCTACTGGATTCTACGTCACAACACTTATAACAACATTTCTTCTTGTTTTAAAGTCAAGAACAACAACACCTAAAATATAGATGATTAATCCCAGCACAGTCATCCAAAACACCTCAGCCAGTTGCTTATGTTCATTAGGCAGTTAATGGAGAGAAAGGATTGTTTCTGGGAGACAGGGCTGAACATCTGGAAGTGTAGACAAGGAGCTGCTCAGATTTACCAACACACAAATGGCCAGGAGCGTGTCCCCACTGACTCACCACTCACCACTCAGCCTCTGCAGCCCCTGCACCCTCTTCTGAGGGTAAATAACCTTCACAGCAACATCCCCACTGTGTAAAAGGGGATGACACCAGTGTCCACTTCTCTCATGGTAGCTCAACAGCTGCTAAAAGTGGGAGACCTTTTGTGTGCAGGCACGTTGATGTGCAACTTCAGCACCCTGGGCTGGCCTTCACCACCAGGCTGTTGAATATCTGGGAGAATCAGAAGAAGCAGAATTACCTTCCACATCTCTTGTTGAGATTGATTATTCAGATATTCAAGGACAAGATTTGAAGCAAATGAGAATTTGGCAAGGGCAGGGAAGGGAAGAGTAGTTAGAGAGCAGCTGAGAACCAGCAAACATGGCATTCTGGTACCTGGAAGATTATATATCCAACCTCTATTTGATAAAAGACAGATACTGTGGGAGGGAGAGGATATTCTTGTATCTAAGAATGTTGACAGAAAATCTTGGTCCTGTGGAGCAAGGTCAACTCCTTGCAATGGTAAGAGAGGGAG
Source organism: Polioptila caerulea (assembly GCA_013397295.1). NCBI lineage: Eukaryota > Metazoa > Chordata > Aves > Passeriformes > Certhiidae > Polioptila > Polioptila caerulea. Next base: position 159,807 of record VYXF01009496.1, read on the forward strand.
AGATAGAATGAAAGGATTCAAAACCAAAATGAGGCTATAGAATGGAAACTAAAGAATCGACTAAGCTAGAATAATTCAGGCTCGAAGGAAAACACCATAACATCTAGTCCAACTATCTGGACACTCCAGGAATGACTAGGAGTTAAAACATGTTATTATCTACATTACCCAAGTGCCTCTCAAACACTGGTAGACTTGGGGCATCAATCACCTCTCTAGGAACTCTGTTTTAGTGAAGATGTCTTGACCCCAGGGAGAAGAACTCAGCACTTCCCTCTCCCCCTCCTCAGGAAGTTGTTAGAGAGCACGAGGTCACCCCTCAGCCTCGTCTTCTCCAAACCAGACAAGCCTGGAGACCTCAGCTGCTCCTCACAGGACATGACTTCCAGCCCGCCACTGGATTTGTTGCCCCCCTTGGGATGCAGTTCAAGGACCTTCATATTCTTCAGTGGCGAGTCCCAGCCCTACACCTAAGGCTGAGAAAAGTGGGATGATCTCTTTTTCCTGCCTGGTTGTGCTGTGTTTGGCACACCCCAGGATGGGGTTAGGGCTCACTGCTGGCTCTTAGAGAGCTGCTGCCCAACCAGCATGCCCAGATCTCTGTCTGCAGGGCTGACCTCCAGCCACTGCTCTCCACATCCCTACTTGTGCCCGTTGTTGTTGCTGCATCCCAGATGCAGAATATAGCGTTTGAGCCTGTTAAATTTGATCCCATTGATCATTGATCAATGCTCAAACCTCCCTATCACCCTCTGCAAGGGGGAACTCCTTCCCAGTTTAATATCATCAACCAGCTTGCTAGTGGTGCATTCAGTTACCCCTTTGGGTTTTCTACACCCTTTTCTTGCACTGAGGAATATATTCATTTATTATGCTTTAGCCTGTTGTGATTAGTGGATAGTACTGATTTATATGCAGGAGAGGAGTTAACATCAACCATGTATGGTTCATATATTATCTGGGACAATTTATGAATCGTTTACTAAATGAGAGTAGAGTACAGCCAGATTGACTTGGAATATATCTGTACCCTCCTATTTCAGGTAAATAAGTGTTGAGATCTAGTTTGCTGGACCTGCGACATCTTGGAGAAACACCAGTGCCTTAATTTTAGCTCAGCAGTGCCTTCCATTTGGAAGAATCCTAAAGTTCCTTTGCCCCTAAAGTTCTTTCTTCTTTCTATACATTTGGTGAGGATTTGAGACAGGAATTTTCTCTGTCCATTACAGTTTTTCCACAGCTACTTTGCACATAATGGTGCTTTGATCTGAGAAAACAAAGATTTAAGATGATATATGAGAGGAACATGACAGTGTGACTATTAACTTCTTTTGCTCTAGGAAACAGTTTCTTTTTCTCAAGATCTTCAAAACAAACAGAAAGTCAATCCATTGAGAAAGGTGGCATAATAAAATCCAGATCTCTCCCCTACTTTCCTCGATATAAATTGTACTATTTTCTACAGAATAACAATCCAGATCTTAATATGGGCAGTAAGGGCCTCCCAAACAGGAAATGCATGTTTCACTTGCTCTGTTCAGGCACTTTAACAGACAAAGATGCTCAAAGTCTGAACTGATGAGTTTCTTTGGCAGTGATTATCCCACAACAGTATTTCATTAAGCAGTATGGGGGATTTCCTCTTTACTTCCGCTCCAGGCTTACTCACAGATACCACAGATGCAGATCTCTCAAATGACAGCTTTTTTCCCCCTTCCTAAACCTTCAAGAATTTAAAGATTCCTTTTAGAATAATAAATTTCCCTTTTATTGTGACTCAGACTTATTCAGTCCAATCTAGCCTGCGCAAACACACATGCAGCTTTAAATTAGCATTTGTGAACAAGCTGGGTTTCTTTGGCTGTTTGCTGAGACTTGGCAGTTCAGTTCTTTGAGGAAAAAAGAGAGATTCACGTCTATTTATGGCTTGATTTTCAGACATGCTGAGTACCTCCTGTGGACTTTGAGAGCTGTTCCTCTGGAAATCAGGTCACTGATGTGATTCTGGAAGGAGAAAGCACAGGAAAAAGAAGGGCTCTGCTTTTTAAACACAAATTTTTGTATGGTTTGGGGAAGAGAATAAAATGAATAAATAAAACTGTTTTTAAAAGTCTTGTCTGGAACTATGACTGAGCTCCATATTTCAGACTGAGCTCCACATTTCAGACTGAGTTCACAACTGAAAAATGCCTGTGTGCACAAAGCACTGACAGGCATCTATTTTGTAACATAAGCAGAATGTTTGCTTCTCTCCCCAGCCAACTTGCTAGTAAATCACTAAAATCTTTCCAGTGAGAGTCCAGCACTGGCTAGAGATGTTCTTGTTCTCCTGCCTATCTCAGGTGCCTGTCACTGCCTCCAGTCAGAGGTTCCTGTCCTCCCAGCACAGGACAGAGCAGTTGCTCTATGGAAACAAACACTAAGTCATTCACTTAGTGAATTAGCTGAGCAGGCCAGCTAATACATTATAAAAAGTAGGTCCTTCACTAAAATGCAGTTGGCAGTGCACATGTGACCTGTTCAGCTGTGGGATCCAATCAGGATGGTGTTCTTCACTGGAGGTAAAATCTTGTCTTAGTTTTTCTAAAAACCTCTTTTTAACCCAGAGAATTTTTTTCTCTGTGGCACCCAACATTAAATCACGGTGGCACAGAGAGTAGTTGTTATAAATCCAAACTACAAATGAATTTTAAAAATTAATGTTTTTCAAAACTTATGATGGTCAGTCTATAAAACAAACCTAAAATTTATGTCCCATGTATAGTACATATAATTGCATTGCAACAATGCACAGGTCCATTACTTATTAAGCATTAAAAAAATCTGTATATTTGTTGCTGAGTTTCGTTCCCTCACCATCCACTGAGGCAATGTTAAAGGTGAGATTTTAAAAGGTACACAATTTCCTAAACTGAGAATTTCTGATTTTTAAGGACATTATAATTTTAGGTAAGTTGTTCCAACAGATTTCAATTAAAAAGTTAATAAACAAATGTAAAAGAACCTATATTTTTGGGATATATATAGTATTTTTTAGCTTTTTAATATTTAGAAGGTATTAATAAAACGGTGTTGTTTTTATAAATTTTCAACGTAATTTAGTGTAGACATATTCCTGCCAAATAAGACCAGTGATTTCTGTTCTTTATTAAATCTCAAATACCCCTCAGTGACAATGAGAATCAAGTATTCAGACTCCTCCAACACCTCTTAATTCTGTAGCAAATACTCAAATTCTGTGACTGCTTGTGTTACCACTGCTTTTGTAGGTCAAGTTCCCTTAATCAGAATTGGAGCAATTACTATCAAGGAAAAATACTGCAAANGCAATATTTAGGATTTGGAATAAAATCTCAAGTGGGTAAAACTACTTCTGAGTGTCTGACCTGCATCCTGGTGCTGCCAGGAGGGTTTGAAACAAGGGATGAGTGGAAGAGTAACCCTTACATTTCTATCATCTACCATATAGCATCTTCCATAGCCTTTTTTATCTAGAATA